>RYFJ01002321.1:0-271266 GCA_003991445.1 Oryza meyeriana var. granulata
AACAAACCAAAAAGGTGGTAAATAACCGTTCCGAGGGAGATCTTTTGTATGGAAATTGATTTTTGCGATCGGTCCAGAGATAATAAATTTGGAAAATGGTCGCCTATGGGAAGGGGCTATCGGATTAATATCGCTGTGTGCTGGTAATGCCTTGTATTAGAAGATCTTGACGGACGGAGTTTGCTAAAGGCGCTTAACGGAATAATATCTCAAGAAATACTATCCTAGCGTTGGATCAATTCTTAAATCGGTTAAGTGCAGCCGATTTCTAAATAGTCCGAAAGCGATGTTTGCGTCGCCTAAAGACAACCAATTCAATTGATAATCGCCTTTAGATCAAACAAACGGAAATATTATCAAGGATGAAGGAAGCAGGTGCAGAGCCGATCAGGATATCTTACAGCACAACTAATATGTTTCAGGAGGATCGGTATAATTTACATGAACTTTTGGATCGTTTCGATTGCGTGCAGGCGGATTTGGTCAATTCATTGATGGCCCGGATGTCGTCTCATCGGAGTCCGGGATGGTTTTCAAGTTCTTCGCGGCCGATGATGACTTGACGCACCGTCGCTGCAACTTAGCCTTCTTGGTCTTGGATGGCTTCGCAGGCCGATAAGCTGGGATTCTGTTGCTTCAAGATCCTTGCGAACTTTTTCAAGTTCTACAGCAATCGGCCTCTCTTCTTCAGTTGATCTAGCTTGGTTGGAGCTCTTGGGGGCAGCTACCATGTCATCAAGTCTTTTTCTTCTCTATCTGGGCTTGCAGCCGATCGCTTGGATATCTCGGAAATCTTCTGTTGGTCAGCGCGATCGGCTATGCGCTGTCTAAGCTTGATGAGTTTAAATCTGTGAGACTCCAGGTATGCTGCAGGAGTTGGTGCGTCGACGAGCTCTTCGGGCAGATGGTGTTCAATTTCTGCAAGTCTTGCCCGAATCGGCCCACAGTCTTCCACTAGCGCATCGAATTGGGTTTTTCCAGCCGACTGTTGATGCTCGTTAAATAATCGCGCACATTGGCTGGGAACGACGGTTTGGTTGCTGCGCTGGTGGCTGTTTCGTCTTCTGCCTCCAAGTATTTGCGATGTCAAGGAAAACAAACCTCGGCTAGGGCTGCAAATTGACATCGGTAAGGATCAGTAGAACAGATAGAAGTGAAGTATGGGCGTGAAGAGATTACCTGAGAAAAGACATCGGCAGCTCGGGTGGCATCGGCTTCGGAGAGATGAATAGGTTGTTCTTCGGAGGGGCTGATGTCAGCTGATGGAATAGGAACAGTCTCATCGACGGTTGGAGGACTTGGTACTGAGAGTGGGGTAGCTGGAGAAGCCATCGGCTCAGTGCTTGGAGGTGATGGCAGAGAATGTTGAGGTTCTGGAGCCGATGACTCGAGCTGGAAAGGAAACTAGTAAGATGAATAAGAGCGGGTACTAATGTCAAGACTTCGGCGCCTACCTGAGGGCCCATGAGGGAGCCGATGTTGTCTGGGAGAAGATGGCTCGTGGCAACGACATCGCACGTTTTCTGCTTCTTCAGGGAGGGGCGATGCGGCTAACTTCTTCCGTTTTTGTCCTATCAGCCGAGGTACCGTGAGGAGAGCATGGAGATGGAGCGTCACACCCTAAGTTGGGAGTGGCGATGGAGGTTAGATACAGAATCAGCCGACCGCTGTTGCTTGTTGTTTGGGCTCGACGCTGGCAGCCTGCAAATTAAGAGTAAGAGTTGATCGAAGAAGGCGATTAAGGTTTACAGGTGTCCTCTTCTCATCGGATTCGATGTACTCGTGTCAAGACGGAACAGTAGCAGGTGGCCGCTAAGCTGAATAAATTTTCTTCCATTCTGACCACCATCGGACAAAAAAGCTTGGTGTTGGCATGCAGATATACACTCGTGGCGGCGCCTAGAAGAAGGGGGTCTGTCAAAGTCCGCATCCGATCATATCTAGGCGTTGCTGACATTGCCCGGGCCTGAAGTTTGTCGATGAAGAATAAGCCAATCGGAAGCTGACCAAGGCCAAGCTGGCGGAAGCCGACGATGGATGGTAAACTTTGTATGATGTCGTTGCGATCGGCCCAGAGAAAAGCCAGTTGGCAGCAGACGGTGGGTGATGGCGATAGAATATGGCCATTGGACTCCTCGTTTTCTAGAGCATTAAGCGGTCAAAATTGGAAGGCATCTCAATGATGATGCTCATTGTATCGAACCAGAGAGTGGCCCTGGTGAAACCATAATAAAACCCTTGAACCACTGACTAAGTCCAGCGGGGGTTATCTTGCGCCAGAAGGGCCGATGCAGCTTCGTCATGAAACGCATCGGGTAAATGGGATTTGGTCTCTGTGTTAATCGGCTGGAAAGGATTGGTTGCGGAGAGAAGTCCAAAAAAAGGCCTTGGAGGTGTAGATACATTGAGCCAGAGTTGTTACAAACACAACGACCTCTAATATGGCCGACGGGCTGGCCGACGATAGCTTGTCGCCACTTGGTGAAGCAGCTGAAGGTAGCGCCAAGGAGGAATTGACCCAAGGGGATCTGTTTCCGATCAACCAAGCACTCTGCCAACACACTGCATGTTGATCGTTGGACGCGAGGTTGGCCACAAAACAATCCGCTCCAGCCATAAGTTCAGAAAGCCAACATGTTCCAGTCATCAACCGATCCAGTTCCAACTTATTGTGTAATGGATATTGTACCTGGACAGCGCGATAGTTCTTTGCTTGGAGCCGATGAGTAGGTTTGAATCGGAGCTTGAAGGGGTCGATGTAGCTCGTCGTGTCTAGGTCAGGTGAGCATAGTCACATCACAGCAAAGTGGGGGTCATTGCCCATCCCGAACAGGAAGGCATGAGGCGTTCATCAGACCAGAAGTATTAAGCCGATGCGACCAGGGGTTCATTCCTTTCATATCGGCCAGAGGAGATTGATGCAGTGGCCGATATGTGATTCTTCCAGTAGGTTCTTTCGCAGCGATACTCTGGTGTACCAATCTCTCCACCCGGGCAGCTTGCTCGGCCATGACCTGAAGCTATTGGTCCAGTCGCTGACCAGCATGGTCGAGTTCTTGAAAGGAATACGCTGGGTCTCGGCGCATATGAAATCGGTGGGATCTTCGCTGCCCATAGGGCCATGATAGAAAAAGTTCGGGTAATCGGCGGCCGGGATCAAGATCTGGTCTCTAAGATGCTATAGTAACAAGAACACTACAGACGAAGAGACAGATGAAGAACATGGCGGATTGGTGCATCTGGGCTACAAATCGGGAAAATAATCGGGGCAGGAAGATTACTCAGGAACTGAGATGCCGATGCCATCGCGAGAGAGGAAGAAGATGCAGGAATCAACAGCCGAAGAAGAGGGCTGCGACGGTTCGTCTGGATTCGCTAGAGCTTGTTGAAGCTTTGGAAGATGAAGCGGTGGTGCTCTGGTGATGTGAAAGCGTAAAAAAGGGCTGGGGAGACGAAGCGTTTTTATAGAGATATGATGACCGGGCGGGAATCGAGGTTGTTGGCACTGTTTCAAACAATTATAGTAAGTGGGCTATCTTGGGCCGCCTCGGTAATGAAGAAATCTAGAGGCCCAAAATGAAGAATTTCGGAGTCCTATAGGAGAACTCCGAAATTCGCGGGCATGTGTTAACGCCAAAATTTGGTAAGGCCCTATGTCAGATTCGGTCAAAGGGGAAATTGCAGCCAACTGGCGGAAATTGATCCAGAAGAGACCGATTCCGGGAGGGAGCCGTGAAGACCGCTGTTTGGCAGTTGTTTACTGTACCTATTAATTAGGCAAGTGTTTATCTTTAGGAAACCTGACCTCGTGTCCGGTCAGGCCTTGTTAGCGTTTTCTGTTATAATTAGGAAATCATGTACCGTGTCCAATAAGGACTCATGTAACTCGGGGTATAAATACGTACGCCCGGGAACCATGTAAATTATCACTCGATCAATACAATTTCGGCGCATCGCCACCCTTCCGACGGGATCTTGCTTCTCGAGCCGGGCTGCATCGGTTAGGTCCGAACTCCTGCGAGAGGGTAAGTCTCGTCACCCCGGCTACCTATCGGCTAGGACTTCCTCGGTTAGGTCCGATATTCTAGTCGGTTTATGGTAGTCGGCTTACCACGATATATTTATTTTATCTATGGCTGCATCAGTTCAGTTTGATCTCATAGATTAATTAGGTATATCACATCACGCGTGCATAGATCGTATCGGCTTACTGGGAGCGGTTTATCATCAGTTTGTGTTGCATCGGTTAGGTCCGACCTATTAAACTGCTAGCGATAAATCGTTCCTGCTAGGTCGATACTTTACGTACAAGCGTCTTATCGGGGTGTATAGCCGGTAAGTTATCATATTTTAGCATCACGATCGCATCAGATCTATTGGCTTATCGAGATCTCGTTATTATTATCAGTCTGTGCTGCAACGGTTAGGTCCGACCTACTAGACTGAATAATAACGTTACTCTTAATAAGCCAATGGGTTTTATGCGATGTTGTTATTGGAGTGCTTAGCCGATAAGTTATCTCTTATTAAATATAGCCGATTATACTGCTTGCCTTGTTATACATTCTTGCCTGCGTTACTGTTACGATCGGCTAAGGGCTAGCCGATTGGTTTACTCTGCCGATCCGAGTGCGAGCACAAGCAGGTTCCCGGGCACGACCTCAGCCAAGTTCCCGGGCACGACTTCAGGTGAGGACCCGGGCACGAATACGAATAGCGGAGGAAGATCCCGGGCGCGGATGCAAGCAAGGGCCCGGGCACGGGCGCGGGCAATATCTTCGCGGCGATACTAGTAACTTTAAAACATGATCGGCTAGATTTCCTTTAATTTATTTTGCTCATGCATTCTGCTTGCTTACTTTACCAAGTTTACAGCCGGTTTTTGAGCATCCCTTCGATGAACGGCTAGTTTAATACTTATTTATTGTTATATTATTGTTCTTGGCATCATCGGCTTCCAGTCAATGTATAAGTGCTACAGTGCGTATCGGCCATCGGCCGATGAGATGAGTCCAAGCCGGCTTCCAGCCGATTGGCTCACGAATTTGACATCTTTTCTCCTTGTCAATTGTAGGGTCAAATTGACTGGCACGCCTACGAACTTCAAGATTTTAGGACCTGCACTGGAGTGAAGCAAATCTCCCAGGCCTTCGCGTGTCTCCCAGACGTCGGACGGCCCCCGGCGGGTTTTTGGCGTCAACATAAGTATACTTGTTGATGCATTTGAACAGCTTCAAAAGCCAATGCCCAGACACAATTTAACGCCTTTGTAGAGGAGATCAAGATTGTCAATGAGTCATGGGAGATCCTCGTCGGATCCGTGAAAGGGCTCCTAGACATTATGGAACCTCACCATGCTGGGACCAGCTCCAGTACCATCTCCCAGGTGTAGGCACGCCTTAGTGAAGCCCCGAGCATCTTGAAAAAGTACTCGGATGAGCGTGTCACTGTCGGTGTTGCCTAAACCCTTTCTATGACCAAATCGATCTACCCTAGGATAGATATCAAGGCCATCGGTGAGGGTTTTGCTGAAGAGACAACAACCGAATAGGCATTGGAGTTGATCAGGTAGGCGAGGCCAACTGCAGAGGCAATTGCAAAAGGCCTGGGTATGTAGAAACAAAACAATTATGCAGTCGGTGTATATATAACTTTGGTGAAAGTATGCATATATCTTGTAAAATGCTGCTGAGTACTTGCTTATTCTTAGTTTTCATTAGCTTCACCTGACTATGTAGTCTGCACCGAGTAGATCGATAGGAACTTAAGAAAAAACGTTCACTTCAAAAAGTGTAGGATCGACTCAAACTAAGATAGGCAATCAGAGGGGGGGTGAATGATTGCATAAGTCAAAAATAAAATTTAACACTTTCCCCTAATCACAAAACCTGAAAAACCGTGTTTTTAGAATCTGGATAGAACACTGTTTCATCACTAAACAGATTGTAGCTGTAGATCCGTAACTCTGATCGACCTGAAAATTTGTCAGAATAAACTAGACAAAATTTGCAAACAAGCCCAACTGGAATCACGTCAATCAGACTTCTGGATCTTGAGATATTAACAAAACAATATTACTGAACAGAAGATTGATGGAAATTAATTAAACCCTAATTAATTGATTAAACGAGATCCGAAAATAATTAACCAACCAAACTTTCCAGAACACTAGAAAAACACCCTAGCTAGATTTTAGATCAAAGAAACCAACCCAAATGTTAAAGAAAACAAATCAATCTAAAATCCATTGCTAGGCATGCATAAAGATGAACGAGAAAGAGAGATTAATTACTGCACTAATCTTCCATAAATTTTACCTTTATTACCAAGATCATGCTTACAAGATGTTTCTCCAAAATATCCAAAAGATTTCTCCACGACAAATTCGCTCTCTAGAAGCCCTAAAAAAATCTATCCAAAAATTAACAGGAAGTTACTATTTATAGAACCAAAATCCCTTCATGGGCCATCTGGACTGTTGCCTTGCCTGGACCGCGCTAGGCCCGCGCACCTCCCCGTGTGCTACAGTACCCCATGTGCTATAGTATCCCATGGTACTGTAGCACCATGTCACGTACTCCTTTTCTTTTTCGATTTTTCCAGCGTTTATACACTGCCTTGCAAAGCTCGTTCTGAATATCTTCCCACACAGTTTTCATCCACCGTGTATCACCTTGTGTCCCACCTTGTCACCCGATATCCTTGACCGTTCTGGACCTAAACTACTCCCTGAGTTTATTCCCAATCCGCCGTTGACCAAGGTTGACCCCAAGTACCTACACACAAATAGACCGAACACACCGTTTTCGGACACAGATATTCACAACTTGACCCACGTCAGTCGTACACACGCTTATCACACTTTCCAATGCCAAGTTTATAAATCACAAGATAAGCCAATTTTTTAGCACATGATTTTACAATATCTCCCTTGATGAAAACATTGGCAACAACATATATAAACACTGAACATTGGCATTTACCGTCGCAAAAGTCCTTTTTAAAGAAAAACAAAAAACAAAATAAAAAGATCGTGAAAAGATCAACAAAAACTATATATAAAACTCTCTCCCTTTTTGACAATGAGTTCATCAAGAACATAAAAGAGAAAAATTTTCAATTTTGTACCAATTTTTATTATGAGCACCACAAATCATCAATGTAAACAAGCTCACACATGCCATGCTAAAAGTAATTTATACCCTCACATCTATACACATACAATGTAAATCTAGCATAACTAAAAATCAAGTGCAATTAATAAGTTATTGCAAGACATGATATTCCTTTCTCAACTATTTCAAAACTTGCAAGCATTAAGATGAATGCACTTCATTGGTGCCCTTTTTTTTAAAAAAAATGAGAACTTGATTTATTTCAATCATGATATAAACTACAAGGAATTATATGCACCATCAGCCTTACTTTTCAACCCATTCAAGCCTATGTCTTTTGACAATTGCAAGCTTAAGAACCAGGTTTCGGTCATACACAACTTCTTTCAAGTTCATACCAAAGTGCAATAGTAAGCAATCTCGTTAAGAAGTGTGACAATGCATATTTCCTTGATCTTTCTCACATTTTTATAGCACATGATTTTGATCTTTCTCATATTTCTCATAGCATATTAGCACATTTAAAGCAAGATCAAAATAGATAAGAAAGTTCAATCATGTCAAGATTTAGTTCAAGTTGTCATTCCATTTAGCTAGTCATGCAAAGACCAATATCACACATATAGAAACATAAAAGCACTCATACCTTATGACATGAACATGGCTGCAAATAATACATATGAATCATATGTAGTGCTCATTATTTTATCAATTATTTTTTATTTTTTTATTTTTTTTTAAATTTCAAACAAAACATACCAATAATAAAATATGTTACAAAGAGTTAAAACTCCCCCTCAAAATAAACCCATTGGATGAATAACCCCAAGTTCTCCCCTAAGATAAGCAAAACGAGAAGAATCCAAAGGTTTTGTGAAAATATCTGCCAATTGATGTTCAGTATCCACATGATGAAGTGCCACATTTCCTTTTTCAACATGATCTCTAAGAAAGTGAAATCTAATATCAATATGTTTTGTCCTAGAGTGTTGTACTGGGTTCTTAGCAATACAAATGGCACTTGTGTTATCACAGAAAAGCGGAACATTTTCCAAAGTAACACCATAATCCTTAAGTGTAGCTACTATCTAAAGTATTTGAGAACAACAACTAGCAACAGCCACATACTTAGACTCAGCTGTTGATTGTGCTACAGAGGATTGTTTTCTAGACGACCAAGCAACAAGAGAATTACCCAAGAAGAAACAAGCACCAGAAGTACTTTTTCTATCAAGTCTACATCCTCCAAAATCAGCATCAGAAAAAGCTCTTAAGCTAATACATGATGATGCTGATAACCATATACCAAAGTCTTTAGTGCCATGAACATACCTGAGAATTCGCTTAATTGCTTGAAGATGTGAAGCACGTGGGGAAGCTTGAAACCGTGCACATAAACATACAGCAAATTGTATATCCGGTCTTGAAGCAGCAAGATACAAAAGTGAACCAATCATACTCCTATACTCCTTTTGATCAACTGGCTCACTTTCCTCATTAGGATCAAGTGTAGAAGTAGCTCCCATAGGTGTCATGATGGGTTTGCAATTCTCCATTCCAAAGTGACATCGAAGATCCTTCGTATACTTACTTTGATGCACAAATATACCTTCTTTTGTTTGTTTGATTTGCAATCCCAAAAAGTAAGTCAATTCGCCCATCATACTCATCTCAAATTCACTACTCATAGTTTCTGAAAACTGGAACGTGTCACTCTTTCATGAAGATTCACAATCATTTGCTGAGGTGGATATCTTCTTTGAATGTGCAAGGGAGCTGTTGCTTCAGAAACTTCACTTTCTTCTATTTGATCTTCTACATGCACAGATGATGTGGAATTTTGAGGATGCTCAGTTGTAGGTGAAGTTGTAGTAGGTACCGGATCTGTTGCAATTGATTGTGTGGGAGAAGTTAAAGCTTCAGCTACATCATCATCATCATCTTCTTCATCAACAAAAATGTCCTCCCCCTGAATATACACACCTGTACCTACAATACTTGGACTAGTACCTGGGCTAGTCTCATCAAAAGTAACTCCAAAAGATTGAACTCGTGATGGTCTAACGGTATCAAGGTGTAGAAGTTGTCCTGGTGCGTTTGTCATCACCATAGTAAGAGGTGGATGTGAACCTGCATGCATCTTACCATGTCTACAAGAAGAGCATACTATATCGCTATCACCCTTAAGCTTAGGCAGACCACGTATAAGATCCAAACCACTAACACGTGTTAAATGATCAAAACCAACATGGCCAAGTCTACGATGCCAAAAGAATAAGTCTTTAAAATCATTGGCAACTAGACACCTATGCTTAATAGAAGATGACACATCAAAATCAGCTTTAAACACTCTCCCAAAACGTGTAATATTAAAGAAAAGATCTCCTGAAGCATCTAATACTCTACATCTACCTTTCTTAAAGCACACTTCAAGATCTTCATCAATCATTTGTGAAACGGAAAGCAAGTTATATTTCAAGTTCTCAACAAGAGCCACATCCTTGAACATAAACTTATCGCTCACCTTTACTGTACCTTTAGCCACAACCATAGAAGTAGAAGCATCTCCAAAAGTTATCTTTTCAACATGCGATGCTCCTGTGAGATAGGAGAACCAATTCTTGTCACCGGACATGTGGCGTGAGCATCCGGAATCCACTAGCCAAACGTTCTCCTTTCTCGCGCGAAGTGCCTACATAGAAGAAAGCAGTGTCGAGGTCTCAATACCGGAGTTAGTAATATAGCATTTAGGAATCCAGTACTGAGACACACGACGCACACTAGTAGACATAACATAAGTATTTTTATACAAAGGTTTAGATCTGTCATTACTCATGTTAGTAGAACTAAAGGGGCGTGTCTTTCTCAAATTAGACCAAGCCTTAGCCTTTTCTCTCATTTGTTGTTTGGCTAGTCTAAAACAAAACTCTACTTTATGTCCATCTCTACCACAATGAGTGCAAGTGTACTTAACATTGTATTTAGCTTGAGAAGTATAGGCTACTTTTGCATTTGTTGTGCTAGAAGATGACATAATACCAGCAGATTTAAAAATCATCCTTTTAGGTTCATTGACTGTCTCAATTATGCCACTTCCAAGGGATTTAACAACAGTTGGAGCATGAGTCTTAGAATAATCATAAGGATCAAAACCCAAACCAGTTTTAAATTTTTCAAAACTAGACTTTTGATTTAAAATTTGATTCAAACTTTTAGTTCCTATCTTTCCTTGCAAATAATCAATACGATTCAAAAGAGTGGCACAATTCTTACAAGATACATGCTGAAATCTATCATTTTTACCACAATTAGAGCATGAAAGAACCTTATGGGTAGAAAGATCTTCTTTTAGTTGTGCAGTTTTAACATCAGCATCTTTTATCTTCAAAACAAAATCTTCTTTTAGTTGTGCAATTTTAACATCAGCATCTTCTAACTTCAACTTAAGAGCATTGCATTTATCACAAGAGACAGGTTCATCAATTTGGCAGACATGTTGTTCATTTTTCTTCTTTTCTAGCCTAAGTTCCTTTAGTGTAGAAGCATGCATATCCCTTAGAGAAGTAAATTCATCATAAACTAAATCACATGATTTGCAAGAATCATCTATAGGAGTCAAAGTTTTAAGTCTTGCAATCTTATCATTTAATTTTTCAACCAAAGCATCTTGTTTCTTAATCTTTTTATCTCTCTTCTCTAATAAAGTACCAAGTTTTTCAATGGCACAAGCTAAATCATCATAAGAAGGTTCTACCTCATTGTCGCTGTCGTTGTCGATGTCACTATTGGTGATGCTTCTGCTACTTGCCATCATACATAGACCAATCAAGCTTTTCTTGCCTTTGGAAGTAGCATCATCATCACTCTCAGTGTCCACATCGCTTAGATTTACCTGTTCAAGAGCAGAGAGAACACGGTGCACTACCTTCTTATTCAAATACCCCTTCTTCTTAGTGCTCTTGAGTGTTCGCTTCTTGTCACTCTCTAACTTGTCTTCCTTCTCATCTTCATCCCTAGAAATTCTTGCTAGAAATTTTGGACATTTAAGACAACGGTGATTAAGTGCCACATTCAAAACATCTCCGAGGTTCTCCACCATTTGCTCTCTTTCTGGATCGAACATTTTGCAAAGCTTTTGTGAAGCGAGTGGAGAGGAGTGCCAAATCATCTTCAGGAAGTTGTTCTAGTTGTTCATCAGTTAGTGAAGACAAAGAGGACAAAGCATAGCTAGATGAAGAGTTATCACCAATAGAGTTGTTAGTTTGTGAAGCTAAAGCTATTGATTTATTAGCCATATTTTTTCTAGCAAAAACATCTAGCTCATGAGTTTTCAATTTAGAATAAAGCACATCTAATATAAGTGTACTCATGGTAGTAGATTCTCTAATTGATGTTACCTTCATCTCCCATATAGACATATCTAAGGCTCCTAGCAATTGACGAGAATTTTCAGCATCGGTGTATATAACATTAACAGAACGCAAGTTGCTAAGAATCTTGTTAAAGCGAGCAAAGAAGTCATCAAGAGATTCACCGGGTTTCATCTCAAATCGCATATATTCCTTTTTATACATATCTTGACGTACCTCTTTTACCGTGTTTGATCCTTCGTGATAATCACAAAGTGCTATCCATACCTCATGTGCTGACTTGAGATGCACCACACGGTCAAACTCGCTTCTTCCTAGCCCTTGAATAATCAAATTCCTCGCCTTGCTGTTAGCCTCCACCTGTGGCATGTTCGCTGCTGTCACTGCATCGTTTTCAGGAACTTGATATGGCTTATATATCTTCTCCCATATCGCAAAGCCTTGAGCTTGAATGTATGCCTCCATCTTAGCCTTCCAATACTGAAAATCAACACCATTGAAAACACAAGGTTTTGGAGAATACCTATCCCTCGACATATTTTCTAATCGCCGGTTAAGATCAAATAGAAAACATAATAAAATAAATAACCTTGCTCTGATACCACTTGTAGGATCGACTCACACTAAAATAGGCAATTAGAGGGGGGTGAATGATTGCATAAGTCAAAAATAAAATTTAACACTTTCCCCTAATCACAAAACCTGAAAAACCGTGTTTACAGAATCTGGATAGAACACTTTTTCGTCACTAAACAGATTGTAGCCGTAGATCCGTAACTCCGATCGACCTGAAAATTTGTCAGAATAAACTAGACAAAATTTTCAAACAAACCCAACTGGAATCACGTCAATTGGACTTCTGGATCTTGAGATATTAACAAAGCAATATTACTGAACAGAAGGTTGACGGAAATTAATTAAACCCTAATTAATTGATTAAACGAGATTCAAAAATAATTAACTAACCAAACTTTCCAGAACACTAGAAAAACACCCTAGCTAGATTTTAGATCAAAGAAACCAACCCAAATCTTAAAGAAAACAAATCAATCTAAAATCCATTGCTAGGCATGTCACAACCCTAGTTTTAATTTCAGGTAATTAGTGTTATGCCCTTCTGTCATTAGAGTGCACAACTTAAATTTTTTTTGGATTGTCACTTCTTGCAAGATTAAGTTTGCAACATTTAAACCCTCAATAATTGAATCCTAAATCGGCAAAAACAAAACACTACTAAAAAGTGCGTCAAATCGAACAGAAGTGTATATGGGAGATAATTTATTAAAATATTAGTTTATTTATCATGAATTAATATAATTTTTCCAGAATTTATTTCATTATTTTAGACCCCTTAAAAATTCAAACAAGTTTCAGCCTGGGTCCTATTTGTTGAATTTCTGTGAGCAAACCATTTTGAATTTTTTGTGTGAAACTTTCGAAAATGGAACCAAGGTAGTCTGGACTAGCTACACAAAAATCACCACATTTTTAACACCAATTTTGCTTGGTCAATTGATTTTTTTAAAGTGAAGGGGGAAAATAAATCTGTAAAACCCTGGAAAACACTGAAACAGTTCTGTACGTGAGAGTTTACCCATCTCCCTCATGTTCCCACAGACCATCATGCCCTGGACCCACCTGGCAATGCCCCTAGCTCGCCCAGCACCTTGTCCAGCTTGGGCACGAGGAGGGAGTGCTCCAGATCGGCCTCAAAAGGGGCAAAAGACGCGTGTATCATCCTTGTCTGCATGTCTTTCTCCTACAGCTCACCTCTGCCTCTCCCACCTGTGTCGTCTGCTGCTCCACTCCATCCCAGAGCCAAGAAACCAAGCAGAGAGAGAGAGCTCCTTCAGCCCTCTTCTCCTTCTTCTTGCTACCGAGCTGCTGCTGCTGTCCGTGCTGCCGGCCGTGGAGAAGAAGGCATCGCCGACGCTCAGCCATCCGTCAATCGCCGGGAACGCCGCCTCGCCATCGGCACTCGGGAGCCCGTCCAGTGCTTGGCCGCACGCAGCCGTGGCCGTCTCGCCGGCGTTCCGGCCACCTCGGAGCTTCCCTGGCGGAGCAGCTGCGCCACCGGTGCCGCCTCCCTTCCAGCTTTAAAACGCCCCAAGAACTACCTAGATCGGTTAACCAAGGAGGGACATCGACGTCGTCTTCTCTGACTCTGACCGAGCGCCTCCACCGTCGATTCCCGTCCACCCGGTGAGTCATTCTTCGATCCCTTGCAGTGATAGCATCCTAGGGTGATACTCAACCTCCTGCATGTGTTGTCTCCACCGCACATGCAGCGAATCGAGCCAACCACGGTGAAGCCGAAGCTTGGCCATCGCCGTTGCCGCTGCCTGTAGCCGCCAAAGCTCGTGGGATCCCGTCTGCCTTGTCTAGAGCCACGGTAAGCTTCCTAGGAGTCTCAGCGTAGTCCTTCGAGCTTCTTTTTCGAAGGTTTCTAGCTGTTTGCTTGCATGCATGTGCATCACGAGCCCGCCCGGCGCTTTTTTGCATCGCCGGTGAGCTACAGTTCACCTCCGAGCTGTTGGAGAAACTAAATTACAGTGTTGAATAAAATTGATTCATTGAGATTAATCCCCTTAGAAATTCAATCACCTATGCGGAAAATTAATTCTAATCACTGACCTGCTTGTGAAGCCATCTTGACTTGATTTCTTCTTCTTCTCTGCTTCCTCTTCTTCTTGATGCTTCTCTGCGTGTGTGTGCCGACGGACGGATTGATGAAGACCTCACGAACCCATTCTAGTGCGTTTGTGGATCGGACACAATTAGGGTTTGTAGTCGGAGACCGAGCGGCGTCCCGTTCTTCTCCAATTTCTCTTTTATATGTGCACTAGTGGGGCTCGGGGGTTTCCTTCGGTTTAGGAGGTTCGGTTGAATCCACCGATCACGGATTCTATTCGTTATCTTATCTCTAAGCCGATAAAACAACCAACACGAGCGTGCCACTGCCACCATTAGGTGCGCAAGGGAGTCCTCTTCTTTTTCTCTTCTGGCCGCATCTTCCACCGAGCCGCCGTTCGCCGCCGGCACCGGCGAACAGAGCTGGCGGCCCAGCCAGCCTGCGCCTCTGCCCTGCTCTGTCTCACTAACGTGTGGGCCGGGCTGAGGAAAAATGAGAAAAGAGAAGATGAACTGAACGATTTTTCTAACAGAAAACTAATCAAACTTTGAAAATCCATAACTATTTCATTTTAACTCCTTTTTGAGTGAACCAAATTTTGTTGGATTTAGTCAAGCATGCACTTTATTTCTGTAAATTAAAAAGTAGCACACACAGTAGAGAAATGAGCCCTAAAATTTACATTACTTATATATATGTTATTTATTGCATGCATTATGTATAAAATTGATAAATTTGTTCTAATTTCAAATATTCTCAAACCCAGAATCAGTAGGCTCCTCTTGGCATGTTTGTCACTTCTGTAAAGTATTATAACACTTTTATATACTAAAATGGATTCCAATAATCACTAATGTATAGGGACTTCAAAAATCTATTATCAATTGATTATAAATCCAAATTGAGTAAACTCAATTTTGTTAGAACCAGTAGGTTATGCTCTTTTATATAGAAATACTTGCCTTCTTGAAATCTTAATAGAAAATGTCAGTTAAATATAATAACTTAAGGTTACAATATAAATAATTACAAAACTGCCTTTTTCAGCCTTCCTATCTTGTTATTTTTGTATCTCCCAATCCAGAGATGCAAATGACTTGGTTCTTCCTCCTAAAATCTTGTTAGGACATGCCCTATCTACTGTATTTATCTCAGCATTTATTGATCATTTTTGCATAGACATATTTAATTGATTCTTGTTTGCATATTCGCTTTTTATCGGTAGATTCAGACAATTCGGAGTACGTGGAGCAAGAACCAGAGGTTGAGTGTGAACCATCGCTGCAGCAAGGCAAGCATCTAAGTATATTGAACCTATATTTTCAATGAATTGTTTTGTTTGCGAAAGCAATATCTATATGCATGTTTCGGTCTTTTTAAATGGGAAAACGGGTAGAGTCAATATTACCCAGTTGAATGCATTTCCGTTCCTTGATTGTTGATTCCATATTTATACCTTGTCACCCCTGGTTAAGGACTTTGGGATACTTTTATTTTATTGAATGCTTAGCCATGCTTATTTCTAGACTTAGAAAAAAATCCGATAGATGGAGCTATCGGTGTGAAGCTAGTTTAATACGGATGGATGGGGTAAAATCTGAAAAGAATAACTTCTGATTTATAATTAAGAATATGTTTGACTTGGACGGATGATAGGGCGATGACGGGATGGTGTTTCCCCGATGCATGTAGCTCCGTCTGGGTCGTTAAGGACCGAACATGTTGACGTCTATTCAAGCACCCTACGTACTTCCACATGCCGGACATGGGACGGCTTAACTAAGTAGCACGGGAGGCTGTGGCCATCTACGCCCGTTCGTCAGTCGTGAGGAAGGGTATTCCTTTGGAGGACCTCGAGCGCACCTGGCTAGGGACGAAGGTGCCTCCCGCGACGGTGAGCCCACCTTAGTCACCCTGTGTGTGGGACTAAGTTGTCGGGGGCCCAGACGTGGTTTAGGTGGTTGGGGCTAAGCGTGGGAAAGGTTTTGTTGTGACCTCTAGTCCGCACTCAATGTGTAGAGTGTGGGTACCGACGGGTACGGATCAAACTAGAGTGTAGCCGTTTGGCTTCTATCACATCGTGTGGGTAAAGATGTACACCTCTAATCAGAGTAAGAACTATTCGAATAGCCGTGTCCACGGTCATAGGACGACCGCTTGATGTGTTAGTTACTCATGTTAGCATCAAACTTGGGATATGTAGTTATGGGAATTATGTTGTTATATCATGACTTAGGATAGTCATGAATGGATGGTTTATATAAAAGGTTTTGATGATAAATATGACTTGGTTTTAGTCATGGATAATGATATGCTTGTGTAGCATAATTGTTTGGGCAATGGTGGCCCATGGATGATGGTTTGAGCATGGTTTGTGCTCATTTTTACTTCTATTTCAGAACTATAAGCTTGCTATCCTAAATTTTCAGATTGAGCTATTTCACAATTGCTTATGTTTTAAATGTATTACTTGCTCAATAAAATCAGCTTTATGCAAAATCAGATTGACATAGCCATACTCCTTGATGTAGAGGCTAGCATCTCTCCTTTGTATTATTATTATCATATAAGCCTTCTGAGTACTTGTCGTACTCACGCTGCATCTTTCAGGTGAGGACAACGACGACACTAATGTGATCTACTATTATCCCGCCGAGGGTGGCGAGGATAATGTGTAGTTGAAGTTAAGTTCTGCCCTAGTCGGTTGCCTTGTGGGATGGGTATGGCACCACTGGTCTTATCCTTTATGTTTATATTCCGCTGCTATCTTTTGCGCTACTCTGTGATGTATCAGGGTGTGTAAACCCTCTATGTAATATTTATAACCCTGCTGCTCGTTTATCCGTATTTAGAGTACTTGTGATGTTTATCGATTGCTTGCGATGAAAGTGTAAGGCTAGTCGCTTTCCTGGGGACTAGCTGAACATGAGTATGAGTTGTGTAGAACTGAGATGGCTAGGGGATAGCTATTGTGGTTCGAGTCCTCTGGGGTACGTATCGTGTTTGGTCGCCACCATCGAGTAGTTTGACGGGCGTATGACGGGGAGGACTGGCAAGCTATCCTTATGATTATCTCTTTTGTACACTTCTCGGCATTTTGGATTTGTATTATGAACGGGTAAATATTATGGCAAGGCTGCGATTAGGATGGATGGTTATTGCACTTAATTGGTTTTTTTATTCGAGATCCCATCCATCTAGATATTTCGCGTTGTTATAGTAATTACTCTTCACAATGCACTTCTGGGGTGCCCACAGCGGTTGGTATCAGAGCAATACTGACTGTAGGCTAGAGCTTAGCTTGGTGATTGCAAAAATACTTGCGAACGGTTCAAAGTGAACTATTTTGGAAAACCATTAGGATGGGTGATCCTTTTTGCTCTCATCCCTTTCTAGTATTCATCCTCACTTTAATCTTATTTTATCTCCTCACCTTGCTGTGATTTTATTTGTGAAATCAACTCTATGCTTGTCTCATTCAAATGATAGTTCGAAATGAAAGCCAGTCTGTCGAGTGTAAGGAAATTACTCTCACTTTACTAAAAACAATGTAAAATTTTGTAAACCAGTGAACTAAATGGTACTTTACTATCCTCTGAACCTACCCTAAATTTTCTACAAATTTTTGGAAGCCTACCACTCCAGTTTCAAGCTCCATCATGCAAGAACCCGTGTTCTGGAATTCTGGACCAGCAGCTGTTCACAATTTTCTACAGAAAGTTCTACTCATCCTTTTCCCTTGCCAATTCTTCTGGAGACTCTCAACTATACCAGGAAGCCTCAAAAAAATCTCCAAAATTTTATCTCTTCTGTAGCCCCTCTGAAAAATTCATGATTTGGCTGCTGTCCTGCAGCCCTAAAAATTACAGATTCTAGTTTTCTGTAATATAAAATATACAATCATCGCAAATCCACCAAATAAATTGTTAGAGGGTACTCCCAGCTGAGAGACGCTCGCTACAAAGTTGATTAGATATCTTCTATGGCCATATGATTGTTGGTTTATTTGGATTTTCGATCTTTCTTTTATTTTCAACGGGTAGTTCACCGTTCTAATTATCCCCCGCATGAACGTGTTTAGTTCTTGTTGATTTTTTGAGGTTCTTGTTCAGATTGTAGGCTAGTGTGAATTTATTGGATTTTTCTTTTGATCTTATTGAAATGCATCATGGCATGCTAGGCTAACCATATTGCCATTTCAGTGCATTTGGCGATTTCGTTCGTAATAGTAGTTCTGTAACTTAAATCATGCTGATATATTATCCTTCCCCTATAGCTTACCGCCAATTGTAGTTCCCTTTGCTAACAACCATAATTCTGTTTATGTCCGTAGGATGTCTCGTCCTCACACCCGTTCGCAACCTCAAGAGACACCGGAGGGTTCTCGTCGTAACGATCAAGAACCGCCACCTCCACCTACCATGGCCGATGTTTTGATGGCTGTGGAGCGCAACCGTCAAGCTCAAAATGTCGCGCTCCAACAAATCGCAGCAAGCACGGCTGCCACTGCCGCTCTTTTCACCCAAGCTGCTGGCGAAGGTGGTCATCAAGCTGCTGGAGGGCTTGCTGAATTTCAGCATACGCAGCCTCCAATCTTTTCCCGCTCCGACGATCCGTTAGACGCGGATGATTGGCTCCGCACCATCGAGCGGAAGCTAAACCTTGCTCGCTGCCCGGAAGCCGACAAGGCGAACCTGGCGGCCGAGTAACTTCATGGAGCTACGGGTGCATGGTGGGAGAACTTTCTCGCTATGCAACCTGCCGGCCACATCGTCATGTGGGCGGAGTTTCGTGAAGCTTTTCGCATGGCTCACGTCCCAAAGGGCATCGTGATACGTGGTCTTGAAGTCGCAACCTTGAAGCAGATATTCTCGGTGCAAAAATTATTCTGCGTGCCAAAAGTAACTAGTAGAGTTATCTGTTCGAGTGGAGTAGAAGATAGGCTAGGGATTACCCTGTGAAAGGGCGCTGTACTCGACCGTAGCTTTGAACGAGGAAACTTCATCTCGTCCAGCATCTTGGCGAACAGAATGTTGAGAGCACTGCCTCCATCAATGAGAACCTTCTTGAGTTTGATGCTCCTGATGGCCGGGTCCAGGACGAGTGGATAGCGTCCTGGATGAGTAACCCGATCGGGATGATCTGTGCGGTCAAACGTGATTGGCGTTTCTAACCAGCGCAAGTATTGGGGGCGTCTGCTACAGAGACCGAGTTGATTTTGCGTGCTGTAAGCTTCTGCTTCCTCTTGGACTCATATGCGGACGGCCCTCCAAAGATGTGATTGAGCTCAGCCCGGGGATCTTGGTAATCGCCGGCTGTGCCCGAATCTGGCTTGTCCTTGTCTTTATCGGCGCTAGATGTTGAAGCCTATTCGGAAGCAAACTTCGTAAGCATGAAGTAGTCCTTAGCCGCGTGCTTGCCCTTTGGATGAAAGGGGCATGGCCCGTTCATCACTTTTTGGTATTCATTATTCCTCGGGGGTCACGGCTGAGTACGCTCCACGGTAGGCACCACGTTATTCGACTTCGCTTGCAGTTGCCGGATTTCTTCTGTGTTGGCCGTCATTGTTTTTCTTGTCCTTTTGTCAGGGCTCTTTTTTGTTGTCGAGAGCCTAAGCGACCACATTGGCCGAGTCGGTGTACTTGTTCGCCATATCAAAAAGAGCCTTGACAGAAGCGGGAGGTTTTCGAGTGAACTTGGCAATGAACGGGGCATCTTTGACTCCCTTGCGGAAGGCGGCGATGACGACCTCATCCTTGATCATTGGGATCAAATTCCACTTCTCAGAAAACCTTTTGATGAACTCGCGAAGAGACTGGTTTTTCCTTTGGTGCAACTGATAGAGATCATGCTCAGAAGATGGTCTCTCGTAAGTTCCCTGGAAGTTGGTAATAAAGCGTTCCCGGAGTTCTCCCAGGAACCGATTAACCTCTTTGAGAGTCATGTTAGCCATGTCCTCGCCAAGTCGGCTAGAGTGACTGGGAGGTAGTTAGGCATGGCCTTGTGATCTTCTCCAGCTGCTCAGATCGCCAGAGTGTAGACCATGAGCCAGGACTTATGATTGGTCTTTGCGTCATACTTCTCGATTCCAGTCGGCTTAAAACCCAACGTCCAGTCGACCTGTTGCAGCTCCTGGGTGAAGGCCGGTACTCCATCTGCATGAGGACTCCGACTCCAACTACAATGGTTAAACCGCTCGTGGTGGAGGCCGAGGCGCCCATTCTCGTCTTCTAGTCAGCGCTGCTCATCTTCCTCGTGTTCGCGGCGCCGTGCGTTGATGTCTTGCCGAAGATCACGTCGTAGTCGGCCTTGGAGATCCTGGTTGTCTTGATGGTCATTTTGATGTCGATGCTGCCGGTCATTGTTGGGGTTGCCGAGTGACGTCTAGCGTGACTCTGTGTGCGGCTGACTAGAGCCGGCTACTCGTCATCGTGTCGAGGCGGATGAGACCGCTGTTGGAGAAACCGACCGGTTGGTCGGTATGAGGTTATTGTCCGACTGTTGGTGCTGCTGACATGTAGCAGCGGTGATCATGGCTTTTATCCTTGCTATAGTCGGGGTGGCCTGGTGATCTAGCCCAAACTGGAGCGTGTCCAGTAGAGTTGCAGCAGCTACGACATTTTGCTGAGGCGTTACGAAGACATCGTGGTCGCCAACTCGGGTTTGGAGGATTTGTTGTTGAGCAGTCCGCCCGGCCCTGCATAGATCGTCGTTGCGGGCATCGCGCTCGGTGTGCAGGCATCTTGCTTCTTCCTCCTGTTGTTCTTGCAGTCGGCGGGCCTCCTCCTCTTGCTGCTCGCGTAATCGGCGTGCCTCCTGAGTGGGAGTAGAGCCCTTGGACTCTATAAAGACTTCACGTGGTGGAGAAAAGCTTGCCGAACTGCTGTCTGACTTAGAGTCAGAATTAGAGTAGTTGATGGGGGTGATTACAACTCTAACCTCCCTAGATCCAATCTTGAGCAGCTCTGAGCCGTATCCGAGTTGAACTCTAGGGGATTGGGTTTGCCGCATCGGATGCTGATTGAAGATATCCGCGGCGTTGCCGAGTCCGAACGGGAGATTGACAATCTCCTTCTTTCTTAGCCCGATCTCAACTGGCTCAAGTCCGAGTCCCAGTCGAACACCGAAAGAAAGAGTTGTCCCTAGACTCAGGCATGTTGAAGATCGCCGCAGCATGTCGATGAGGATCACTGCAGCGTTACATGGGCCGACCGGCACGGAGTCGGCTTGGTCTCTAGCCGATCGGATCGAGTCCGAGTCGAACAGGGTGAGGTTGCCGAATTTGTCAGCGATGAAGTCGAGGCTCTCGAAGGTGATTGTTTGCCCGGGGGAGAAGTTGATGCTGTCGACTCCAGTAATTGGATCCATCAGGCTTATGGAAGATGATCTCGCCAATGCCCCTACCTGGCATGCCAACTCTTGATGTTTTGTATCGGCAATAAGAATACGGGGCTACTCGTTAGACCTAAACTTGATGAATTGCAAAGAAACACGAAATAATTTATACTGGTTCAAGCCCTCGAGATAAGGTAATACCTTACGTCCAGTTGTGGTGTATTGCCTTTAAGATTTCTCTGATGAGATTGCCCTATGCCCTTAGGGGGCACCTTGCCTCCCCTTATATACTGGGGGACAGGTTATAGAGTAGGAATTCCAATCGGACTCCGACCAAGAGATTTCCTTCTAGGAATACAACGTGCCCGACTAGGACTATATCCTTCCCTTGCCGTACAGGGTTATGTATGCTGAGTTCTATTGTATCCTGGATTACAAGGTTAGGCCCATCCTCTGTCTGAGTGGCCCAATAGCTTCTTATGAGGTACCCGAGGGCCCATGGCCTCCACAGACATCTTCTGATCTTCCACACCCCTGCTAACACCCCGCCGGGTGCCATCTGCTCCACGACATGCTAGGCTGTTGGCAATGGCACTGGTCTTCTTCTACATATAGGCAAGCTGCATCATGAAACTAGAGGCCATGTTCCCTGTCATCCAATGCACCAGTGAGTTGGCGATGGCGTCTATTTCATGGGCCTCCACCCCTGTAGACCAGAGGACCTTCGTTCCTAGCGTACCTAGCACCCATTGCTTCTGCCCAAGGAAAATCCCATCACATATCCCCGCGATAACCGGGGCAAGGGGCCACGACATTACCGGAGTCATAGATAACCGAACAGGCAAGCATGAACCCAGTAATTTCTTCAAAATGTTTGTTGCTCTGAATCTTTCAAAGAGAGAGAATCGAGAGATGCTCTTGGCTGTCATGTCCATGGTGGCCACCGCCTCCCCCTCTGCTAACTCTACTAGTGCCTATGCCCTTTTTTCTCTTGCGCGCATGGTGCTCGAGCTTAGTGCAGATGTCTCTAGTGGCAGCCCAAATTGCTCAGCCAGGTCCATGTTACAAACAATTGCAAAGATATATGGCCTAAAGCGAAGACATTGACTATGACCTGGTCCATTGTGCAACTATGGTGAAAATAACTAGTCCATGCTGTTGAAAAAATAAACACATGTAGATTTAATTTATTCCATAAATAAATCATGACATTAACCACATAAACTAGCAGAATCATCTCACACAATCTAGACATGTACATAAGCTAGCAGAATCATCTCATACAATCTAGACATGTATGGAATAATACTTGAATAGATCGAACACGTAAAACATGATGAAAACGTACCGATGATTCTGTTCAGGAGGAGAGCTCGGAGCAGTAGCACACACCACACATACAACGCGGGGTACAGGATGGTGACAACGACGCGCAGTGCTCGAACGTAGAGGAAGACGAGCAGTACAGAGGAGAGGAGAGGCAAAGCCCTAGATTGATTTCACGTGTGTTGCGTGCAGGTGGCGGTTTGGTATATATAAGAAGTGTGATCAGGATGCCCCGCGTCTGCGCAAGCATGAAGAGCCAATTTTGGCAGACCATTCAAGCGCATGTCGCGTGTGCACGTCCCCCGGCCTCGTGCGGGTGCCCAAGCCCGGCCTAGCGAGGCGAGCGAGCGTGCATGTGTGTTTCTCTAGTTCTCTCTACCACACATTGCTCAAGTGGCTAGGAGAGCACTCATCCTTGTAAGGAGGTCTCCCTCTCCTAGAATAAGCAAGGTGGTACTAAAGTTTACATGCATACCTCCCATGAGGTGCGCTTTTGATATTTTTCTAAGAATTATTCTCCAATTGGGCCCTAGGCCCCACTAACAATTCCAACAATCCCCCACCAAATCTCAAAGTCACACAGAGATTTGCCTTTTTCCAATGTACTATTTTTATACCAGTGCTTCGATGGAGACCGATTAAGGTTGAACATCCATCTAGATCTCCAAGCTACACTTACTCACAACTTGAATAATGGACTAAACCTTGAATTGCAAGTTTTGTCTGAGCAAGTTTCACTCAGAAACTTAACTGATACTAGGCCACCTATCGGCTACCCCTCAGTTGGAGCATATAAGTCATACTTCTTGGTCTTTTTATGAGCTTCCTAGGAGATTCACCCAAAATCTCCATAGACTGCGACTAACAATCAGGCTCATATAGGTGTGCTCTTTCAAGAATACTTTGTAGGACAGCATCTTTGCTATTTAAAGCCAACAGAACACTTTAAGGCATAACCAACCTGCCTTGTAGCTTGTGAGAGTACATGCATCTTCACTTAGAGAGGGTTAAAGGTACTCTCCTCCAGTTAACTAATGGCTTGTTCTTCCGAGGTCCGATTTCATGGGATCTCCGATCACATAGGTTGGGTTACCACCATAGTATAACTCACATGGGTCTCATACCCATCTCCTTCGATGCATTATCTATCGCATTCCGTGATAGTCCCTTAGTAAAGGGATCTACCATGTTTCTAGATGTTTGAATATAATCCAATGTTATAACTCCGGAGTTCCTCAATTTCCTGACAGACTTCAATCGTCTCTTCATATGTCTAGACGATTTCATGTTATCCTTAGAACTATTCACTTTAGTAATAACAGTTTGATTGTCATAGTTCATAACGATGGCCGGCACAGGCTTCTCAACCACAGGTAGATCCATTAATAGATCATGCAGCCATTCTGCCTCAACAGTAGCAGTGTCTAGTGCCGCAAGCTCAGCTTCCATGGTTGACCTTGTCAAGATAATCTATTTAGAAGACATCTATGAAACAACAACACCACCTAGTGTGAAAATATATCCACTAGTGGCTTTGATCCCATTGACATCAAAAATCCAGTTGGAATCAATATAGCCCTCTAGTACCGATGAGTACCCAGTATAATGATGTCCAAGGTTCATAGTACCCTTCAGATAGCGCATAATTCGCTCAAGTACACACCAATGATCATCTCCCGGTTTAGAAGTAAATCGGCACAATTTGCTCACAGCAAAGGATATATTAGGTCTAGTCGCGCTAGCTAAGTACATAAGTGAGCCAATTATCTGGGAGTATTCTAATTAATTCCTAGCTATTCTCTTGTTCTTGTGAAGCAACAAGCTAAGATCATAAGGTGTTGGAAAAGGCTTGCTATCAATGTAACCAAAATGGTTCAAGACATTTTCCACATAATGCGACTACATGCATGTAATCTCATTCTCACCTCTTATTAGCTTGATGTTCAAGATACTATCAACTACTTCCAAATCCTTCATATCGAAATTTTGAGATAGAAATGATTTGACCTTATTTATCACATCAATATTTGTCCCAAAAATCAGTATGTCATCGACATACCACAGAATAACTCCTTCACCCCACCATAGTGATAGTATACACATTTATCTACCTCATTGACTACAAAGCCTACAGATGTTAGTGTTCTATCACATTTCTCATGCCACTGCTTAGGAGCTCGTTTCAGACCATACAAAGATTTTAACAACTTTAGCACCTTGCCTTCTTGACCTTTTACTACAAACCCATCAGACTATTCCATGTAAATTTCATCATCCAACTTTCCATTAAGAACAGTTGCCTTAACGTCCATCTGATGAATGAGAAGACCATGTGAGGCAGCCAAAGAGGGTAGTACTCGAATTGTGGTCAGTCTAGCAACAGGTGAGTAAGTGTCAAAGAAATCTTCGCCTTCTTTCTGAATATAGCCTTTAGCTATAAGCCGAGCCTTGTACTTTTCAATAGTACCATCAGGTCTAAACTTCTTCTTGAACCCACTTACAACCCATAGGTTTGCACCCATAAGGTCGCTCTGTCACCTCCCAAGTCCCGTTAGAGATAATGGAATTCATTTCACTACGGACAGCCTCCTTCCAGTAGTATGCATCCGGAGATACATAAGCTTCTGAAATAGACTTAGGAGGGTCATCCACGAGGTACATAGTAAAATCATCACCAAAGGACTTAGCTATCCTTTGTCTCTTACTCCTCCTAGGAGCTTCACTATCATCCTCCTTAGTGACAGATTTATGTAGGTATTCAGATTGTTCAGGTGGTGTGATTGAGCTGGGAATTATTTCAAAAGATTGAGTACAAGTGTTATGTATATTCTTCATTGAAAAAATGCTCTCAAAGAATGTAGCATCATGAGACTCCATAATTGTACCAACATGCATATCAGGTACCTCAGATTTAACTATTAAAAATCTATAGGCAATGCTATGGTGAGCATATCCCAAAAAGACACAATCCAAAGTCTTAGGCCCAAGCTTGCGTTTCTTCATTATTGGTACATTGACTTTTGCCAAACATCCCCATGTGCGCAAGTAAAAGAGTGATGGTTTTCTCCCAATCCATACCTCGTATGGAGTTTTGTCCTTATTTCTATTAGGAACTCTATTCAATATATGATTCGAAGTTAGCAAGGCCTCCCCCCACCATGCCTTGAGTAATCCTGCAGTATCTAACATGGTATTCACCAAGTCAGTGAGTGTGCGCTTTTCCTTTCGGCAATCTCATTAGACTCGGGAGAATAGGGAGGCGTCATCTCATGTATAATTCCATATTTCTCATAGAATAAGTCAAATTCATTTGAGAAGAACTCTCCACCATGATCTAATCTAAGTCTTTTTAATCTTTCGGTCAAGTTGGTTTTCAACTTCTGCCTTATAAATTTTAAAATAGTCTAGAGTCTCATCTTTCGTTTACAACAAGTATACATAGCAGAATCTAGTAGCATCATCAATCAAAGTCATGAAATACCGTTTTCCACCCTTCGTCAACACCCCATTCATTTCACAAAGATCTGAATATAGGAGTTTTAGTGGTGCCAAGTTTCTCTCCTCGGCAGCCTTGTAAGGCTTACGAGGTTGCTTTGATTGCACACAACTATGGCACTTAAAACCTTTGACAATAGAAAAACTTGGAATTAAATTCATACTGGAAAGACAAGACATCAAACCAAAATTAGTATGACATAAACGTGAGTGCCAAACATTGGCCTCATCATCCACACTGCCACAACTATGGTTCACAGACTTATTGCTGAAATCAGAAAAGGAAAAACGGAACAAGCCTCCACACTCATAGCCTTTACCAATAAAATATCCATGTTTAGACACAACTACTTTATTAGACTCATACACCAACTTAAACCCGTCTCTACACAAACGGGCACCACTAACAAGATTCTTGTTAATAGCAGGGACATGCTGCACGATCTTTCCCGAAGTAAACTTCAGATCTACCGTGCCAACCCATGAACAATAGCATGCGATCCATTCCCCATTAGGACGGAGGAATCCCGAGTGACCTGATAAGAAGAAAACAACGAGATGTCAGCACAAACATGTACATTGGCTCCCGTATCAACCGACCAATTAGTAGACTGAGTAACTGAAAGAACAGTAGGTAAATTACCATACCCAGTCCCATCTCCACTGTTGTCAATGGTCACGTTGATAGATTTAGAAGTCTGTCCTGCAGGTGCCTTCATTCCCTTGCATTGTGGATACTTCTTGGCCAAGTGACCAGGCAAGCCACACACATAGCACGTTCTTTCCTCCTGATTGTTGTTGTTATTCTTCTTCTTCTTGAAGTTGGTGCTCTGATGGGATTTGACAAATTTCTCTTTGTTCTTGTTCAATGGCTTCTCCACCACATTGGCACGAGACTGCCCACCATCGCCTTTAGACGCAGCGTCCTTTTCCCGAGCTTTCTCCTCAACATCAAGAGAAGCAATGAGACCTTCAACGGAGTACTCCTGTCTCTTGTGTTTGAGTGCAGTACCAAAACTGCTCCATGAAGTAGGTAGTTTCGCAATAATGCACGCAACCACAAACTTGTCGGGTAAGGTACACTTCAGGAGTTCGAGTTCCATGAAGTAGGTATGTATGTCGTGAGCCTGATTGACCATAGAACGGTTATCAACCATCTTGTAATTGTGGAACTGCTACATGACATACAGATCATTGCTAGCATTAGTAGCACCGAATTTGGTATTCAGTGCATCCCACAACTCCTTAGCGTCTGTCATGTGCATATACACCTCGACCAGACGATCACCAAGAATGCTATGAATGCATCCCACAAAGATAGTAGTGGCTTCCTCAAATTCCTTCTGTTCAGCAGTAAGAACTCCTTCAGGTTTGCCAGTACTAACCAAGAATACTTTCATAACCGTGACCCACAGAGTGGCCTTAATCTGCCACTCTTGAAGTGCACACCGGTGAATTTATCCGGCCTTAGTGCATCGGCAAATCCAGCTATAATAAAATCACAGTGCCTATAATAAGGTTTTTGGATTGTTGAAAAAATAAGCATATGTAGATTTAATTTATTCCATAAATAAATTATGACATTAATCACATAAGCTAGCAGAATCATCTCACACAATTTAGACATGTATGCAACGGAATAATATATGAATAGATCAAACATGTAAAACATGATGAATATGTACCGACGATTCTGTTCAGGAGGAGAGCTCAGAGCAAATGCGCTCGAAGCAGTAGCACGCACTGCACGTACAACGCGTGGTACAGGATGGTGACGACGATGCACAGCGCCCGAACGTAGAGGAAGACGAGCCGTGGTGGACAAACAACAAACAGTCGCATGGAGCGCTTCCCAAAAACCTTATTCGCCCTCTCTAGGTGTAGGACTTCACGAAGACGATGGTTCCGGAGACCTGCTCTCCCGATCGCCGGTGCATGCCGACAAGCGAGACGGAGTAGACGACGTGTGGCAGCACAGTACAGAGGAGAGGCAAAACCCTATATTGATTTCACGTGTGTTGTGTGGAGGTGGGGCTTCGGTATATATAAGACATGTGATCAGGACGCCTTCCATAACCCGTAACCGAACCAAATAAGTTGCGGATAACCTACCCGGACTCCACACCAGTCCAACACACTGAATAATCCAATGAGTTCCAAAACAAACACCGGAATAGCCATTGGATGCCACAAAACCAAAACTGCAAAAGGAAGCCGTGTCTGCGCAAGCATGAAGAGCCAAATTTGGCAGACCATTCATGTGCATGTCGCGTGCGCGCGCCCCTCGGCCTCGGCCCCGAGCCAGGTGAGGCGAGGCGAGCGAGCGCGCGTGTGTTTCTCTATTTCTCTGTATTACACATTGCTCAAGTGGCTTGGAGAGCACTTACCCTTTTAAGGAGGTCTCCCTCTCCTAGAATAAGCAAGGTGGTACTAAAGTTCACATGCATGCCTCCCATGAGGTGGGCTTTTGAGATTTTTCTAGGAATTATTCTCCAATTGGGCCCTAGGCCCACTAACAATTCCAACACATGCTGCAATTCACTTCTTGATGACGGAAGCTAGAGCTGAAGTTGCAGTGAAGTAAAGATTAGGATTTCATCCTAGTTCTCAGTCGTTACCCATGGTGTTAGGAGTTAGTCTGTTGGTTCCGCTATTGTCGCTATTTCCGTGCTACTGGTTGCTATATCTGGCTTGCTTCAAAGCTACAACGTAAAGTAAGGTATAAGTCCTATTATTTAATTAAGGATTATAATGATGTATAATTGTTTCTGTGGATACCAGCGCTGCGTCCTGGGACTAGTATCAGTATTACAGTTCTGCGAAGAGCAGTTCGTGCTGTTCTCCTAGGCGCATCCCTATCTGGTGCCGTTGTACGGCGGTGCTAGATCAGGACGTGATAGGTGCCCATCGGTATCAGGTCTGGTACCACATGTATTAGAGTTGGTAGGCACCAGACCTGGTGCTTGTGTATCAGGTTCGGTACCTGTAGATACCAGATTATTGTAATTGAGAGCCTACCATGATGTACCCCTTAGTATTGATTAGAACTTAATGTGATACATTAATGTATCATCTAGGTAATAGCTAGCTTGACCCTATCTACTTGGTGCATGCCATAGCCATGGCCTAGGCCATTAGGTGAGGCCCATCCATGACACATAGCTAGAACTAGCTACACTAGTTATGACATAGGGACCTACCATATATGCGGGTGAGCTTGTGGGACGACATTGTCCCTACCATGCACATACACATGGTGAGCACACAGAAGCGGGACAACGCACATGGCACGCTACGCACCTCGGAGGATGGGTCTCATGGTGTCCTCGGGAATAGGTGGTATACCATCTGACGGAATACCGTGGTATAGTCCTTCTTTATATCTTTTTTGGTTGATGTGAGAGCTTTTAGAAGGGACGCAGCTACGCCGCGTGCAGTAACCCGTTAGCCCTAACCGGTGCACACACAAAAAAAGGAAAGTAGTGCGCGCACCAGCCACCCCACGCCATCCACCGATTCCACGCGCCTCGCATGAAAAAACGAGTGGGCCCCACGTGGCCCACACTGGTGGGGCCCACCCTACACCCACCAGCATCAAGACCTGCCACGAACCCAGCTCGCCCTACCCCCGCAGCAAGCACGGCGACATGCGCCGCCATTGATAGGAGGGGAGATCCCAAAAAAATCCAGAAAACTGAAGAAAAATAAGAAGAATCAGGGAGGAGCAGGAGCAGAGAGGCCAAGGAAGAGAAGAGAAAGGGAAGAAGAAGAGGAGAGGAGGAAAATTCAATAGAGAAAAATTGAGAGATCAAACCTGGTTAGGTCAAAGTTCTCCAAAAAAGAGAGAGGGCAGATCTAACTAGAAAGGTATATTTACATCCCAAAATTTTACGCAACATTTGCCTTGGTTTTTCCTTCCAACTAAGCTACATGTTCCTTTTCTTCCTTTGTACCTCCCAAAAATCTGAACCAAAAGCATGACAATCACCCCCCTTTATCATCTTCTCTTCTGATACTGCATCACAAAGTACAAACAAAAATAAGAAAAAAAATACATAGATACTGATGAAAAAGGAGGTAAATCTCAGAAACAGATGTGGAAAATAGAAAAGTTACTTTCTAGAGGACTGTAAGTTACTTCCTAAAATAACGTAATTACTTTGAACAAGTATTAAAGTGACATCCCAAAAAAATAGGTACACAAAAACATTTACACATACTTGCTCCCAGTAAAAAAAGGTAAAAGTTATTTCAAAAGGAGTTATTAAATCTACTTCCCTGAAAATACATTGTGTACACATTTTGCTATGACAATATGTATTGTGATCATCATGTGAAAAAAGTGCATTTTGTCCCTTTATGTGACATTGTGTGTCCCTAAATGTTCCTTCTGCACCTTGTCCGATACAGCATAAAAAGGAAAAAAAATTGGCATAAGTATTGGTCAATATGCACCTTATAAACAGAATATCTAAAAAAGCTTAGTAAAGTTGCTGCATAAGTTGATCTCATGAAGGTACAATAGATGTAATTCTGTACTAAAAGTTACATCTGTGGTATGTATTATCTACATTGTCGTGATGTATAAGTTACATCTTCAAAATTGTACAGAAATACGTTTCTGTAGCCTGTGGAAACAAATTAATTTTGCAATGTCCTGTAAATGAATGCAGATATGGACCCAGATCCAATGTTTGACCTCAACAACCTCCCCCAATTTGATTGTGATGAAAATGTCAGTGAAAATGCATTTCCATTTGAAGATGCTTCGCTTGGTGAAAATACAAATTGGCCTTATTTCCCAATACATTCAAATAATGGCATGATTGATATTTCCTAGGTGCACTTGGATGATAATTTTGACATTGCAGATATATAGTGCTTATGATGTGAATGATGGTGGTGTCTTAAGAAATGTTCCTAGTACTGACCTTGTCCCCCATAATGACACACAATTGGCTCCAGAAGTATCTACCCATACAGACAACACCATACACACTGGACATGAAATTGGTGCAACAAATGCTAGTGAGGACACGCTTTCAAGTGAGGAATCTAATGAAAATGATCCCAAAGCGCAATCGCAGAATATTTTATGCACTCCCCAAGTATCGTACCCCACGATGTCATTTGATACAGAGAAGGAAGCAAAAAGTCACTATAACAAGTATGTGAAGCGTGTAGGTTTCTCGATCAAAGTCAGCACATCAAGAAAATCAGCCAAAGATGGGCAACGTGACAAGGTTATGTTTGTTTGCGACAAATGTGGTACAAGCACAGCAAACAACAGTAAAGTGTCTCCCCCAAGCAAAAAAGAAGAAGTAAGACTAAAAGAACTAGCTGCAAAGCACGGATGATAGTGAAGCGAATGGGTGCAAGGTGGGAAGTAATTCAGTTTATTGAAGAACACAACCATTCACTGGTTCATAAGTTTTCCCTCAAAATGTTCCTGAGATCACATAGGATGATACCAAAAGAAGAGAAGGATTTTATCAAAATGTTACATGGTGTCAATGTCTCATCCAGACAAGTTATGCAATTGATGGCAGAATTGTATGGTGGGGCCAGAAATATGCCATACACAACAAAGAACATCAGCAATTATAAGTCAAAACTGGGCAGCAAGTACAGATGTAGAGATCTAGCCGAGACAATTGCACATTTTAAAAAAGTCAAAAAGGATGACCCAAGATACAGCTTGACAGAGATAATAGGTTGCAGAACCTATTTTGGGTAGATGGGGCAGCTAGAAATGCTTACAAAGAGTACAAAAATTGCATCTCTTTTGATTGCACCTACATAATCAACATGTATAACATGCCTTGTGCACCTTTCATTGGCATAAATAGGCATAGGCAATCTATTCAGGTACTAAAAATCTGGTTTCACCTTTATAGAACACCCATTATCTTACCTCCACAGTAGGTACTTGTGCTATAGAGTGAAGTTACATTTATTTTCCATTGTAGTTACTTCCAGTCATATATTAAGTTACATTTTACAAACCTACTGAGTTACTTCTTGCATGCCCGATAAAAAAATAACTAAGAAGAGATGCATTTTATTCCTTATAGAGTTGATTGAATATATTACATGCATAGTGTTTTATGCTAGAAAAAGGAAGTGCAACTATAGTTTTCTTTTTATACATTGTTTTGACAAAAAAAAAAGATGGAAAATACATCTGCAAAACTATTGAGTTACTTCTTGAATGCCACTAATTACATTTGTATATGTGTTTTACTTTCTGAAAAAAATTGTAGTTACTTATCATAATTATGTTTTGTGACATTTTAGGTGGGGTGTGGTTTTCTGAGAAATGAAAAGACAAAATCCTTTATTTGGTTGTTTCAAACATTTCTTGAAGCTTTGGAAGGTGTAGAGTCTGCTAACATAACTACTGATCAAGATATTGCAATGAAGGCAGCAATAGTGATAGTTTTCCCTAGTGCTACTCATAGGAACTACCGTTGGCACATAATGCAAAATGCTCAGAAGAAAATTGATAATCTACTAAGTAACAACAAAGAGCTTTGTGATACTTTCAATGACTGCCTTGACAACAGTTTGATGGTGGAGGAGTTTGTGGATAAATGGAATGCAATGTTGTCGACACATCATCTTGGGCACAATGAGCATTTCCAACACCTATGGGAGATGAGGGATTGTTGGGTCCCAGCATACTTTATGCACTCCTTTTTCCCTTTCCTCCAAACTACCACAAGAAGTGAAGGGTTCAATGCGGTGCTGAAGCGCTATGTGAATCCCCAAAATAGTATATACAACTTTGTTTTGCAGTATGAAAAGATACAAAAAAAAGAACGAGTTCAGAGAAGAAGAAACTATGCCTTATATGTGGTGTAGACATCCACTAGAGATGCAAGCGTTGGAAGTATACACAAGATATATATATTCAATCTCTTTCAGAAAGAATTGATGGCTGGCGCAATATATGACATGGTGTCTACTTCCAACAGCTCCTATAAAGTGATTCCTATCGGACACCCAGTTTTGAACTATGGCATAAGGACTTACAATGTGAATGCAAACTTGTTGGACAGAATATTCACCTGTGAGTGTTGCAAGTTTGAGAGGGATGGCATCCTTTGTTGTCATGTTCTTAAGGTAAGATACCCTATTCTTACTTCCATTATTGAGTTAAGTTACTTTTATTTACCATGGTAGTTACTTCCCCCAACACACATTCTTACTTTTGCTGGACATGACTATACTGCTGAGTTAAGTTACATTTCATTTTCATTGTAGTTACTTCCCCCAACATAAATTCTTAATTTTAGTGTACATGACTATGCTGCTTAGTTAAGTTACATTTCATTTGCATTATAGTTACTTCTCCTAACATCCTTTGTTACTTCCACTAACAATACTTTTGTTGTAGGTGATGCAAAATTGCCGGGTTCATGAAATTCCGGTGCAGTACATATTGCTGAGGTGGACATCTATGAAAGAACCTGAATTACCTCTAGTTGATGCCAATAAAGAACAAATGAAGATACCTCCAGAGTCCTTGAAACTATTATAGTATAGCAATCTATGCAACAAGTTTACAGAAATTGCTAAAGAAGCTGCAAACAACAAAAAGGCCTATCACCTCGCTCTAGCATGTATGGGTTCAATGGTAGATGATCTAACAACTTTGAAATAGAGTAGGAAGAAACAAAAAGGTGCTACAAGTAGAGCTTCAGATGTGCCCTCGACAGCAGCTCCGAAACAGAGTGGGGAGAAGCAAAAAGGTGCTACAAGTGCAGCTTCAGATGTGCCCTTGACAGCAACTACCTCTGGCGTTCAGATAAATGAACCCCCTAGTGGAACTGATCCTACCCTTCACCTTCAGATAAATGACCCCACCATCATGCAGCGGCAAGGCAAGCTAATTTCAACAAGATGCAAGCCCGGCATCCATGTGAGGCTATCAAAACCAATGCCGTGCAGACTGTGTGACAGTACTGATCACACAGTACAAAAATGCCCCCTAAGGATCCCAAAATCTAGTTAGTAAACACAATGAATCAGAGCAACATATTTTACATTTGTAGCAATTAGTTCTGGAGTTGTCTTAAGTTATTTCTGCAGTGGCCTAAAGTTACTTTTACTTTCAGTTCGAGTTACTTACACAGACATGGGATGTTGCATTTTTTAAAAGACATAATATTTATGTAATTTATCTCTAAAGGCTGTCACATTTAAACATGATATTTATGTACTGGTTTAGGAAGAAAAAAATAGACAAAAGAGTTTGTATTTTTTACCTGAGAGACCACCTTTGGCTATTCTTTCTGCAGAACTTGCTGCCAACCAGTTACTTTGTTTTCTTTGAATGACAACAACCTATGTGTAATGTCACAGCCCGATTTTTCGGGAATTAAATAATTAATTAATAATTGATTTTCTAGAATTATATTAAATTATAAAGAAAATTAATTAAGTGAAGTAAAAAGGGGGAAATAAAAATTTCTTTAATAAATCATGGTTCAAATCATTTTTAATAAATCAAGTGTGTGTAATTACACTCTCTGAAATTTTCGGATTTTTCAGAGCTCCAGAATTATTTTTAATACCACAAAGATCAATTTCAGTAATTATTTAAATAATTTCCAATTCTTTCTCTCGGGTCGTTCTCTATCAAATCCCTTTGTACCTTTCTCGGGTTGTCGTCCCTGAATCTTTGATTCCCCAAAAGGTCCGACTCCAGAAAAATCCCCTAAAGTTTCAAATCCGACAGACTCGGATTTATTCATTTCCCTTTTATCGAATATCCATTATTTTTCCCCTTTGATTTTATTGAATAAAATCCAAATCCTCAATATTACAAATATTCCTTTCACCCCAAAATTCCTTTGACTCGATATTTTAATTATCTCTGGTAATCTGAAGCTTTCCCCAAATCCCAGATTTGACAAAATATCCTTGAGCTTCCAATTTCTAAAATATCCCAAATATATATGTGTATAGATTCTGATTATCAGAATATTCCGGCCTCTGAATATTTCTACAAATCTTCGATTCGGAAATACTCCTCGAATTCTTAAATTCTAATTTTCCAAATTTTGAATTTGGCAAAAAGCCCCTTCCTTTTCCTCCTTTCTCTTCTTTTTCTTCCACTCTTCTTTTTCCCTTCTTTATCTCTTTCCCCTTCTTTTTCTTCTTCTTCCTTCCTTCTTCCTCGGGGCCTCTCCCTCCTGGCCGAAGCCCGAGCTCCCCTGGCCGAGCCCCTCGGCCTGCCCTCGCGTTGCCCCGGCCCGAGCACCTTCCCTCGGCCCCAGCCCGGCCTGCCGTGCCTGCCACCGCCGAGCCCTATCCCGGCCTGGCCCCGGCGCTCCCGGCCCACGGCCGCCGCGTCGCCTCTGCGCCTGCCGCCGCCAAATCCGGCATCGTCTCCATCCGTCGTCACCCCGGTCTCTCCCTCGCTCTCGTTCTATATATATATCACAGCCGCCGCCCTAGAAGCCCTAGCAGCCGCCGCCTCTTTCTCCCTAGCGTCGTTGCCTCCGCCCCTGCGAGCCCTCGCCGCCGCCTGCGCCTTGCCTTGCGCGCTGCCGCCGCCCTCTTCCTCGCTGAGGCAAGCGTGCCGCCGCCGTCGCGCGGGGTCCCGATTTGGCACCGCCGCACTAAAGTCGCCAGCGCCGCCCCTCTACGCCGCCGCTCGCCCCTGCCCAACGCCGCTCCTCTGCGCCGGAGTCCGCCGCCTCGCCGACCGCCTTGCACCGCTTCTGCTCGCCGCTGTCCCACGCCAGAGATCGCCGTGGTCGTCGTCATCCCCATCTGCCGCGCGTTGCCGGTGAGCTCCAAGGTCGTGCCTCGTCCTCCGTCGCCCCTTCTCGTCTCTGGCGCCTCTCACATCAAGTAGCCGACACCTGCTGCTGCCAGTTGGTCGCCGTCGGTGCTGCATTGTCGTCGCCCTCACCTTAGCTCTGCATCAACTCCGCCAGCCACCGTCGCCGTTCCCTCTTTGTCGGTTTCGCCGCCTGCCGCTGCCCATCCAGAAGCAACGCCGCCACCTTGCTCTGCTCCCGTGCGCCGCCGTCGCATGGATGTCCATCGCCGTCGCCTGTCGCCGCCTGCCGCGCCGCCCCGTGCCGGTCACTGCCCTGCCTCCCAGATATCGCCGTGGCCACCGTCGGACACCATCCCACCGGCGCCGGCGCCATGGATGCAGGGAGTTCGCTCCCCTGTACTGTTGCCATGTGGGCCCGTCGATTTCCTCCTTCCCTGAGATTGACAGATGGACCCCACATGTCAGCATTTATCTAAAATAATTATTTTAATCCGAAAATCCAGAGAATATTCCTGAGAATATTCTTTTCTAATTCTTTTCGGATTTATTCCAAATTCAATATTCCAAAAGCCGTATCTTTTCCGTCTGAAGTCCGAATCGACCCGTTCTTCTTCCTAAATTCATCTAAAATCATAATTTACTTGTTTGTATATTTTATGTACTGTTTATTTGGAGTTTCTTAGGTTTTTCATTGTTTTGCGTGTAGTCGCGTAGAATCGCCGATTCGGAAGATCGCGGAGTCTGCGAAAGAGTTCGGAAGTGCAATCGAAGACATTTTCTTTTGCAAGGCAAGTCACACGACAATCTCCTTGAGCATGTTGATCCTATTTGCGAAAGCTATTTTATTTTAAAGTTATTGCATGAAATGTTTTCGAATGACATTATATGGGTATTTATTTATTATCCAATATCCATTGATAATTATGGCCATTTTGATGTTGATATCTGCACCTTGATACCCCAGGTAATAACACTGACTAGCTAGATGACTATTTAATGGTCTAGCTAGATTGTTTAGGAGTTGTTTAGCCAATGCCTAGAAACTGTAGTGTCATTTTCTGTAGGAAATTATTCATTCATTCTAATTAATTAATGATTAATGGTGATATTTTCACGACGCTTGGTCGTGGTTGATTAATTAACTATGTCAACTAAAACTTGACTGAATGGTGGGTTGTGAGCACCAGGGTTGTGTTTGTTGCTAGCGGTGCTCATGATAGTTAAGGACCGGTTCGCGGACTACCCGTTGCAAAGCAATACTCGTGCTAACCACAAGCTAGTATGGGTAATGGTAGGAACCAAAGTGTAGTACGTTCAACCGGGGTCCACCATGGTGTGTTGTGGCTGTGTCAATAAGACCACCATGGCTGCGTCAATAAGTCCATGTCTTGGGCATTGGGCCGTCTCCCAGACTAGGTATCTGATCAATCCTACCGGAGACTGGTGGTCCAGCGGATGGCTCCTTTGTTGTGTGGATTACATGGAGGGTCCTATCACAACTCGTTTCTGAGATACCGTGGTGGTATTGAGGGGCACAGTGATGTGCTATGGAGTTGTGCGTGGTGGTATTGAGGGGCACAGTGATGTGCTATGGAGTTGTGTCTTGTGGGTAAATTGGTACACCTCTGTCCAGAGTAAAACTGTTCGAATAGCCGTGCTCGCGGTTAATGAGCGGCCTAACAATGTTTTCTGTGATTAGTCCCACACTATTTAATAATGATGATAAATGATAGAATCTGATAGCTCCAGGATGGAGGGAATATGGTTTGGGCCTAAACTGTGTTGGAGCGTTGTTCAGAGATTGGTTAAATGCTGATAATAATTAAACTACACTGTTTTAATGGTTTTAAAGTGTAAACCTTTTAAATGCTGTTTTATGCAAATAAGCCATATTATGCCTTTTCTTTGGTATCCTGTTGCATTACATTGCATTTCCGAGTGTGGCTTGTTGAGTACGGTGGGTGGTACTCAGTCTTGCATTATTGCAATCTTTAGAGTGAAGCTTTGCGAGGAGGAGAAGTTGGTGTTTGGCTTATACCCTAGTTGAGCTGCCTGTGGCTTGGTGCTGAAGCTACGCTAGTTGCCGTTCCGCTGCTGTTTTCTTCTGTGTAAGGACTAAGTGCCTCTGTTGTAAGTATTTATCGTTATTTCGTTTTGGTTATGTTTATCAAATTGTCGATTTATGTACCTCGGCTGATTCCTGGACGAGGATTTATTGCACAAATTAGCTTTGGAAATTCTAGTGAATTTCTAGGCCTGACATGTAAACAGTTTCCTAATGCTGGGAATGTCTCTTACTTCGAACAATGGCATTTGCTTGCCATCCCATAGCTCTAGGAACTTCAACATGAAAAAACTACAATCCCTCTTGGTGTTTTAAAGCAAAAAAAACAACAAAAGATGTCAGTTCTGAAAAAATATAATTCAGATCCATAGGGAAAAAGTATAGCAACAAATCCATTACATATGTGTTTGATTGGTTTGGACAATCAATAAAGACAATGGGGAAGTTTAGGACAGTTGTTTTCGAAGAATCCTCATACGATCTCTCCCACATGATCTTGATGGATGCAACAACAAAGTTACATGCAGATACTAGCGATTCATCACCCTCATTCCTCAAGGAGTCAAGAACCTCAAATCTTCCAGCTTTCAAATTTAAGCACATTGTGAACCAGTGTCCTACGTTGTCAACCAATTCAGCCATCTACTGGAGTACAGGGAAAAAATCTACATACACGGCAGGAAGTAACATAGTAAAAAAATTGGGGAAGTATCTTGCACATCAAGAGAAGGTGTAAAAAACATACACAAGGAAGGTAACTTAGTAAAGGTACAGAAGTTATTTGTGCACTAGAAGGATGTATAAAAAATATATACCATAGACCTAAAGTATACATAATACCAAAATGCTTATATTTAGGTGTCCACAGAGAAATATCTAAATGAGAAATGAGAACCTAATTTGAAAAAAAAAAGAAACCGGTCAAAAAAGGGACATCTTTCACTTACAAGTTCCTTGTGGTCGAGACGGTCATCGGACTTACTAAATAGACTTTTGATATCGTTCTTGTCCAACTGGTTGTTGAGTAGATAGACCTGCCAAAATGTAACATGAAAAATGTATAAGCACATTGAAAAGATTGTGCATGAAAAATGTAAAATCTTGTGTTTACTCACTCCAACTCTAGCAAGGGCTATTTTCTTCAACTTGTCCTTATTGTCAACTGAAATAACATGAATTGCCATCTCAGCTACATTGTTGGACAGTAAGCCTAAAGGTTTGACAGAGTCGGCGAGATCTTTGTGCTTAACATAAAATAATCCATACTCTATGATTTTAACACTAGTTGTTCAAAAAAAGGAAAGTCAAAACATGTTTTCAAGAAAAAGGAAAAATGCATGAGTAAGCTTACATCTATGACTACTAGAACTTACTTTCAGTAAGCTAAAAGTTATTTCCTCGATAAGACAGTAAGTTGTATTTTTCAGAAAAAACATTAAGTAGAACGTAAAACTGTTCCAAGACCTCGATCCATTCCTGTACAGTTCATTGTAAATCTCATTTATGTGACTACTCACAGTGAATTGCTTCTTGTTCTCATAATCAATGAAAGAAGATCTTTGGAATTTTTCAGGTTTGACAACCCATTTGTTATACTCATGTGGGACTGGTGCTGTGCTGTATCTTCCGAAGCTTTCTTAGCAGTTGCTTCATCTGCTTCTATCTGTACCCTTTCCAAATCTTCCAAAGTTTTCAAAGCAATTGCTTCATCTGCTTCTCTCCCCACCCATTCATAATCTTCAGTTGTAAAACTTCCATAGTCTTCACTTGTGATGGTCATCTCTTCAAGTGTTTCTTGTGTGCTATCAAACCCAAAATTGAAGATGGGCATATCCTCAGGTATGTTTGGTGTGGTCTGTCTTGCTAGGAATGGATAATCTCCAACTGCCTCCTCCTCCTAGTTTGGAGTTGATGGAGCTGGAGCTGGAGGCTGACCTTCTTATTGTTCCTTGCTACCTACAGAATAGAAAAAATTGTAACATATATATACAATAAAGCTATTCAGAGATATAAGTTACAAATAGGAAAGATGTATAACATGAATGATTCAAATTTAACTTAAGGGGATTTTTTTTAATTCACCTTCTGGGCAGTCTTTAGCTTTTTCATCATCTGGCAGTTGTCCCTTCTTTCTGTCATTAGCATCGCCTTCCTTGGTTTCACACTCTAGGTGACCTTCTTCCTTGTTGGCTGTAAACAGAAAAGATGAAGAGGGATATGTCAACAACAGGATGCAGTGAGGTAAAACTAAAAAATAACTTTTAGGGGATTTTTTCATACCTTGTACATGATGTTCAGCTATTTCAGCATCTGGCACCCTTCCCTTGTTTATGTCATCACCATTATCTCCCCTGTTTTCTTTTTCTGGTTGACTTCTAAGGGCAACATCTTCACCACCATCTTTGTTCTTTTCAGATTCAGCAAGCTTTTCATCTCCATCTCCATCCCTATCTTTGCTACATTACAATCATCATCTCCTTTTCCTCCAACCCCATCTTCAGTATCATCATCATCACCATCTTCAGTATCATCACCATCCTTGCCTTCATCTCCATCTCCATCTTTTGATCCATCGATGTCTTCATCTCCCTCATTGTCACAATCATCTGTATCTTCAACTTCATCATCATCATTGTCGTCATCCTTGTCTTCATCTTCACTTTCTGCATCTTCATCTGTTTCCTCATCTGTGTAGTCATCTGTTTCCTCATTTGCATCAATAGTTCTGCATTGTGTCGTCTTTTTCTGAGCTCTTCTTGTTGCCTTTTGATGACTAGAACTACATCCTACATCCACATTTCCAGCACAAGAAGCTCCTCCATCAACCTTTTTCAGACTAGAAATTTCTTTCACAAACTTAAAGAGAAGCCCTAAGAAGCCATAACACATGTCATGGACAGCAGTTTCGATTCTCTTATGGTCCTATAACAGAAAAAAAAAGAGCAACCATGTTACTTATAGTAATTGAGCAAGCTTGATGTGAGTAAGGTTCATCTAGATTGTATGGATGGAAAAAAGGCAGAGAAGTATAGAAAACTAACACTATTATGCCAGATGTATTATGTTCAGAAAAGAACGCAGAATGTACTACAGGTATGTAGAGGATGTTATTTCATACAAAAAAAGATATAAAAAAGTTCATTCAGAATGTGAAACAGAAATGGCAGAGATGTAATCTAAAGCAAGCATGGTGTGAAAAAAAGTGCATTCACAAAGTAAAATACTTATGCCTAAGATGTATAACAACAAAAAATTACGAAAAAAGAGTACAGTCAGAGTGTGCAGAAGCTAAACCTGATCATTCATATCATTGAGCACGTTTGAATTAACAAAACTCCTGAAATCAAAACCACTTCCAAACAATGGGATTTCTCCATGCTCTACGGTTGGCCGAAACTGAAAATTCAACACAATAATTCAACAAGACAGACAAAAAAGAGAAAAAAAAAAGACAATAATGCATTTGTATGAAAATAAAAAACAAAAACATACCGGTAAAGTACCAAAATTGCCACTGGCAATGTATCCAACCGTATAGCTGTTGATCATATCATTTGTCCGGACAATGGCTCGGTACCCTTCCCTCGGCAATTTATAGTCTCAATGCGAAGTGAATCTAAGTACAATATTTGGAAAAATAAAAATATAATAAAAATCAAACCTACAAGTACAGCATGGCATGTACACATAAAGTAGAATGCAAAAAATATAGGGATATCTAATAAAAGTTTCAGGAAAGTAATTTATGCATAAGCAAAATGTAAAACATATACAAAAAGGATGTAATTTTATCACAGGTAGGATGTAAACAAGAGTAAATTGTACATAGACAGAATGTATAGCTGTTATGGTAGAGATGTAACATTCACACAAGTAGGATGTGAACAAGTATATTCAGTGTAGAAAACTTTAGGAACTTACCATGATGTACATAAGGCAGTACTTTGTAGGACTTGACATGGTTTTAGAGGACACATCTTTCTGCATGGTTGAAATCACAAACTTGCACCAATTGAGGTCTTTGATTTTAGACACATGAACCACGAATGGATAGTGTCGGTGAAATGGGACTGGGGGTCCTCCAGCCTGCGGGGACGCGTGGATCTCCGGCCACATCGGCTCCTCCGGGACATATCCTGCACGACCGGCGGCCGGCAGGGAGGCCGTGTCTCCCGCCGGTCGTCCGTGCCCGGATGCGTCGCCCGCGGCCCCGGGTGCTCGTCCCCGCGCCCGGACGCGCCGCCTGTCGCCCGGGAGCGCCCCCTCCGGCCCCGGGCGCGCGTCGCCCGGGAGCGGGAGCGCCGCCTCCGGCCTCGCCCGGGAGCGCCGCCTCCGGCCCCGGGCGCGGGTCGCCCCGGGCCCGGGCGAGTGAGTGCCGCCCGGAAGCGCCGCCTCCGGCCCCGGGCGAGTGTTGCCCGGGAGCGGGCCGCCCGGGAGCGCCTCCTCCGGCCCCGGGCGAGTGCCGCCCGGAAGCGCCGCCTCCGGCCCCGGGCGAGTGCCGCCCGGGAGCGGGCCGTCCGGGAGCGCCTCCTCCGGCCCCGGGCGAGTGCCGCCCGGGAGCGCCGCCTCCGACCCCGGGCGAGTGCCGCCGGGAGCGGGCCGTTCGGGAGCGCCTCCTCCGGCCCCGGGCGAGTGTCGCCCGTGCCCGGAGGCGCCGCCTCTGTTGACGCCGAAAACCGCCGGGTGTGCCGAAAAGCTTGCTGACGATCTGGTTCGGCGTCTGGTGACACGCGAAGGCCTGGGAGATCTGCTTAGCTCCAGTGCAGGTCCTAAAATATTGAGGTTCGCGGGCGTGCCAGTCAATTTGACCCAGCAATTGACAAGGAGATAAAGAAATTAGATCACCGATCCAATCGGCCAGCAAGCCGATACGGATTCCTTCCAGCCGATCGCCGCTATGCTTGTGACCGGGCCCTCGCCTGTACTCGCGTTCTCGCTCCCGGATCCTCGCTTGTGCTCGTGCCCGGGTCAGCAGCAACTGCACATCGGCTATCGGCCGATACGGGCTGATGTAGGCTCCTCGTAGCCGATGGCCGATGGCACCTGTATATCGGCTAGGAAACCGATAGCGCTATAAACAAATAGATAAGCTGTTAGTACAACGTGTGCATCGGCTAGAAGCCGATGATAAAATAGATATGCAGGATAGTAAGCCAGCCGACTGCCGAGGAAACACATATGCATCGGCTAGAAAACCGATGATAATATAGATGACCAAAACAGTATGGATAATACAGTCGGCTTTATAAAAAGATAACCTATCGGCTAAGCACTCCGATAGAACGTCGCATATACACCGATCAGCCCGACAAGGATAAATCTATTATTATCGATCTAGTAGTTCAAACCTAACTGATGCAGCACAGATCGATAATAGTAAAGGAACCTCAACGAGCCGATAGACCTAATGCAACTGTGATGAAAATAACTTACCGGCTATACATTCCGATAAGACGCTTGCGCAAAAACCATCAGCCTAGCGGGAACGGTTTATCGCTGGCAGTTCAGTAGGTCGGACCCAACCGATGCAGCACGAACTGATGATAAATCGCCCCCAGTAAACTGATAAGATCTACGCACGCGTGATGTGATATACCTGACCAGCCTAAGAGGTCGGACCGAACCGATGCAGCCGTAGACAGATCCGATACACCGTGGTAAGCCGACTACCATAGACCGACTAGAATATCGGACCTAACCGAGAAAGTCCTAGCCGATTGGTAGTCGGGGTAACGAGACTTACCCTCTCGCAGGAGTTCGGACCTAACCGATGCAGCCCCGCTCGAGAAGCAAGAACCCGTTGGTAAAGGGTGGCGATGCGCCAAATTTGATTGATCGATTGATTGATAGTTTACAAGGTACCCGGGCATACGTATATATACCCCGAGTTACAAGAGTCCTTATAGGACACGGTACAGGACTTTCCTAACTAGAAAAAGGAAAACTGACAGACCTGATCGGACAAGAGATCAGGTTTCCTAAAAGATAAAGCTATCTAATAGATAAGATAAATAACTGCCATAACGTGGTCTTCACGACTCCTTCCAGGTTTGGTCTCTTCCAGATGAGCTTCCATTGGCTGACATGGCTTCTTTCCCTAACCGAACATGGATATGAATCGTGCCAAATTTTGGCGTTAACACATGCCCCCCAATTTCGGAGTTTGTTATCAAACTTCGAAATTCTTCTTCTGTTTGGGCCTCATCATTCCTTCCTGGCCTCTTGAAATCGGCTTTCATGAGCCGATACCTTTTGTACTAGGTGTGCTAGGCTCTTGAAGTCTTCTGATGAAAATCTTTCCTTGATCGGAGCCATCAAACCTTGGAATGCTAACTCGGCCAGCTGTGCATCGTCCAGACTTAAACTATAACATCGGCTTCTAACATCACGAAACCGCTGGATATATTCTGAGACTGATTCCTCTGGCTTCTGTATTACCGATGTTAAGTCTATCAAACTCATCTCCTGACTCCCCATAAAGAAATACTTGTGGAATTGCTTTTCCAGATCGGCCCAACCTCGAACTGAGTTAAGTGGCAATGAAGAAAACCATGTAAAGGCCGATCCGGATAATGATAACGGGAAGAGTCTAACTCTCAAAGCTTCTACAGCCGATGCCTCTCCACATTGAGCCAAGAATCGGCTGATATGTTCCACTGTAGATACATCATCTTGCCCTGAGAATTTGGAGAAGTCTGGTACTCTGTATCGGCGCGGCAACGGAGCTCTATCAAACCAATCTGGATATGGAGGCCGATATATAAATGTTTCCTTCTTCGGTCTTAGACCGAATTGCTCTCTCATCACCTCTATGATTCTTGCTGATAAATCTTCTTCTCTTGGATCTTCGTCGTGATAACGCAGAGGTGGAGTTTGTAGCCGATTCTGATTCTGATATTCCCTCTGATAATTGTACTCAGGAACAGCTTCTGAATAACTCTGTTGATGCCTCCCATAGTACGCAGTTTGATATCCTTGAGGAATCCCATCTTGTTGCCCCCCGGGTATTTGAATCGGCTCTACTGCCTTCTTGATCAAGCTCTGTAATGTGTTCACCAATACCCCAGATTGATCAGTCAACGCATGATGAACTGCTTCATTAAACATGTCTTGGATCGGCTTCTGTGAACTCGTAGGCGATATATGGCTCGATTCGTCAACAAGAACAGGCTTTGGAAATTGTGACTTCTGAATCGGCCCTTGATCTGTCATACCGAAGGATTGTAGACAAAGCTTATGAAACTCCACGATGTTCTGCTCCACTTGTTGTCTCTGTTCTTCGGTCAAGTCTTCCATTGTGACTGGGATTATGTTGTCTGTGCTGACCTCTTTTCCAGCCATGTTGAAGTTCTGTGTCCCACCGGGTCAAAAACGTGTTGATTCAGCCGATAGGATATACTGTGATAATATGAAGATCGGGTCCCACCGGGCGTGCCAAAAGCGTGTTGACGCCGAAAACCGCCGGGTGTGCCGAAAAGCTTGCTGACGATCTGGTTCGGCGTCTGGTGACACGCGAAGGCCTGGGAGATCTGCTTAGCTCCAGTGCAGGTCCTAAAATATTGAGGTTCGCGGGCGTGCCAGTCAATTTGACCCAGCAATTGACAAGGAGATAAAGAAATTAGATCACCGATCCAATCGGCCAGCAAGCCGATACGGATTCCTTCCAGCCGATCGCCGCTATGCTTGTGACCGGGCCCTCGCCTGTACTCGCGTTCTCGCTCCCGGATCCTCGCTTGTGCTCGTGCCCGGGTCAGCAGCAACTGCACATCGGCTATCGGCCGATACGGGCTGATGTAGGCTCCTCGTAGCCGATGGCCGATGGCACCTGTATATCGGCTAGGAAACCGATAGCGCTATAAACAAATAGATAAGCTGTTAGTACAACGTGTGCATCGGCTAGAAGCCGATGATAAAATAGATATGCAGGATAGTAAGCCAGCCGACTGCCGAGGAAACACATATGCATCGGCTAGAAAACCGATGATAATATAGATGACCAAAACAGTATGGATAATACAGTCGGCTTTATAAAAAGATAACCTATCGGCTAAGCACTCCGATAGAACGTCGCATATACACCGATCAGCCCGACAAGGATAAATCTATTATTATCGATCTAGTAGTTCAAACCTAACTGATGCAGCACAGATCGATAATAGTAAAGGAACCTCAACGAGCCGATAGACCTAATGCAACTGTGATGAAAATAACTTACCGGCTATACATTCCGATAAGACGCTTGCGCAAAAACCATCAGCCTAGCGGGAACGGTTTATCGCTGGCAGTTCAGTAGGTCGGACCCAACCGATGCAGCACGAACTGATGATAAATCGCCCCCAGTAAACTGATAAGATCTACGCACGCGTGATGTGATATACCTGACCAGCCTAAGAGGTCGGACCGAACCGATGCAGCCGTAGACAGATCCGATACACCGTGGTAAGCCGACTACCATAGACCGACTAGAATATCGGACCTAACCGAGAAAGTCCTAGCCGATTGGTAGTCGGGGTAACGAGACTTACCCTCTCGCAGGAGTTCGGACCTAACCGATGCAGCCCCGCTCGAGAAGCAAGAACCCGTTGGTAAAGGGTGGCGATGCGCCAAATTTGATTGATCGATTGATTGATAGTTTACAAGGTACCCGGGCATACGTATATATACCCCGAGTTACAAGAGTCCTTATAGGACACGGTACAGGACTTTCCTAACTAGAAAAAGGAAAACTGACAGACCTGATCGGACAAGAGATCAGGTTTCCTAAAAGATAAAGCTATCTAATAGATAAGATAAATAACTGCCATAACGTGGTCTTCACGACTCCTTCCAGATTTGGTCTCTTCCAGATGAGCTTCCATTGGCTGACATGGCTTCTTTCCCTAACCGAACATGGATATGAATCGTGCCAAATTTTGGCATTAACAGCCTCCGGGCGTGTGTGGCAACCAGGCGACCAGACCAGCCGCCCGCAGCACCCGACAGGCGCCGCCTCCGGGCGTGTGTGGCAACCAGGCGACCAGACCAGCCACCCACAGCACCCGACAGGGGCTCCTCCAGGCGTGGCGCAACAGGTGGCTGCTGGCATGCAGGTGCTCCAGCCGCCCACAGCAGCAACAGCTCCGGCATGGGCGTCGTAGGCAGACGTGTGCATAGGAGAGCTCGCCGGAAAAGCTCTCTCTCTGTATTCTGGCACTGTGGACTCCCCTAATCTATAAAGGAGGATCCAAGCCACCGAACCGAAAAAGAAAAAGGAAGCTTTAGCATTAGGAACCCCGAGCTCGGACTCTGACTAGACCCCGGGCTCTCCGACTCTAGCTCATTCTCAGACGACTGTTTCTCTTCCTTAGCGCCGGCCAGCTGGCTGAGCTCACCTTGTAAACACCAAGCCACATTCATCCACTACATAGCATACACACAGGAGTAGGGTATTACGCTCCGACGGCCCGAACCTGTCTAAAACGCCTCCTGCCTCTTTCCCGCGTGATCTTCACGGTTCGGACGGTCCGGACCCCAAGCGGACGGTCCGGACCTCTCTGTCTCCAGCTCGGGCCCCCTGTTCCCGAGTGCCTATCGATCCGCCTGACACCGACTCCGCCTGACACCGACTCCGCCTGAGAAACAGCTCCCCTGGCCGAACCTCAAAAGGGGGGTCTCCCGACTTCCCGCCGTCGAGGCTTCATCCTCCGACAGATAGCATCTAGGGCTGACTGTTGTCGCCGTGGTTGGTGCTAAAATAGAAGACATGGCGTAAATGATCCAAAGCCATACATACTTGTCATCAGAAGATTTTATCTTTTGTAATATTTCTCCAAGAGTAGAGAGTAACGGCGAGTTCCCATCTTCAATTCCCATGTCAGCCAAGACAACTTCTGTCGCATGTGAATCCAGCTCGTAAGGCACATCTGTACCTCTCCGCAGGATACCCAAAACTCTCCTCACTGAATCTTCAGTAGCCTCTATAACTCCACGTCCAGGGAAAATAAGCTGATTGGTAGGAGGATTAAAATGCTCCACTACCCACAAGCAAAGGTCAGGGCGAAGCTTTGAACACTTCAACTCCAAAAAAGGGGAAAACCAGCACTATCTATTGCGGTCTTCTAATAATTGTCCATGTGAGTATACAATTTAGTAATCTTCATGGGGAGAGGCTCTAGTATGCTCTTTCTGCAAGGTAAAACAATTATGTCAGAGATGTAACTTTCAAACAAACAGGATGTAAGGAAAAATCCGTTAGAATATAAGATAGTTATAGACAGGTTGTATAGTAGACAGATTGTATAGCAGAGTGAAAAATAAACAGAGTATAATACCTTATTTCTAGGCCTTTTGCAGAAGGATGCTCTACCTCCTCTACATGATCATCTCCTAGGTCCCTTTCAGTACCACGGCGTGCCGCTTGCTTTGTCTGTACAGAATGTAAGATAGTTATAGACAGATTGTATAGTAGACAGATTGTATAACAGAGTGAATAATAAACAGAGTATATTACCTTATTCCTAGGCTTTTTTGAAGAAGGTTGCTATACCTCCTCTACATGATCATCTTCTAGGTCCCTTTGGTACTATGTCATACCACTTGCTTTGTCTTTACAGGTGGAACATCCTTCCTTGTTGCTTTATGTGCTTTACACTTCATTCTAACCATCCTGCTTTCTATCACAAAAAGTACAAAAAAGGGACAAAAGAGAGTCAATAAATAAACAAACACACAGAAAAAATGCAACTATATAAAAGCATCCATTCAGAACTAGTAAAAATACAAAAATCACATGCCATCAATATGCTACGTGTAGACCTTTTTACCACCTTTATACAATCAAAACTAGTAAAAGTGATTTATATGTAGAACAGTTAGTTCAAAACCTACAACCGTCAGATCAATGACCGGCGCGCGCTCAGTCTCCCTGTGAAGGAGCACATCATCTGCAAACAAAATCCACCACCAAGGCAGCCCCAACATCCAAAGCAAAATGTTTCATTCTAAAATCCAATGAGTGTTGACTCCTAAACCACACTGTGTACCTCGCAAATAGATCCTGTTCCTCACAAAACCGACATCGTGTACTTCCTGTTGATCCTAAAAATCCACAAAGTGTTCCTCCTAATAACTCTTGCTCCTCTCAAAACCAAATCCCACACAGCATGGTTGTTACCACAACGGCTAACGGCCCCTAGAAGAAAACGTAACTTGCTGTTAACGCCACTGATGCCATGCAAGAAGTAGCACAAAAGGGCCTGCCCCCACCCCGGCTGATCCCTACCGCTGCCGGTTAAGTCGCCGCCGCGCACGCTCGGACATCCCATAAACCCACCCACAAACCCTGACATCCCACAATGACAAAAAAAACCTAGGCATGCGGGGTAACTCACCTTGAGACTGCCAGTGCCGTCGCTGCCTGGAGCACCTCCACACCTTCAGCACCGTGGCCGCTGAAGCGTGCCTCCACGCCAACCATGCAACAGAGGGGACGGAATGGCAGGGAACGGCACGGAGAGCTCGATGTCGCCGTAGCAGTCACCAACACCAGCAAAATCGCTGCCACGATCACCGCCGTCGACCAATTTGAGAAGAGAGTGGAGAAAATCGCTAGGATTTAGGGAGAAAATCGTCGGGATTTGGGGGAGAAACCGCCGCTCTCGCCTTCTCTGCCTCCTTCTCCGCCTCTCTCTCTCCAGGCACACCTCTCGAAAAGTTGAAACAGTAACTGCAAAGCGTGGACGAATGCGGTTTTAGACCAGATGAGAACAACGTGGTGACATGGAAAGTGCGAGTGCTTGGATGGATGATATGTGTAAAATTTTTGATCCGGCGGCTAACGTTGTGCGCACGTGATAGCACCAACGTGAGCACGCGTATCAGGTAGGTTTTGTGTTTTAGAAGATGTTTAATTAGTATAACTATAGATAGAAGATAGATAGAAGTATTGATTGGATATAGAAGTAGTGATAGATAGATTCCCCGTAGATTACCCTGGAAACGGGGAACTGGGCCCTTGGCAATTGACATCTCTAAATCTCTCCCCGTTCCTAAACCCGTACCCTATCCAAATTCCAAACACTAACGGCAAAAACCTTACTATTCCCCATTCCCCAATCGCTCAGCGGGAGCAGCGCCGCCTCACGCGCTCGCGCAGGACGCGGCGGCCGGCGACCACGGGAGGGGGAGACTGACTGGGTCTGGGAGCAGGGAAGAGGCCAAGCCGGCGCCCGGCGAGAGATCAGCGGCGCAGGTCCTCGTCGCACGCGGGACCTCAACGGCAGCACCTCCTCTCGCACTCGCAACGACGAACCATGGCGATTCTCTCCCCCTCACCTTCCCTCTCCTTCCCCTCCGCCTTGTTCACCACCTCCTTCGACCGCAGGCCAGCCGCCCACCTCCTCTACCCGCGGGTCTCCTCCCGTTCCACCGTCGTCTGCCTCGCCGCGCCGCCCAAGGTGCCCCTCCCCATCGCCTCGCCGTCGTCGCTAGGGGATGACCCTTCTAAGTGGGACCCCGCCGAGTGCGACGCCCTCCTCCGCGGCGGCGAGCAGGTCGCCTCCGTGCTCGAGGAGATGCTCAAGCTGGTATGAGTGTGTTTCTTTCACTGCCATTTGTTGGGTGAAGTGTCCCCCTAGTTGAATTGTGGATATTAGCTGTCTCGGCGGTCCATGGAAATGACAGTTCCTGGCATAAATACTAGTTTGGTTGTTTTATTTTCGAGTTTTTCTTTAATGATGAAATGTTTTGCTGTTTCATTCTCTTTTGTTGGGTGGTGTATTGCTCTTCTTGATGAATTGGCCAATACTTTCTGGTTCATTGAGCCCTTGGAAAAACTAATTTATCCTTGGTTGCATCCTTTCACTTTTTTTCTTAAGTTTGAAAGATTATGGTTGTATTAAATTCTCGAACAACTATGAACGGAGCAATCTTAAATGACGAATTGGAAAATGTCCGTACGCAATGTGGAACAGCAAAGGTTCATGATGCAGCTTAATTATAACGATTGCTACCTTTGAGGGTTTTAAAATTGTAAACATTGTATTCTGTATTTTTGGTGTGGACTATGTATTGTATGCTGATGATGTTGTAGATGGAGGACATGGAGATGGATGGCGCGTTAGAACCAGTGGCTGTGGAGTTGGTCGCACAGGGAGTTATTGGGAAAAGAGTCGATGAGATGGAACCTGGCTTTCTTATGGCACTTGATTACATGATACAGCTTGCTCAGAAGGATAGTGACGATGAGGTACTGGAAAGATTCATTTCACAACTTTGCCAAAAATGATGTAGAATTATTCGGAATCTTAAAAGGATGAATATGTTGTCTGCTCTCTTGGCTTTCTGATTGTGATATAAAACAATCGTATTATCCAATTTACCTAGATGTCTGTCTAGTTATATTGGTAGTTGATCATAATGCTCTAACCCTGTATCAGTATGTGTTTAGTCATTTTAAAATTACTCAGTAGAACGCCACCTAATGTATGTAAGCAAAATCTTATGGAATTTGTACTCGAGAGTGCATTGTAGCAACATAATAACTGTGAAGTACACACAAACTTATCTGTATTCACTCGTTATAAATGGGTTTAGGGTCCTAAGTGATCTGTATCTGCACGTTGTATTGCTCGTTATTTAAGACTTTAAGTTCTTGAGAGCATCCTTGAAAAATACATTGTGGAAACAAAATAATGATTCGATGACTTATATTCAAATGCATGCTTATTTGACGAGACTAATTATTCTCATGTCATATGTCTTGACCTGTTTTCCATGCTTTGTCTACTTGGCTTACACGTCAGTTTTTTTTTTCTTTTGCTGGCAGCGTAAATCTCTCCTCGAGGTAGTCAAACAGACAGTGTTGGACTATCTCACGAAAAAATGCCCTCCACATGTAAGTCATAGTTCTAGTGTAGGATATTTACCTTTCTGGGAACATCAAACCTGTATGTGTAGTCATAATCATATGCTCCTCGACCAGTCTACCCATTTTATGATGGTGATTTATGAACCAGGTTCAAGTGGTTGGACTTCTTTGCCAGACTGAAAAGAAAGATAGCAGACATGAATTACTACGTCGTGTAGCTGCTGGTGGAGGTGTGTTTAAAAATGATAGAGGCCTTAAATGCCAGATTCCAGGAGCCAATCTTAGTGACATTGCGAACCAGGCAGATGATCTATTGGAGGTAAGATGAAGTGTATTAGTACAATTGTACATCCTAATGATCTTACATGATGTTTCGGATTGTACATGTCTTGTTTTCATTTTAGAGTAAATTTCATTTGTGGTGCTACAACTTGTGTGTGGTGATTGCATTTTAGTCACTGTTCTTGGAAACTGCACAATTCGGTCATGCAAGTTGGTTAGTGGAAACTGATCAAGTCTGTAAGCAAACTTGGCTAACCTGACATTTTTTCGGCTAAGCTCCTGGATCTACTTCAGTTCCATTTGGGAATTTCACCATTGTCTTTGTAGAAGATGGCTGATGGTTGTGGTTTGTTGAACGTTGTTATCATTGCTGCAGATTTTGTTGCAGCATTACTGCAATGGCATGTCACATACCTCAAACAGTGTGTCTGTGTACAATGCAATGAAAGTCTTTCTACCCTTCAAGAGAGAACTAATGGCCTATCACTTTTCATTACTCATTGGCTCATGATTGCTCTGCAACTTCTGTAATCTTTTTCCGTGACGTGCACAATAGCTTTTCTCCATAGCTGTGGGAATGGGCTTGAATATTTGCCAATAATTCTGGTGGACTATGAAACATTAATTTTCAGTAGATTATTCTGACCTACCTTTTAATAATTATTGCAGTCAATGGAATCGAGGCCCACAATTCCTGATCGAAAACTTCTCGCTAGACTAGTTATAGTAAGAGAGGAAGCTCGAAATATGATGGGAGGTGGCCTCTTAGATGAAAGAAATGACCGTGGTCTCACTACGCTTCCTGAGGCAGAGGTATCATTTGCACTTGTTGAGACTTGTAAAATTACATTGTGAAATTACTAGTTGTATACATAGAATATCCTTTTACAAACATCTATAAGTACCAAAGGTTATTCCCCTTTGACTCTAGTGGTCTGAGATAGTAAAAGGAAATTATTATATTGTCATCTTCCTTGCATATTCTTTTTATTATGACACCATTCGGTGATTTGTGAAGCTTTAATATTTTTAATTGGATACTAACTATTAATCAGGGATACACAGTTATTGGATCCATGTTTTTTTTGGGTATCACATGACCTTGAATGAACAGGTAAACTTCTTGAGCAAGCTGGTTGCTCTCAAACCTGGGAAAGCAGTGGAGAGGATGATCAAGGATGTTATGCATGGCAAGGCAGAAGGTGCTGATAATATTGAAAGTGCAAATTCTGGACCAGAGTCTAAACTTGAGCCGCAAACTGGGATATCTGGAAGGGTAAGCTTTGGATTCAAAACATGGACCGTTGTCATCTTTACAAAGCAATATATTTTGCATTACATAGAGTGTTGACTGCACATGTTTGCATGAATACAGGGAAGTGTGACAGGCCTCAAGCCGCGGCCAGTCCGCCCAGGAATGTTCCTTGAGACTGTTTCTAAGGTATTATGATAATATGGATAAAACACACTTTCTCCTAAATGCACATGCTCACTCCTTTTAAGTGTGTGGTTTAATTCTTTTCAATGGGTGGTAAGGTTCTAGGGGGCATATATGCAAATAACACATTTGGCATTACAGCGCAACATCTAGAATGGGTGAGCTACTGGGTTCGTTCTTTTCAATGACTAAGTCCAGTCATCTGGAAAGGGGAAAGTGATGTGGTTTGCCCATATTTTCCTGTTGTAGGTACATCAAACAACACTGAAGATTCTTCAGGAAATGGCCTTCTAATGCTGTTGTCTGGAGGACATTCAATACTTTCTGCAAATATATGGACTGTCTGGTGTGCACAAGAATAATGGTACATCACGGTTTGGACCTTACTCTAGCTGCAAAACATATTGATTGTATTTGACCAGTGAATGGAAGATTTTGGAGGAAACTAAGTGGTCAGTAATAATCTAGATAAGAATAGAAACAGAAGAGATGATGACTTCCCATGCAAAGGCCAACGGTGATCTCTTGGTAGAATGTGATATTTACCACATACAGCTCAGAAGCAAACTAGGAGCTTGGAAAAGCAAATAGTCAAATGGATAGTGATATTTAGTTTAGGTTTCTACAATGGGTACTGAGAGAGTTTAGCTTACTTTGAGTGAAAACAAAAGATGGCCTTAGATCTAACATGTTATGTAGCCCCTTTTTTTCATTTTTAAGGATTTGCTGTATCTCATAATATATTTGAAAATTTTATTTCACATCATTATTTTTATCACTTGACAGGACATATCCCCTATGTTGGCGCAACCCCTTTTTTCTGTTATACTATGTGATATTGCAGTGCAGGAATAATGTTTACCAGTAGATGTATTACTACTGCAAACTTGTTTTTAATTTTCCAGAAATGAATATGATTTTGTCATGAATCCATGTCCTATGTTTTGCTTCACTTTCTACAGACTTGTTAATTTTATTTCGTGATTTAAGCCAAGTTTGTGGTTATTTTTTTAAACGGAAGACAGTAGGTAAGACCCTTACTGTGTTAATACTCCCTCCATCCCCTTCTATGAGGGACTTTAAAGTTTTAACTTGTCCTCTAATATAAGAAATTTTGTAGTGCTGGTTGTCACATCAACAACTTTTTATTCAAATTCCTTCTCATCTTACCCCTTACCTACTATCCCACCCAAACCATCACTTATTTAATAAGGGGCATACTAGTTTTTTCTCTTTAACCTTAATCTTTCTAAAAAGGGAAAGATCCCTTGTAGGAGAGGACGGAGGGAGTATTAATGTTAAATTTGGTAAAACTATGATACCTTGATAAAACTATTGTTGGACTATGAATTTAAGCTACATTGTCTCTAAATTACATATTTAGGCTATGATATCACAAAATTATAGATTTACCAATGAATTTTCCGCAATACTATAGATTTTAGGTGTTAGATTCTAGCATTTGTTCTTTTTAAATCCGTAGTTTTCAGATAGAATTGGCGCTAAATCTGTAGTTTTGCCAAACTATGGCTTAAATCTATAGTTTTGTGAGAAATTGAATTCTAAATCAATAGTTTCACACTATTCTGACTAAAATTGGTGAGTTTGATATAATTTGTCAAAAAATCTACAGTTTTATGATAGTTTTGTCAAAATATCTCGAATGTTGATAATACTACAACAGGTGATATGCATAATTGGTTTTGAGGAAAATAACGTACAGTCGATAGAAAATAAATGAGACTACTCAGGGAATTCTTAAAAAATATAAACAAGGCTTGGATTCACCCTATGTGAACAAAATATTTGCAGAATTCAAATTTCCAAGCTTGTGGATTTGTATTGTACTGTGGAATTGACAAGTTAGCTAGGTGAATGCTTACAAAGTCTAGTACTTTTCCACTTTAATGAACATGCTCTCACCTAGCTATTAGATCCAAAAATCCAAAAAATGGAATATAGAACCATGTTTAAAAAATGGAATATTGTCATGTGGGGCCATGTCTATAGCCGCCGCCGTCGCCCTACAGCTGCTGCCAACGGCAAGGAGGCAGTATCAGGATAGGTTTTGCTAATTTATTAGATTTTGTTTTCATACGTGAGTTTGTTTTCTTTACTTAAAGATTAGTTCCTATATTTAGGCTGGTTGTTTAGTCGTTGCCTCTCCTATATAAAGGACTTGGCCAAGGAATAAAATCAACAAGAAGAGATTTTCCAATCTAGTTTCTGCTATTCCTCGCCACGGTGTCAGAACAGCGAGGCTCTGCTCGCACTCGCTCTTCCGCTCACCATGGCTACACACTTCGTTCAGCGCCCTCCGACCGTCTAGTTCAAGGACGTGACATCTTGGTATCAGAGACCCCTTTCCTTGGTCACGGTCGCCACAACCCCCCTTCTCCTGCTATGGCCGATGACACCGTCTCCATCACTCGCTCCGTCGAAGACATGCTGAAAGAATTTCTGCTCGGCCAGCAGGAGCTGCATGACCAGCTTGCCCGCACCAACTGTCGTGTCGACGACGTGATCGCTCATCAATAGCAAGCCCTCAACGCTGCCCTGGGCCATGGGGAGACCGGTATTGCCTTGGGTATGGCATTTGCAGGTCGCGGGGAGCACGGCGGCGCCTCGTTCGCCAGCGCTGGGATCTAGCCGCCTCCACCGCCCCCCGCCACCGTGCCCACCATCTCCATCTGCTCCCAGCGAGGGTCGTGCTCACAGAGGAGCGCCGCGCTTCCACAAATTCAATTTTCCCACCTTCGACAGCACCACTGATCCCCTCCCGTGGCTCAACCGCTGCGACTAATTTTTTCGGGGCCAGTGCACACCGGAAGAAGAGAAGGTTTGGCTCGCCTAGTAACACCTGCTCACTGATGCGCAACTTTGGTACTATTGTTACAAGTGGGATAATGGCGCTTCGTCGCGCTCATCAATTCTGTATGGTAATAATTTGTCATCCTTATAGTTAAGCTTTTCTTGCTTATCTGTTCTGGTTCTGGCACATGGAAAATTGAAGATTTTGATCAAGCGTCTCTGACCTATTAGTTGGAGACTTTCACAAACAGTGCAAGTACTGAAGAAGCTTTGTATCCCACATCCCACTATTCCTGTGTTATCAAGATAATTTTAGACTGGGTGTTCAATGGGATCATTTGTTTGACTCATTGATGTCCTTGATGGAGTAGCCACCTACAGCTGGTTGCCTGAATCTGAATGCCTATTTTTTCTTTAATTTTCAGTCTCTTCTGTATTTTATGTTGAGTTTCAGGTGTTAGATTCATATACTGCACTTGTAACATTTATTCATGGTATTTGTGTCAAATAAGTACTGCAGCAGTGAATGTTTATTTAGAAATCGTCATTCAATTTTGCAGTTTGGACTTTGAAGTACGCTTTACTTCGATTTTCTTGCTATAAAACTTGACTGCTTCATTCATTTCAGGTGGGAACCCATTTCTGCATCTGTTAAAAAGATATCATCCAGATTGGATTATTACCTCTATTGAGAATATTCCTCAGCAAGTCGATGAGGAAAAAGCCCGAGTAACCATCCCAGCCATTCCCGTGGCCCATCCGAATTGCATTGCCAATTGAAAAAAAAATAATTTCTATAAGTTTAATCACCATTGCAATGCACATTCATTTTACAGTCGTGACAAAAAGTAGAGAAGGTTATTATTATAAAGGCATGGTGCATGCAAGATGACTAAAAGAAATACCATAAAACTATATTAACAAACGGAACAAATTGTAGGGAATCATCAAGATTAGAACAGTGGCTTTGCCAGGAGCTTTGGAGTAGATTGATGAACTGGTTAGCTGTATAACTATGGGATCTACTGAAAAATCTCGACTTTTTTGTGGCATTGTGCATTACTGGTTGATTTTGTTACCTTCAACATGGTTCAGCTAATCACGTCGGGACAAGGCCAGTGAAGATTTAAAGGCCATTATATGGTCATGTCAGTATTGCTTTCTCTGATACTGTCCTTCATGGGATATTATATCACTTGGTGCATTTGCATCATGGTTAGTTTGTAAGACATTATACGGGAAGCCATCGGAAATATGCATTCCCTACACAATCGATTATTTAAAGACTGGAAAATATTGCTACATGTTCTATATATTATTTTAGTGCAATTTGTTACTTTTTCTACTGCACTCAAGATTCAAATCCACCTTCCTTCTTTTTTTTTCTTGGAAATTAGATGATTGAGCTGCAAAGTAAAGCCTGCAATGGGATTGATTATTGTGCTAATGGCGCCTTCTCGCTCCTAAGATAAAACTGCAGTACTGTGCTTGTTTATTGCCATAAATTATTAGCTATATAGTTTTTTCTCTAATTAAGGGATCATTTGGAATAAACTAAAAATGGAGAAATTCTAGGAATAAAATCCTATTGAAATTTTCCTTTGTCTTTCTCCCCCAAAAATATTTTTGCACTTCACCCTCAAAGCACCCAAAGTTTCAAATAATAAATTTCAGCAATTCCACGTTTTAGAACTCTTACCTTTTTCATATCTATACGACTGTTTTCTGCCTTCATGATGACTAATTGTGAAAATGGAATGACACATGCCACAATGGAGCATAACCATGTGGTGAGCTGAGGGGCAAAATAGGAGGATGAGTATTGCGCCAAAGATGTACTAGGTCAAAGCGGAGCTCAATCGAATTTTCTTTGATGAGGTCAATGGTGTGTTATAAGAAAATTTGGAGAACATTGTCTTCATACGTGCGTCGCATCTATTTCCGTCCTAACGCATGGGCACTTAGAAAGCTAGAATTCTGTTTATTCCAACGAAATCCGGTCTGATATCTATGTGCTCAAATTCTTAATCTATAATTCACCACCAATGGTGTAAACCCTACCCTATGACGTCACTCTGATAAGCCTCTTCGCTGTAATATTATCCTTTTTTCATGATCTTAGGAGATAGGCTATGCTTTCTTTATTACCATTTTCATTTTCAAATTAATACTAGTTTATATAGTCTGCACACCTCCAAAGGTTTTCTGAGCCAATGTGCTTTGTGTAATAGTGAAAGTGAAACTTGTTTCACCTAAAAATAAAAATCAAAATACGAGACCCACTAACACAGTTGGTATAACTGGAGGTGATACTGTCCAGTAGTGATGGATGGTTTTGAACCGGCAATGAAAGTGCTTTCTATAACAGTGATCCTAGCTAAAGTCGTTGTATAGTTAGACTGGCCTATCGGTAGATCGATCTCTAGAGAGCTGGGCTATTGATCGACTTTTACAATACTAGTGTTTGTGTACTAAATATGGAATAATTTTTATACCTACATATACATCGGTACAAAATACGGTATACTAATTATATATGGAAACAAGAACCTAGATAGGGGATACTGGATCGGCACCTAGACTGGTCAGAGTGATGAACAAAACTATCTCTATAATACCTAGCCTCAGGAAGGGGGCTAGACAAGCAATCCAAGAGGCAATTTTTCACCATACAACCCATAAGCCAAAGGTCACCCAGTCTATCACTATAGTTTCCCATGCCGAGAATCTTGCCGAGTTAGTTGACTAGGTCTAAATTAGGTTATCCACATACTGCTTGTACCTATAGCCAGATTGAAACCCCGTAGTAGTTATAGTGTTGGCCCGTGTAGCTGAGAAGTGGTTGTAGTGGTGGTGGTTTAATAGTGTGACAATCACCCCTTAAGAGTTGTTGCTCCGGCAGCTCATCGCATACACAACAGAGGCCTAGAGCTCTCCCCTCAGTGCAGAACGTACCGTATGCCCACCACGAGCCTATATGCCCACAAGCCATACAGTGAAGGCTTATAGTTTGATACCACATGTAACAACATGTCTCTAAAATCTGCATTTGTCCATTCTCACGTAGAGTGGGATTACGTATGCATGGTATCCTTATTGCACTTTTATCCTTGCTTCCAGCGCACTGCCAAAAAATCTGAATTTGTCAAGGAATTACTTGAAAAAAAAAGAGAAAAGATTGGGTCCTTACAATCATTGGAATCGCCCGATCTATCAAGGAAAAGCTTTGTGTAGAAATCCTACTAGCCTATCAAATTTATCATCTTTGAGTGACGTGGATTTGTCACACAACAATCTATCAGGAAGGATACATCAGGATCATAACTTGACAACCCTACATTAAACATCATGATATGTATTTTTGTCTAGTAAGAAGAGTCGTGGAGCTCCACTTCAAAGAAATAGCCTGGGAGGTATTGCACCAAAGCAATATGAGGATACAATATTATTGATCTATTGTATATGAGTTGCATTCATCTAAATTATGTTATTTTATTTCACTATAGTAACGATTTATATTGGTTAAGTTTGGTCAATAATGTGGTTTTATGAGACTTTGGCCTAATGAGTGGTGCTATGTGGCATGGCCCAAAACTTCAGTGGTTTTACGTAATTGGATCCATAATACTCGCAAGTATACTTAAAAAAAAGATAGCTAACGATGACGAAAAATCAAGACGTATGAACTTAGCAAATCATTTACATAAGTGTAACTAATTACTCACCAATGAAAGCAATATAGCAGCACACCAACATCAGTGGACATACATCTAACATATCACTTCACACTCATAATAGTACTATGTATTTGCACAGATATATAAGGCCACATTGCACCCACAGATACCCACATAAATTACAGATACTGATGACCACTCAGCCGGCTCGTACACCAAACCGACCTGCAAAACAAGCCACCACATATGCCGTACCTAGCGTCTAGGTGGTGGCCTCCGCAGGCGCCGGCTCCTCGGCGCTTGTGGCAGCAGGCTCAGCAGCCGGCTTGGCTTCCTCGGTCGGCTTCGGCTCAGCAGCCTCTGGCTCGGCTGCAGGCTCTTCAACGGCGGCTTCATTCTTCTCCGTCGGCTCCTCCTCGGCCGCCGGTGGTGGCTCGGTCACTTCTGGCTCAGCCTCAGGAGCCTTCTCCTCTTCCTTGACTGCTGGCTCGTCGGCGGCTGGAGCCGGGGCGGCGGCTTCGGCTGGTGTCTCGGTAGCAGGCGTGTCGTCGGCTTTGGTGACAGCCTCGGCAGTGGTCTCCTCGGCGGGCGGGGCCACGACGGCGGGCAAGGCTGGTGCGGCTGCTACCTGTGTCATCAACAGGTAGGATTCGGGCGATTACATTAGTCTTTGAGCTGTACATGCATCAGATAGACAGATACTACAGGAAGGTGCTCTCGCTTAATTAATTAGTGCGTACTGAGTAGTGCGTGATATGCTCTGCCTCACATAAGGAAAATGGAGTGTAAACAGTGGGTGGATCCAAAAAAACCTTGGGTGAAACACACACGCTCGGGCATAATCAAAAGTCCATATTTTGCTAACAAAATGCTATAAGAGGTCTTCCATGTCAATTCCTGTGCTGAACCTACTCGTAGCAGTCGATGGATCTGATCGAATTCTCACACTGATGCATGCATGGATTAACGAACTTAATGGAAGCAACGGATACTGCTACGAAAACTATTTTTAAAGACGATTAAAATCAGTTTTGGGAGACGGTTCAATGCTCCGTCTCTAACTAATGGTCTATAGAAATAAGACATTTTCATTGACAGGGAAATAATGTACAAGCAGATCTTAATTTAGTTTGTCTGTAGAAAGAAGAAGATGTCATCATTAAAAATGGTTTTTTAAGTAGTAGGAAGAGCTTCAGATCCTACCTCAGTGGACGCCATGAGATCGATCCTCCTTGCACTGCTGGGATGATCAAAAGAACTTCAGATAAATAACAAAAACTATAAACACTCTGGATCAGCGGGAAAAGCTCTAAGCTTGAAGTGCATCTTGCAGCTGGGTTGACGCTATTTATAGTCAGCTAGGTGCTACACATGGACAGATTGCCGGCCATGGATGGCCAGAGATAATATCTGCGTACTGTTTAACTGCCGTCAGCATCGCACGTCGCCTGGCTGGAGGGCCAGCTAATTCGGCTCTATTATTGGGCCTAATCCGAAGTGGCTACTGATCAGGACACGAACCATTCTGTCAGCTAGCTATTGGGGCCGTGCGGTGATATTCGTTTTGTATTCTTAGGGGAAGGTGAGAAAAAAAAAAAGAAAGAAGATCACGTAAAATAAGATGAGTCATTAACGCATGATTAATTAAGTATTAATTATTTTAAATTAAAAAAATAAATTAATGTGATTTTTAAAGCAACTTTTATATAATTTTTTTTGCAAAAAATACACCGTTTAGTAGTTCAGAAAGCGTGCTCACAAAAAAATGAAGAGTTTTTCCTCCTCTTCTTGGACATTCAAACACAACCTTATTCTTCCTGTCCAGCAAAAGTGGTTTTTGCATTGAATATACAGTTTGGAACAGATCCTAGTTACGGTATAGTGGGCATTAGGCCATCGACAAAGCTGCGCGTGGGTGCGCTCCACATCCGCATCTGCATATGTACATGTATAATAAAAAAATATTAAAAAAATAAAATATTTAAAAATAGAGTGAACTTTATATTACTAATTTAAAACTTTTATCTTTAATTTTGAAACTTTCAATTCAATTTTTGAAACTTTCAATTCTAATTTAAAAACTATCAACTAAGAATTTTAAAAAATCTACTCAAAATTTGAATTTTTTAATCCAAAATTTGAAACTTTTAATTAAATTTTTGAAACTTTCAACTAAATCTAAAAACTTTTAACTCTGCTTATTTATGTATTTTTATAATTAAAAATTATTAAACACTAATGATGATAATTAGAGAGTGATTAGGCTTAAACACGGCGGGGTTACTGTACGGCCGCCGTACCCTTAGGCCACTAGGCCCTGACCCCGATCTCCATCCATCATCTATGCTTGTTGGATGATCCGTCTAGACCGACGGCTACACTGTCATGGGCCCAAAGGCCCATGATCGAGGAGGTGCGCACGCAATATCTCTTAAAATGCTCTAGTACTAGCTTAGCGCTGTTCTCAAATAAATAAATAACGTCGTAGAATTTGTACACAAGTCTCGAAATATTAAATCATTAATAAATAGAGTATATAATATTAGAATTTAATACATGAAAAACACTTTCATATATTTATGTTTTAACAATTTTATAAATATACTATAAAAAAATAATGATGAAAGATGTACATTATATCGGTAGTAGATTATGCTTGGGAGCATCGATATTATAGTTTCCACGAAAGCAAAACCATAAGAGAACAAGTAAAGAATTTCGCGAAGCTCCCTAATCAATGATGGAAGTTGTTGATTCGTCAAGCGCGGAATGGATATTCTTTGTTTTGCGTATACCCTATGATTTGATAATATATATTATTACTAGCGTAAAATGCCTGAAAAGGAATAAAATGCACTAATGATACATAACTAATTAATAAGCGCAAGTTTGTGACTCATCTGACAACAAACAGATCAAACAAGTCACGCACTCTATATTTATGCACAATAACTAGAAATAAAATAACTCAAATGATTTTGTTACCCCCTTACACTGCTGAAAATGGAATTTATTTATTAGTAAAAGGCGAACAAAAGATAAAAACATCTAGAAGTTTTAGAATGACTTGAGTCTAGTAAAAACCAATACCGAATAAAAATGATTTATATCTTAAATTGGAGAAAGTATATATAATTTGCAAAATCTGAAACATGCCTTCAAACAAACTACTCACTCCGTCCAACGATATAAACATTTGAGACATTTAAATTTTGTTCAAAAATATCAGCATTCATACTAGTTGTCCCATCAATCACCCTATTCAAATTTCTTCCCCTCTTACTCCTAACTACTATCCCACCATTATTCATCCCTCATTTAACGAGAGACACTATAGTTTTTCTCCTCAATCTTTTGCCGTCGGCACGTTTTGCCATCTATTTAATGCTTCTTGATTAAATAGAGAGTAAGAGACGAAGCGAGGGAGTTAGCCATTTTACACAGCTAGCACGTTTTACCATCGGCGCGTGTGAGAGTTAGAGGCGAAGAGTGATGCGAGGGACTTAGCCGTTTTGCCCCTTGTTATGGCTTCACTACCAATTTCTGACAAAAACCAAATGTGATACTTTAACTTCTGGTTTCTTTAACCAATAGTGAAATCTTTTTGCTGTCAGTTATAGGTGAACTGGTAGTGATATTGTGATAAACTGATCTAAGTCACAAAAGTTTTTGGGTCAATGAGTCAAGGAACTGAAACTTGGGATGCGGAACGCCAGTTTGGAAAATCATGGTACAAAGAGGTATACCTTTTTGGAATGTTTGTTTGAAGGACAGAATACGTTCCATTGATTTCCGGAACGATAACAGGAATCAGTAAGCCATTGTTATGCAAAGAATAAGCTTAACCAAATATATATAAAAACTTTAGGGCTTATATGGAAGAAATCAATTGAATGAAGAAGTTTTCATAATATCTATAAAGTCAAAGGGCTAAAACACCATGGCCCACCCATCCAGCCATGGTAGCAACGGCAGCGGCGCTCCCTCTTCCTCAGTTGGCGCGACGATGGCGGTGCTCCCTGTCCTCGGCACGATGGCCTCGGCGGTGCTCCCCCTGTCCCACATCACCCCTAGGCGAGAGCTGTGCAACGCCAGTGGCACTCATCCTCTACGCTAGCTCTTACCTCTGCCTCAGTGCTGCCGTCGTACATGCCACATCATTCCTGTTTGTCGTTTTGGGACAAGGAACATGCGCGGCGTCATCCTGCATTCCCTGTGGCTTAGAGACCGACATGATTGATGTTACTATGCTAGTGGTTGATTAAATGAGATTAGATTTTGCCATGGCTAGGATAATAAGCTCAGTTTCTAGCTAGTATGAAAAATCGAAAAAGAAAATAATAAAATCAGAATGTATAAATTTTAAAAAGGCTAAAGTCCATTTTACGTTTCTTAATTTTTATGAAAGTATAAAATTCATACCTAACATTATAACCGGACGCTATTCATCCCTGAAGTTTCCATGATGTCTAGTTTTTGTCCTTTCACTAGATTCAAAGTTATTTTGGATGGCATGATATTGATGTAGCATGATATTGATGTGGCAATGTGATGTAACATTGAAAATATATATTAATTAACAAAATTAGTAAATGACCTAGACTAATTATAAAAAATTTGGAACATCCTACACAAGTCATTTAAACTGACATAATTTTTCGGAAGCAACAATGATGAACAATCGACTATTGCAAAGCCTTGGTGTCCGCACATTAGCATCAGAGGTTAATAGAACATATGCAGATAGCAAGTGTAGTGGTTCCAAAGATTTAGGTTCTTTCTATGACCCTCTAGGAAAGGAGGCAGGGTAAGACATAGTTCATAAGGTATCAATTCTTCTTGACAAGTTTGTGCTGTCACTGTTGTAGCGGTAGTTCTCATTAGCTTTTATTAAACATTTTGTTTAATTCGGATCTAATTCTTTTTGTATTGTGACTTAATGGTGTTCCTGATATATTTATTGCATGGAAGCACAATACAAGTAGCATCAAGGAGAGAGTTGCCATCTGAGCAAGAACATGAACCTGCAAGAGCCACTAGAAAGAAGATAATAGAATTGCTATCGGCTAATTCTCCTGGTAAACATGACGACCAAAAAAAGATGGTGGCAAATGATTAATTTCATGTTCTTTGTGCAACACAAGTGTTCTTTTATAATACTAAAGATAGCAACATCTATGGTTTATACTGATTGTATTCATGTAATCAACGTGTAGAAGAGCATGATGCTGAACCTCAGAAGGATAAGCGAGGAGCATCACAATTTCAATAACAAATTGATGTACAATAGGATGAGTTGGACATCATGAAGAAGCAGGCAGAACAGACATATGCAACATTAACAACTACATTACGAGAGATCAAGTGGTTGAAGATGTGGACAGAAGATACTAATGGTTTCCTTCATCATTTCATAAGCTTCAATTAGGGTTAGGTCACACGTGCTCCATAAAGTTTCTGCTTGCATGAGATTGCAATCAGATAAGACAGTACGTTATGTGAATTTTTGTTTGTTTAATTGCCTCTATGATATGTGAACATTAGTATTGTATTTTGGTATGGAAAACTGATACTTTGTTGCATGAGCAGTTATTAATAAGTGAGCTGTTGTATAAATTAATGTGTTTTTTCTGCATGTTCTATACTTATTTTATGTTTGTCTGGTGAGGTCTATTTGGAAACATCCGGATCGTCCAATGTTTAGCGACAATCTTCCTTGTGTCTTTGTTCGGTGATATGTATTTCGAATAAGCGGATCATCCGGTGTTCAAATCCTCAATGTCGCTTACTTTATCCAGTGATTTGTCCGTTCACCAATGGAACAATTCCGTGGATCATCCGGTGCTCGAAATCTTGCTGGCCAAATTTGCATGTAAAATGGGCACGCTAGACCCAACATCGTGAAAATGGGCTAGTTACAATATGAACTGGGCCCTAAAATGGGCTGAGGAATTTGCTTCCAAATGGGCCTCTAGTAGATTATGACGATACAGTTCGTCAGAAACGTTTTGCCACGCCAACGTCTACCATGTCACAACGTTTTGCCACATCGGATCCATGTCATCAGATCGTGCACGTAGCAATACCGCGGCAACTGATTTATGACTTTTTAGTTGGCTAAGTGACGATTTGGAACATGACAAATCTATGAGTGTTGAAAAAACGTCATTAACGTTTGTGACGAAAACCCTATTTTTAGTCACAGAAGGCATTTTGTGGCCCACTTTCTATGACAGATGAGATTTGTTATCGAAGAACACAACAATGGATTTTGAGTGTAGACAAAAATGATAAATCTCTGTATTAATATCAAAAAACTTTGCCATTATAGTGACCTAGGTTCCTATTTATAGGCCTAGAAGCTCACTTACAGGCTCTAGGGTTCCATTTACAGGTGGTATTACATTATGGCCTCTTGATAGGGACAGCTACAAGGGTATTTTCGTCTTTTCCTACTCGTAGGCCCCTATCGGGCTGCCAGGCTGCTATGTGGGCTATCTTCTTAATGAGCCTTTCGGCCTTCTGGGCTGTTGTGCTCCTAGCAGGCTTAGTGGCCCCCTGCTAGGCCTCACCTTCTTGACCAAGCTTTTGGTTGCTCCAGCTTTCGCCTGGTGCTTCGGTCTTTTCGCCTCTTGGTCAGGGTCTTCACCCATCCCGCGGCGGCTTCGCCTTGCATGCAGTGCTCTTCACCTTCGCACCCTTCTTCTTCGCTTGATGCGCTGCGTCCTTCGGCCGTATCGGGCCCCTCGCCTGCAGGTCTTCGGTCTTGAGCTGTCTGAAGGGGCTTCGGTCTATAGGCCTTCGGTCTTGAGCATTCCGAAGGGGCTATGGTCTGAAGGGGCTGCGACCTGTCTCCAACAAGATTCATCACAAGATTGTCACAAAATGCCTTCTGTAACGAATTTTCGCTTGTTTGTGACAAAACATGATTGTCACAGAAGGCCAATGCCTTTAAATATTTTCGCAAAACTGTCGATGTTTTGTATCGGCAATAATAATATGGGGCTACTTGTGAGACCTAAACTTGATGGATTGCAAAGAAACATGAAACAATTTATACTGGTTCAGGCCCTTGAGATAAGGTAATACCCTACGTCCAGTTGTGGTGCATTGCCTTTGAGGTTTCTTTGGTGAGATTTGCGCTATACCCTCAGGGGGCGCCCTGTCTCCCCTTATATACCGGGGGATAGAGTTACAGAGTAGGAATCCTAGTCGGACTCCGACCAAGAGATTTCCTTCTAGAAATATAATGTGCCCGACTAGGACTATATCCTAACCTTGTCGTATAAGGTTATGTATGCCGAGTCCTATTGTACCCCTAATTACAAGACTAGGCCCATCCTCTGTCCGAGTGGCCCAAATGCTTCTCATGATGTACCCGGGGCCCATGGCCTCCACAGCAGCCCCTGAGACCTTCATTGTTGAGTCACAGTTGATGCCGAGTGCTCATCCTCCACGGTAAAGAATTCCCGAGTGCATTGCTCTCGAGTACTCTTTGTTAGAGTGCTTCTTCTCTTGAGTCTTGCTTCATGTCAGCTGTCAACAAGGCTATGAAGGGCTTCATAGAAAAATATAAATAGTGTGCGCCGAATAGGCGCACCTATTAGGTGTAGCCCCTGACTTTGTACTAATTGTGAAACAATTAAACATAAAGTCAAAGATCTTTAACCTTGTAGTCTTTTCCGAGTAGTATACTACACGGTATGTAGATTCTTCAGCATCATGTCAACTGGTATAATTTTTGCTCATGGCAATTGGTGGTTCAGCATGTAAGCCGAGTACCACTTCTTGGATTTAAACCCAGTGTGTGATCGGGTGTACATGAGAGATACATGCATCCCCAATTTTAATATAGACCAGCTGTCGATCCTTATAAGGATGTATCCTCAATACCTGGCAAATAATGCAGATATTTGAACACATGTGTCCAGTAATTAGGCTTTCATGAAACATATCTGATTATTTAAATGGTTTTTGTAAATAGCATCAGCACTGTGATTTTAACACAGCCAGCAGCCAGCTCTATAGAGCATGCTATTTAGAAACTCATATCTTGTGGCCCAGTATTGAATCAGTTGGCCCAAGCCCACTTATCAGCACAGGCTCTATAAAAGCAGAGAGAAAGAGAAAAGATTCCCTCATCTTTTTCAATCCGCTAATCGTTTCGTCTTCTAGCTTCCACGTCGAAATTTCGCGCTTTGTCTCGCTAGGGTTTGCCATAGTTGGCGTCTCCCGCTCAAAACTCGCGTGATTCCGCTCTGCTGCATCCATCCCAAGCCTTCAATAGCATTTCCCTCAAATCTTCTCACTCCTAGCAATGCCAAGAGCTTCGCACGAGATCCTGGAGATGTCTACGGAAGCTTGGTCGGTTTCGGACTGTGGTTTGACGAAGCTGAAGTACTTGGAGAAGCAACTGATGCTGCAGTGACAAGAAATCATCCATTGGCGCACCGCCGAAGGGGAATCTATGCCGGCGCCTCGATCTGGTGAGACAGTCGCCTTCACCTCTTTCTTTCATCGCAGTCTTGCCCTTCCCTCTTCGGATTTCTTCCACCAACTTTTATCCTTCTATCAATTAGAGCTGGTGAATTTGAATCCCAACTCCATCCTGCAAATCTCCATCTTCGTCACATTGTGCGAAGCTTTTCTGGGGGTGAAGCCCCATTTTAATCTCTTCCGATATTTGTTCCATATCAAACCCCAGCCATCCAAAAAAAAAGTCCAAGTGATTGGGGGAGCCGGTCTCCAACTCAGGAATAAAATGAAAAAGATCTATCTTCATGTTCCTTTGAAAACCTCCCTCAAGGGCTGGCATAGAGAATGGTTCTACTGTTCTAATCTCGAACCTTCTCTGCCCCCTTTCACTGGTTCTCCACCGGTGGTTCTGCTCAGCCGGTCTTTCGTGCCAAGCTATGAAGAGATGGGCCAAGTATACCATTTGGTGAAGAAGATCGATGTGCTGAAGTGCTCGGGATTGACTAGTTCCTGGGTAGCGAGATGTTTCTTGAACTGCCGCACCAGGCCTTTGAAGTTGAGAAGCCACTTCGGTTGGGATTATCAGGGCAAAAATGATCCCAGCTGAGAATACCCGGACTTAACCGATAAGAACAAGGTGACCAATACCTTGCTCGGTTTTTTTTGTCAACGGGGTAGTGGAGACAGAAGACGCAGAGCGCGCCACCAAAGCCTATAGCCAAAACAGGCCTCGGCCATAGGTAATCTTGAAAAACTGATGTTGAATTGCTATCCATCTGTGATGAATGTCTGTGGATATCCGTCTTGGATTGCCCTACAATGTATGATGTGTGTTGTTGAAACATTTGCAGGACTGTGAGGAGTTTGATGATGACTCCCAAACCCTGTCGGCCACTAAAACGAAGAAGAGGCCAGCCAGCCCTTCTGCCGCCCAAACCAGCTCCAAGAGAGCTGGGAAGAAACCCATTGAAGATCCGGGCAAGAAAAGAGCATGCAAGCCGAGCGCAGCACCAGGGAGTTTGAAGATCAAAGACCCTGTCAGTTTAGCCCCTAGGCCGCTGCAACGCCTAGAAATTCGTAACCCAAAATTCTGAACATTCATGTGTATTAAATCCCTGTCCTAGAAAGCCAGGATACATAATTCCAAGTTGCCATACAGAGTGCGTCTTACAAACAGAATAAAACTATATTACATAAATGCAGCGGTAAAGGAAAAAGTAAACCTATTAACAACTAGCCAAGTGGAGGCTTCCATTCCACAGGCATCTTGACGGCGGATCCAGCCTAGTCCTCTTGACGATCCTCGTCAGACAGGTACTCCACCACTAAGAGAGGGAAAAGGAGCAAGACTGAGTAACACCCACAGTACTCAACAAATCACACCCGCAAATATGCACAATGCACGAGAATCAAAGGTAGGCTAGGGGTTTATTTGCATAAAAGCCTTGGCAACCATTAGTAGTTTGCAAACAGTAAAAAGGTTGATTTATTAAGCAATATTAATCCTCCGCTGGTCAACGTTACACCACGTTAACCAGGCCCAACCATCCATCCTATCACTAAAGCAAATTTTAAGTCAACTTATTATAATGAGACTAATCACGGTGAGTCTTGACCAATATGCCTATAACCACGGGTGCGGCTATTCGAATAGATTTACTCTGATCAGAGGTGTACAACTGTACACACAAGACACAGCCCCACACACGTTCCCGTGTGCCGGCGTATCACCACGACACCCCGTGAGAGGCTGTGACAGGACCATTCATGCAATCTCTCCCAAACCATCCACACCACGCTAAGGTTGCATCAGCTGCCAGGACACCCCACATCAGCCAAGCTAACCCCTTGCGCCACAATGGATCCGGAAGCCGATCAACCTTACCCCGGGCCGACCCAACTCCATCACACCCATCCTCACCAACGGTGCCTAGGAGAGGGAGAAGAGACGCTACAAGCCCAGCCGTTGCCCACGCTGGCTTGTGGAATGTACAAGTATTTGCCCAAGGGATTCCCGTAAACCGGTCCTTAATTGCCATGGGTGCGACCAACATAACCATGCACCCACAGCCCACCATTCAAGTTAAATTTTAGTAATCTAACATCAACATATCCAAATTTTCATTTTCCGACATTGAGTCGAACCATAAATGTAAATTAACATATTTAAATTCCCATGTGAGCTAAAAGTTTCTAAGCAGGGCTAAGCATCCTAACAATAGCCTCTAGTCATATTATTACCTAGCTACGAAGGTGTACAGGTGGAATAAAGTCATAGCAATTGGAATTGCATTTATATAGGTCACCCTTCCTACATGAAATAATGAAATAATACATGTTTATTAATTTAAAACAAATAGTTTGCAATAAATGGGTTCAAAATGATAGAGGAAATGATGCGACTTGCCTTGCTCCGGCTCGGTGAACTCGGCTACAACCTCATAGTACACAGGAGAGTCGACGGCGTTGGATTCTATAGCAAACCACACCCAAACAATTAAAAACAGTATATGTGTACAGTCAAATAAGAGTTAAAAGTATTTTTAATGGATTCTTGGCATTTTTCTGGATTTAATGAAATTTGAATGGACTTAATCGGAGTTCGTATGAATTAGTTATGAATTTTTAAAGTTTTATAGTGATTTTCCGTGTAAAATTAATTATTAAACAATTTATAGCATAATTAAAGAAATTATTGCATCACTAGACCCTAGGGAACCGGCACCGATAGGCGGGTCCCACCGGTCAGTGACACGGGGAAGGGCGGCGCATGGTGGACCAAGTCCACCACGGCCCAGTGGGGAAATGGCCACGTGGCTACCACACGGCAGCCACGGTGGGCCGATGAGCCGACGCGGCGTCCAGGTGGCGCCGACGTGGCGGGGGAGCGGGGTGCTTGCGAGGCACCATGCGGATGGCCCCGATCTACCGAAGCAGATCGGACGGCCGGGGCCGAACGGGACAGGATCCCATCGGCACGACTGCGCCGCGGCGGAGTACCCAGCCCAATGGTCGCCGCCGGTGACCATCAAGCACGGCGGAGAGCGGTGAGGTGCAGCAGGGAAGGTGAGGAAGGCGATGGGGTGCTCACCGTGGGGTCACGGCGATCAGAGCACGGCGTACAACGACGAACAGAGGGGGTTGGCGGCGGCTGAGGTTCGGGACAACGGCGAAAGGGGTGCTCCAATGAAGATCACTAGCAATTAAGGAGCGAACGATGCTCTGGAGGTCCTGGAGAAGATGCGAAAGGGGTTAGGGGAAAGAAAAACCGACCGGGGCAGCGAGGAAGCGTGGCCAAAGGCCCGCGGCGGAACTCACTGAGGAGGACGACGGAGAGGATGGGTCTCCAGCAGCGTAGGGGTCCTTGGATGTGGCGGCCTGGCTTCGCAGGCATGCAGTGGAGCTGGCGGTGGCGAGTTCGCAGCCTGGTGGCAGCTACAGTGGTGGCAGTAGACGACTGGAGACAGTGGAGCGTGGCGGCGGCTCGGGTTTGCTGCGTAGAAGGGGTTTGGGGGCTTGGCAGGCTTTGGCGTTTAAGGGAAAAGAGAGGGTAGGATGGCGAAGGTTTAAATGGGCTCGGGCGGGAGAGATCGTGGCCGAAGCGGCTCAATTTTCCACGGGATTGAGGACGGCGGCCACGGCGTCGTGCGCACGATTCTTGCACGAGAGTGGGTGAGGGGGCCGGAGATCATGGGGGAAACAGGTGGGGACCGAGTCCACGCCGTTTGAACCGAGGGCGGGGGCGCAGGGAGACGGGACGAGGCGTGGATCGAACAACGGAGGGGAAATTTCCCCTCCGCCTGATTCAGACGGAGGAAGATGATGATGCTGACAGGCGGGCCCGGCCTATCAGCAAGAGGGGCGAGTGGGCGCGGTGAGGGGTCTCACAGGCTAGGCCCAGGCGACAGAGAGAGAGACGCGAGCGCGCGAGGCCGATAGGTGGGCCCGAGGAAGAGGCCGAGAACAGTGTTGGGCCGTCGGCCCAGCGGGAGGGAAAAGAAAAGAAAGAGAAAAAGAGAGGAAGAAAGAAAAAGAAAAAGGATTTTCTAGTGAGATTTTAATTTCGATATTGGTTTTTGATTTATTAAAAATACTTCCAGTGTTCTAAAAATTCCAATAAAAATCCTGTTAACGTATTTTGGCAAGAGGAATATAAGAAAAATATTCCCAGCCATGATAATTTTTTATTTTGCATTTTCACATTTAATTAATTCATTTGGCCAATTTAAATTATTTTTCTTGGGACATTTTCTTAGGTATATTTTGTGTGGCTATATTTAAGGGGGGGGGGGGAATTCAGAGTGTGACAGCCGCCAAGCCCGAGGCCTTCTTCTCCGAGTCTGAGGCCAGCAACATCGAGCCTAAGGCCATCACCGCCGAGCTCAGCAACATCGAGCCCAAAGCCAGCATCGCCGAGCTCAGCAACATCGAGCCCAGCAACATCGAGGCCAAGGCCGACGCAACCGAGTATGAGATCAGCAACATCGAGCCCAATGGCGGCACCACCGAGTACCTCGACGCCCCAGTCGGCTACGCCAGAAACAGAGCTAACTGGGGGTAAATCGCCACCGCCGACTGCCACACCGACTGGCCCAATAGCCAGCAGCTCTCTACCGTCGATATCTTCTGGAGCCCCCTCGTGAAAGTTCAAGACTTCCAAGAGGTAAGAAATTTTCAATCTTTCAAGAATCTTGAATGAAGTGATAGTGCCTTGATATTTGTCATATCATGCAGGAAGCGAGTTGACATAGATCCCAAGGGGACTATGCCCGCTGCTCCTATCACCGAGCCGTCCCCAGCCGAGCCAGCATTGACAAGTTCATCTGCTGAACCAGAGGCTACCCCAGCTACAGAAGCTGAGGCAGTCTCGACAGCAGGACCACTAGCGCCGACTGTCCAAGTGGCGAGTGCTGAAGTTGTTGCTCCAACCTCCGAGCAAGCCACGAAAACCCCTACAGCTGCCGAATTGGGAGTCGGACTCTCATCTCCAACAATTTCTTCTTCGTCTCCTGATGAAGTTGACCTCCCTAGGCTTGAAGCCCCTCCGCATAATTTCCCGAGAACATTTCATTGGGTCACCCCCGAGGGAGTCACGGAGAGCTATGAGCATGACGAATAAGCAGTATCGAGGGAGCACGAAGTCCTTCTACGTGCTGCAATTGCTGCATCCAGGGGAGTCCAGGTATGTAGCAAGTCTTGCCACGTTGAGTTCTGGACAGTTTTCATTTGACCTGGTACTCTGCCTTTTGACTCTGTTTTGCTCTGAGCAGAAGATTGTTGATCGTTCAGAGAAAATGAACAAGGTCCTGACCAGCTCACCCCCATCTCCAATGACTGAGCTAGCTCCATGTGGCCAAGGACGACCTGGAGCAGACTAGCCAAGAGAAGAAAACACAGCTGAGGGGAGCAGTTGACAAGCTTAGGGATGAAAAATGGGCTCTAGCTGAAAAGATCAGAAGTAAGTCTTCTGTGTTATCCTCTCGAGTAAATCCCGAGTAGACTTCTCCAGCTTTGTTGATTCCTGACTTCCTTGTTGAGTTTGACCGCAATCTTGAGTTCTTGACTGTTTTGATTTGCAGCCCTTGAAGCTGAGTTGAAAACCCAAGCAGAGGAGAAGAAACAACAAGATATTAAGCTGAAGGAAGCGGAAAAGGCCAAAGCCAAGGTGGAGGCCGACTATGCTAGTAAGTCTCCTGCCTGATGATAACCTTAACCTGTCTTCTTGTTGCTTCGATTGCATGTCTTGGCTAACAAGTATACTTGTTAATGCATTTGAACAACTTCAAAAGCCAATGCCCAGACACAATTTAACGCCTTTGCAGAGGAGATCAAGATTGTCAAGGAGTCACGGGAGATCCTCGTCGGATCCGTGAAAAGGCTCCTAGACATTATGGAACCTCACCATGCTGGGACCAGCTCCAGTACCGTCTCCCAACTGCAGGCACACCTTAGCGAAGCCTCGAGCATCTTAAAAAAGTACTTGGATGAGCGTGTCGCTGTCGGTGTTGCCCAAACCCTCGCTATGACCAAATCGATCTACCCTAGGGTAGATATCGAGGCCATTGGTGAGGGTTTTGCCGAAGAGACAACACCCGAAGAGACACTAGAGTTGATCAGCCAGGTGAGGCCAACTGTAGAGGCAATCGCAAAAGACTTGGGTATTTAGAAACAAAGCAATTATGCAGTCGGTGTATATATAACTTTGGTGAAATTATGTATATATCTTGTAAAATGCTACTGAGTACTTGCTTATTCTTAGTTGTCATTAGCTTTACCCGACTATGTAGTCTACACCGAGTAGATCGATAGGAACTTAAGAAAAAACTTTCATTTCTAAAAGCTATACTTGGGCAAACTTAGTATAATCATTTTAAAACTTCATAACTTAGATAAAACAAGCTCGTATTTTATTAACAAGACACATAATACATGCAGCCCCTGACTCACTACTCGGTTGAAACAAGCAATGTAGTGAGCCAGAGAAAAAACTTTGTACATATATATAGAGGAAATATAAAACTTAGGTATAGAAAGGACGTAGCTGTTCTATATTCCATGAGTTGCTCACGAGGGCGCCGTCTTTAGTCTTCAGTCGGTAGGCGCCCGGACGTGTCACCTCAGCGATAATGAACGGCCCTTCCCACAGAGGGGATAGTTTATGCCTGTCTTTGGTGGTTTGTATTTTTCTCAAGGAGAGATCTCCCACCAAAAAGGCGCGGCCATGGACATTTTGACTATGATAACGACGCAGGACTTGAAGATATCTTGCCGACTGGATAGTTGCGATTCCCTCGCTTCCTCCAACTGATTGAGTTCGACCAATCAGTTTTGTTTGATTTGTCTTCTGAGTGGGCCCGAACTCACGGAGAGCCAAACTCCAACACAGCCTCAGCACCATAGACTAGGAAGAAAGGGGATTGCCCTGTTGCCCGACTAACCGTGGTTCTTAGAGACCAGAGAACATATGGGAGTTTTTGTACCCACCGCCCTGCATATGGTTGTAATCGGTCGAACACCCTAGCCTTGTTACCTTGTAAGACCATGCCATTAGCACGCTCGACCTGCCCATTACTTCATGGGTGTGCCACAGATGCATAGCAGATCTTGATGCCAAAATTGTCACAGAAATCTTAAAATATGCCACCCGTGAACTGAGTACCTTATTTGTTATGATGCGGTTAGGAACCCCAAATCGGTATAAAATACTCGTGATGAAGTCCTTTGCTCGTGCCGCTGTTATGGTAGCAACAGGTTTTGCCTCAATCCACTTTGTGAATTTATCCACTGCGACAAACAAGTGTGTGAACCCTCTTGGCACTTTTTTGAGTGGCCCGACCATGTCGACCCCCCAAACTATAAAGGGCCAAGAGAGTGGAATTGTTTGAAGTTCTTGAGCTGGAAGATGTGTTGGTCTTGCATAGAATTGGCATTCCTCGCATGTGCGAACTATATCTTTAGCATCGTTACTATAGTCAGCCAAAAAAAAACCTGCTTGTAAGCCTTTCCGACTAATGTCCTAGATGCGGCATGGTTGCCACAGATACCCGAGTGGATCGATTGCAGAATCTACTTGCCCTCCTCAGGCGTGACGTAGCGCATGAGGACCCCGGATGCGCTTCTGCGATGCAGGTCTTCTCTGACTACAAGGAAACATTTACTTTGACGCTTGATCCATTTGGCTTCACTGCGTTCTTCTAGGAGTTTGTCGTGCAAGAGGAATTTGAGAACTGGAGTCCGCTAATCTTAAGAGATGATTAGTACTTCATTTGTTGCTAGGGAAGGTTCGGCCCCCGACTGTTCTAGCACTAGTTTCTTTTTGACTGATGGCTCAAGTAGTAATTGAACAAAAATCCCAGTCGGGACCACTTCTCGTTTGGATCTCATGTTGGCCAATTCGTCTGCAGCATTGTTGTATTGTCGTAATACATGAGTTATCTCTAGCCCGTCGAACTTGTTTTCTAGCTTTCTGACCTCCTGACAATACGCCGCCATAGTGTTGTCGAGACATGTCCAGTCTTTCATGACTTGACTGACCACGAGTTGAGAATCCTCACGCACAACCAGTCGACAGATGCCGAGTGATATGGCAATGCGGAGCCCGTGGATAAGTGCTTCGTACTCGGCGACATTGTGGGAAGTCGGAAAGTTAATCTGGAGGACATACTTGAGTTTTTCGCCAGTGGGTGACGTCAACACAACACCAACCTCCGCGCCGCCGATCTGTAGTGAACCGTCGAAGTACATCGTCCAATACTCTAGCTTGTCCGTGTTTGTAGTCATCTGAACTTCTATCCACTTGGCCACAAAGTCGACTAGAGCTTGAGATTTGATTGCTGTCCGTGATTGAAAAATGATGTCAAACGCCATTAACTCGAGCACCCATTTAGCGATTCTGCCAGTGGCCTCGCGATTGTGTAGGACGTCCCCGATGTGATATGATGAAGCCGAGTAGCTTTCCGGATGGTACACCGAAAGCGTACTTTTCCGGATTCAACTTCATCTTGAATCTCCGAAGGCTTTGGAAAGTTTCTTCCAAGTTGCGATGAGGTCTTCCCTGGACTTTGTCTTGATCACCACGTCATCGACATACGCCTCAACGTTGCACCTGAGTTGAGTGTGTAAACACCCCTGAATTGCTAGTTGATACGTTGCTCTAGCATTTTTCAACCCGAATGGCATAGTGATATAGTAGTATGCTCCAAACGGCATGATGAAAGAAGTCTTCAGACAATCCTTCTCCTTCAAGCTGATTTGGTGATATCCCGAGTGACAGTTGAGAAAGCTGAGAAGTTCGCACCTCGCAGTTGAATTTACCACCTGATCTATTCTGGGTAGACCAAATGGATCTTTGGGGCACGTCCTGTTTAAGTCGGTGTAGTCGACGCACATGCGCCATTTACCGTTCTTCTTCCAGACTAAGATTGGGTTTGCCAGCTAATCCGGGTGGTAGACCTCTTTGATGAACCCGGCTGCAAGGAGCTTGGTTATCTCCTCCCGAATAGCATCTTTGCGGTCTTGTGTGAAATGCCGTGAAGTTGGGTTATTTGACTTGCTTAGCATCTAGCCTGGTGTTGAGGAATGCTCGATCACCTCCCTTGGTACACTAGCATGTCGGAAGGTTTCCAAGCAAATATGTCCCTGTTCGCCTGGAGGAAGGTGACTAGCACGTCTTCCTATTTAGAGTCAAGTCCGGTCCCAACTAGAGCAGTTTTGGAGGGGTCGGAAGGGTCCAAGGGGATCTACATGGTTTCAGAATCCACTGAAATTCCCGACTTGGCTGCTTTTTTGGTTTGAACCTGATCGTCCTCGATGGAGTTGTAGCGGATAGCCGAATGTTGGTGCACCCGACTGCCGCTTCTTGAGATTGAGCCAGCTCGCAGCTCTCCTTGTCACAGGTGAAGGCTTGCTTGACATCACTGTGAAGAGAAAAAACTTCGGCTGGCCTTGGCATCTTGAGCATCATGTAGGTATAATGTGGCACTGCCATGAACTTGGTTAGCGCCGGCCGTCCGAGTATAGCGTGATACGTGGTCTCGAAGTCAGCAACCTCAAAGCAGATATTCTCGGTGCGGAAATTATTCCACGTGCCAAAAGTAACCGGCAGAGTTATCTGTCCGAGTGGAGTAGAAGACAGGCCGGGGATACCTGGTGAAGGGCGCTGTACTCGGTCCGTAGCTCTGAAACGAGGATTTCATCTATCGTCTAGCGTCTTGGCGAATAAAATGAGGGGATCTTCTTCGTTTTAGAATCCACTGAAATTCCTGACTTGGCTGCTTTTTTGGCCGGAACCTGATCGTCCTCGCATGGAGTTGTGGCGGATAGCCGAATGCTGTTGCGCCCGACTGCCGCTTCTTGAGATTGAGCCAGCTCGCAGCTCTCCTTGTCACAGGTGAAGGTTTGCTTGACATCGCTGCGAAGAGAAAAAACTTCGGCTGGCCCTGGCATCTTGAGCATCATGTAGGTATAATGTGGCACTGCCATGAACTTGGCTAGCGTCGGCCGTTCGAGTATAGCGTGATACGCGGTCTCGAAGTCGGCAACCTCGAAACAAATATTCTCGGTGCAGAAATTATTTCGCGTGCCAAAAGTAACCAGCAGAGTTATCTGTCGAGTGAGTAAGAAGACAGGCCAGGGATACCGGTGAAGGCGTGTACTCGGCCGTAGCTCTGAACGAGGAATCTTCATCTCGTCTAGCGTCTTGGTGAATAGAATGTTGAGAGCACTGCCTCCATCAATGAGAACCTTCTTTAGTTTGATGCTCCTGATGACCGGGGTCTAAGGACGAGTGGAAGCGTCCTGGATGAGTAAACGATCGGGATGATCTGCGCAGTCAAACGTGATTGGCGTTTTTGACTAGCGCAGGTATTGGGGGGCGTCTGCTGCAGAGACTGAGTTGATTTCGTGTGCTGTAAGCTTTTGCTTCCTCTTGGACTCATATGCAGACGGCCCTCCAAAGATGTGGTTGAGCTCTGCCTAGGGATCTTGGTAATCACCGGCTGTGCCCGAATCTGGTTTGTCTTTATCGGTGCCAGATGTTGAAGCCTACTCGGAAGCAAACTTCTTAAGCATGAAGCAGTCCTTAGCCGCGTGCTTGCCCTTTGGATGAAAGGGGCATGGCCCGTTCATCACTTTTTGGTATTCGTTATTCCTCGGGGGTCGCGGCCGAGTACGCTCCACGGTAGCCACCACGTTATCCGACTTCCACTTGCAGTTGCCGGATTTTTTCTGTATTGGCCCATCATTATCTTTCTTGTCCTTCTGCTGGGGCTCTTTTTTGTCATCAAGAGCTGAGCGATCCACGTCGGCCGATGTTGGCATACTTGTTTGCCATATCAAAAAGAGCCTTGATAGAAGCGGGAGGTTTCCGAGTGAACTTGGCAATGAATGAGGCATCTTTGACTCCCTTGTGGAAGGCGGCGATGACGACCTCGTCCTTGATCATTGGGATCGAATTCCGCTTCTCGGAAAACCTCTTGATGAACTCACAAAGAGACTCGTTCTTCCTTTGGTGCAACTGATAGAGATCGTGCTCAGAAGATGGCCTCTCGTAAGTTCCCTAGAAGTTGGCGATAAAGCTTCCCAGAGTTCTCTCCATGAGCCAATTGACCTCTTTGGGAGTCCTGTTAGCCATGTCCTCGCCGAGTCGGCTAGAGCGACTGGGAGGTAGTTAGCCATGGTCTTGTGATCTCCTCCAGCTGCTCGGATCGCCAGAGTGTAGACCGTGAGCCAGGACTCGGGATTGGTCTTCCCATCATACTTCTCGATTCCAGTCGGCTTAAAATCTGACGGTCAGTCGACTTGTTGCAGCTCCTGGGAGAAGGCCGGTACTCCTTCATCTATATGAGGACTCCGACTTCGACTACAGCGGTGAAACCGCTCATGGTGGAGGTCGAAGCGCTCATTCTCATCTTCCAGTTGGCACTGCTCATCTTCCTTGCGTTCATGGCACCGTGCGTTGATGTCTTGCTGAAGATCACGTCGTAGTCGGCCTCGGAGATCTTGGTTGTCTCGATGGTTGTTTTGATGTCGACACCGCCGGTCATTGTTGGGGTTGCCGAGTAATGTTTGGCATGATTCCATGTGTGGTTGACTAGAGCCAGCCGCTCGGCGACGTGTCGAGGAGGATGAGACCGCCATTGGAGAAGCCGACTGGTTGGTCGGTTAATGAGGGTATTGCCTGACTGTTGGTGCTGCTGACATGCAGCAGCGGTAATCATAGCTTTTATCCTTGCTATAGTCGGGGTGGCCTGGTGATCAGGCCCAAACTAGCGTGTGTCCAGTAGAGCTGCAGCGGCTACGACGTTTTGCTAAGGCGTTACGAAGACGTCATGGTCGCCGACTCGGGTTTGAAGGATTTGTTGTTGAGCAGTCTGTCCGGCCCTACGCAGATCGTCGTTGTGGACGTCGCGTTCGGCGTGCAGGCATCTTGCTTCTTCCTCCTGTTGTTCTCGCAGTCATCGGGTCTCCTCCTCTTGCTGCTCGCGTAGTCGGCGTGCCTCTTCAGTGGGAGTAGAGCCTTTGAATGCGATGAAGACTTTGCGTGGTGGAGAGAAGCTTGCCGAACTGCTGTCTGACTTAGAGTCGGAATCAAAGTAGTTGATGGGGGTGATTACAACTCCGACCACCCTAGATCCAATTTCGAGTGGCTCAGGGCCATATCCGAGTCGAACTCTAGGGGATTAGGTCTGCTGCATTAGATGCTGATTGAAGTTATCTACGGCGTTGCCGAGTCCGAACGAGAGATTGATGATTTCCTCCTTTCTTAGCTCGATCTCAGCCGGCTCAAGTCTGAGTCCGAGTCGAACATCGAAAGGAAGAGTTGTCCCTAGACTCAGGCATGTTGAAGATTGCCATAGCAAGTCGACGAGGGTTGCTGCAGCGTTACGCAGGCTGACCGGCGCGGAGTCGGCTTGGTCCCTGGCCGATTGGATCGGGTCCGAGTTGGACAGGGAGAGGTTGCTGAATTTGTCGGCGATGAAATCGAGGCTCCTGAAGGTGATTGTTTGCCCGGGGGAGAAGTTGATGTTGTCGACTTCGGTGATTGGATCTATCAGGCTTGTGAAAGATGATCTCGTCGATACCCCTACCTGGCGCGCCAACTGTCGATGTTTTATATCGACAATAATAATATGGGGCTACTCGTGAGACCTAAACTTGATGGATTGCAAAGAAATACGAAATAATTTATACTGGTTCAAACCCTCGAGATAAGGTAATATCCTATATCCAGTTGTAGTGTATTGCCTTTGAGGTTTCTCTGGTGAGATTTACGCTATGCCCTCAGGGGGTGCCTTGCCTCCCCTTATATAGCGGGGGACAGGATTACAGAGTAGAAATCTCAGTCGGATTCCGACCAAGGGATTTTCTTCTAGGAATACAATGTATCTAACTAGGACTATATCCTAATCTTGTCATACAAGGTTATGTATGCCGAGTCCTATTATACCCCTAATTATAAGGCTAGGCCCAACCTTTGTCCGAGTGGCCTAAATACTTCTCATGAAGTACCCAGGGCTCATGGCCTCCAAAAAAACAAATTCCCTAAAAATTTAGTTTGTTAAAAAATGAATCTCATTAACAAATATCATATCTTTTAAGTCATCAAGTTTAGATCTATCTGACGTTGTTTTTTCGCATTCGGTTTTCGGTGCATAGTTATTAGTGCCGGTTTTTATAACATTATGTTCCATGACTAATGAATGCGATGCTCTCATGCCCATATAGCTATATTTAGCAGTTTAAACTGCCTATATTTGCATCTGACAATATGGGTAGCCAACCGGCAGTTCCCACACAGCAGAGACAACCCAGGGCACGCCAATACGGGCAGATTAACCGGAGAGATGTTGCCGCGAGGAAGCCAAGCAACCAACCTAGGCACAGGCAGGCAGCGTGGGCGAGGCCGTTGGGCAACGCCTCGCCACCACCTGATTTCCCCTGCCTGCTGCTCTTCGGGCCTCCTCTTTCCTCCTCCCTGATCCAATCCGATTTCATGGACAAATGAAGCTGAACCTGAATTACATGCGATCTGGAGGCTGACCGGCATAGCGTCTACTTGGCGTTGAGGCACGCGTCCAGAGATGGCGTCGTCGACGCTATCGACGGCGCTGAGCTCCATGGAGGTGATGCTGGACGCGCTCATGCAGAGAGGGATAGGGAAGCCGGAGGAGAAGCCCAAGGAGGAGGCGCCGCCGGCGCTGCCCACGCGCCCCACAGTGAGGGGCAGGCTGCCATCTCTGCAGAGGCCTGGTGCCCTGTCACCGTGGGTTCACCAATCACCGCCGTTGCCTCCGCAGGTACCGCACTTCACCGGATCCACCTTGCCATAGTTCTGATCCATGTCATGTTGCGATGCAGATAATAATAAATGCCTAAATGGTGACATTGAATTGTTAGGAAGAGGAGGAGAAATGTGCGGTGAATTTGGAGCTGGAAAGAAGGGCCATGCTGGCGGAGGAGGCGGCACAGCAGAAGGACGGCGTGGTGAGGCAGAAAGACGACGAGATAGCCGCGTTGCGGCAACAGGTTGAGCATTATGAATCGCGGCTCTTGGAATGCGAGGCGAGGATGAAATCCGTGGAGGAGGAGCTGCAGAAACAGATCACCACGCTGCAGGTGAATGAATCAAAGCCATCTTCTCATCGCATCGCATTGCTTATTTTTCTAATGCACTGCAAATTGAGTGCGCATTTTGTGCAACCGGTTGCACTGCTAACCCATATCTCTATCGTAAAATGTGCGTCCAGATTTGTGCTAAGCATAAAGTACACTTTGTATAGGCGATATATTTTGTTTTATTTACAATGTACTCAAATACGACAGTGACATAACCAATGTCCACGGATTTCTGATACTGACGCAATCAAGACCCACAAAGATTCCATGTTCAAAATTTGAATCATCTAGCCTTTGCACATGTGTACAGTACAATGCCCATTTCATCAAATTAATATATTTGCACAATTCATATACAAATTCATTTGCACATTACAAATGCAAAAATTATATTTTTCATTTCCATTAATAATTACAATTGCACATTTCTCATTCTTTTAAAATAGAATCACACATAAAAAATCGTATCTGCGCATTTTCATTTACAAGAAAATAATCAATGCATTTTCATTAATAAATACAATTGCACATTTCTCATTTTCAAAATACATCTGCACACAGAAAAATATATGTGGACATTTCCATTCGCACAAAATGTTCTGTACATTTTCCATTCACACAAAATGTTCTGCATATTTTCCATTCACATAATCCTGTACACAAACAAAAAACGTATGTACACATTTCGGCACATTTCCATTTTGAAAATTATATACACATTTCTATTTTAAAAATTCAAATAATATTGTCTACACATTTCCATTCGAAAATTCAAAAAATATTGAGTACACATTTCCTTTAATCATCTGCACATTTCCATTCAAACGGCAGAACAAGAGGTATACACATGCTACACCAAAAATTGTAGTACATTTGCTGTACACAAATTTCAATGCATTCCCGAACATATATATGCACATTTCCAGCAAAAGAAATTATATCCATACAAAAATTGCACTTTTTAATTATGAACAAATAAAGCAACAGTGGCCATCGGATTTCCTTTAATCATCTGCACATTTCCATTTCAAAAATCATCTACACATTTTCATTCAAAAATTCAAATAAATAGTATACACATTTTCATTCAAAAATACAAATAATATTGTCTACACATTTCCTTTAATCATCTCCACATTCCCATTTCAAAAATCATCTACAAATTTCCATTAAAAAATTTGAATAATAGTCTCCAATTTCCATTCAAAAATTCAAATAATATTGACTGCACATTTCCAGTAATGATCTGTATATTTCCGTTAAATATCTACACAATTTCTTTGAAAAAAATGCAAGTACACAATTTCAAAAGAACACTTTACACAGTTTTTTTACATTGTACAAAATTGCAGTGCATTCCTGAAAAATTCCTGAAAACGGCAGAATAAGAGGTATACACATGTTGCACCATGGGGAGGTATACACATGCTGCACCGTGCTGAAAAATTCCTAAACAACATCAGCACAATATCTGCACACCGACAATGATTGCACCATGGATGTGGCGACTATCCACTGTCCATCCATAAAATGCATAGCACACATATGACCATAAGAACTAAACCTCATAGATCTACACAAATCCATACCACAGATCCAATTTCTATTGGATTTCATAGTTCAAATCCATCACAACACTGAAGAAAAGGGGAGAAAAAATGTACTTTTTGTAACCAAAGCGGGGGAAGGGGGGAGAACGGGTGGTGGTGGCTGAGGGAGGTGAGTGGCTGCCGGATCCAAGCACCTTGGGCACTGGCGCTAGCGCCGTGAACAACTGCACCAGAGCGGCAACATTGGCGTGACCAAGTGCCGAGAAGACGCTCTTCTCATCCTTGTTTAGAGCCTCGAGAAGACCATCCATTGCCCGGTTCGTCACCTCGGTGTGGCCAATCTACAGCCTCACGCCACACGTCTGCCTGCACCACCGTCGCCAAAGCCGGTTAGCCTCGCCGACGCTAGAGAGAGGGGCCGCTCGGGGGTAGGGGTAGGCAGAAAAAACCGTGACTGAAGACCGAGAATGAAAAAACTAGGACCAAACCTGAACTACCCACAGTGTCAGTCATCGGTCTGTAGTTTGGTCAGGTACTCGAAAAGACTGATCTTTTTTTGGGTAGTTCGTTGTCATTCTCGGGTACCCGAACTAACCGAACTACATAAAAACGAAGGGCTGGCTAACTTGGACTTGTAGCCCATCCGCACTTGTGCAGCCCATTAGCCCACAATCTAGTATACGTATCTCACTATCTCCCTAGTCCCTAACCCAGTAACCCACTACTTGTCTCTGCTCAATCTAGCCCTAGCCGCTGCCGGCCGTCGCCACTGCCGTACCCACTTCGCCTGTGCACCATGCTGCCATGCACCAGTCCTGCCGTGCAACCACCTGCTACTGCGCTGCCGTGGCGCCGTCTACCCCGTGTGTCTGTCCCGCCGCTCCACCGTCTACGCCATGTGCCTGAGTCCCGACTGCCTGCTGCGCGCCGTCTGTGTTAGTGTTTATGGACTTATGGTCTTATGCACTCATGTAATGTCTTGTGGTATACTTATTTTTGAGACTAAAATGTTGTGGATTATGTTGTCATTCTTGTAAATTTATCATGCCTGATGTATTTGTGTGTATATGTGGCTAAATCTGTGCTGAAATGCTGCTGAATTATTGGTAATTCTATGCTGAAATGCTGATGAAATTGTGGTTACTAAGTGCTGAAATGTTGCATTCAAGTTTGCTACTAAAATACTGCTAAAACTGCTGCTGAATGCTACAACTGTGCTGAAAATGCTGCTGAAGTGATGCCCCTGTGCCTACAAGTATGCTGGCTGCCTGCATGCAGGCGTGCACATTAGGGAGATGGTCGGTCTGGTCGGTCAGATCAAAGACCGAGACTAAAGTTTCGGTTAACCGAACTGTCGGTCTGCAGATTTGTTAAAATAAGTTCGGTCGTAAATTCTAAAAGACTGAAAAGACCAGACCAAAATCTCGGTCTAGACCGAACGCCCACCCCTACTCGGGGGTGCCAACGCTTGGATCTAGATCTGGTGGGGAGAGAGGGAAGGAGAGTGAGGTAGGAGAGAGAGGGAGTGAGGTAGGAGAGAGAGCGCATAGACCCGTTGCGCGCACGCCTCATTACCCTACTCAGCATCAGCTGTTGCAGCGGTGCGCCGGTGAGGAGGCTAGACCTATTGAGGAACGTGATGGATCTTGTCATCGGGAGGCTCGGCACCGATGACAGCCTTGTCATCGTGTCGCTCCACTCCTCTGTTGTTGATGCCACCAGCCTGCTTGAGATGTCCGTCGAGGGACAGAGATGTCCACTCCTTGGGCCTCGCTGCCACGCATTGCTGGTCGGTTCACTAGAGTCGTCGACCACACACTCCGACACCGGCTCTGCATGGATCTGGATCTTCGGAGAGAGGAGGAAGGGGAGAGAGAGAAAAATAAGGAAGGAGAGAGGGTTGATATTTATTAAACTTAGTGAGTACATTGTGGGACCCATAGTATATTAGCATTTTTCCAGCTTTTGTTCGTTTTAGGCTGCACAGATCTCGATATGTGATATGCGGTAGTTATATAGGTGTATGGTACAGCCGGTTGCTACTCTATAATTCTACTTGAAATTTTGGTTTCTAAATTCAAGATAGCAGTTGACAATTGTCTTCTTTCACCTGCATGTTGCTGCAGATGGCTCAAAGCAACGCAGGAAGAACCGGCGGATCAACGACACGCCACCGGCAAGAACTGTCAGGCAGTGGTGGCGCTCCTGCTCAGTCCTCGGGGAGGCGATCGGAGGAAACATCGGTGATGCAGCAGCAGCCTCGTGGCTGCGAGGCCATCGTTGCTGTTGCCGTCGACGAGAGGCAAACCGAGGCCGTGAGCCGTCTGGCCACGGAGCTCCAGCGGGAGAGCGAGGCGTTCGAGCACGGCGCGCGTGCGGCAACCGAGGCGAGGCCGCCGAACGCCAAGTCGGTCGACGAGCTCAGGAGGCTGAAGCGGCAGTTCGGAGCGTGGAAGAAGGAGTCTGAGGCCCGGCTGCGCAAGACCAAGGCCGAGCTCAAGAAGCTCGTCCGCTCGTCGGAGAGGAGCGGCCACGGGAACCGCCGCCGGTGCTCCTCATGGAAGATTAAGGTGCCGAAATGCAGGCTTCCCAAGTGCTGCGCATTCAAGCTTCCAAGCCCTTCCTCTTGCTGTTTCTGCTGCTGCTTCCGCCGCTACTGCTAGTCACGCAAGATTGCAGACGCTTGGCTTGCTGCTTCTACTTGTACATTGTTGTAAAATTGTTGGTTGGTGATCGAATTGACAAGGAACGAAACGAGTCCTCGTGCATGGCAAGCAACTTGGAAGCTCGTACAGAACCACGTGGAGTATATATACTCTCTCTGTTTTCAAATACTTTCGTCACTATTCCAACATTGACCACTAATAACTTCCTTTATAAATGGTTAAACTACGGTAAATAAAAAACTAATGCTTATGTTAGGATGCAACAAACTATTATACTATCGAGTATAATAGCCACCTACCCTCATACGTACATGAGTACGTTCAAATGTCTTTTAGTATAACACACGTGTTGTCAAGAATGGAATACGGGAGATATTCGTTAGAATAGCTTATCAGTCCACAACTGTAGTATGCTTATCAACCACTCGATGATGGTGACCAGGATAGTATGTATAGACCAGGATAGTATGTATACTATAGAGGACTCGATGTACGGGCGCTATTCAATAGTTATCTCATCTATTCCAAACCCTTAATAATATATAGCTAGTTTCCAGAAAAAGGACTAACTATATACTTTCATCATCAAACCCATGACATCAACAAGAAGGTAAAATGGCAAAACAAATAAATGGATACATAAGCATATGCCAATAGGCTAAATAATTAAAGACTCATCGAAAGCAAGTCTATCCATACCACAGACAACCAACTAGAGATAGACGCCTAAAAAAACAATCCTGAAGAAACAACGGATACCACATCACTCAACTTACAACATAGTTAACCAATAGTAATACAAGTAAGAGTCAATATATTATCAAAATAATGTACTGGCAAGTCCAATCCTACAATAAATGTAAGCTCTAAATCAAAGAAGGCTATTTGTAGTCTCATTTTCATAAAGCCAATTTTAGTTCACAATCATTTGCAACGGTATTTAATAAAACAGTAAAAACATGTATAGTATGTAAAGAAATTGATTAGCATAATATCATCATCAGAAATCACCAATCCATATCCCGATTTCATAAACATATTTATAAAACATAAATTTATACTCATGGCACATCACTATGTCACTCATAACTATGAGCACGACTAGTCAATTAGTTTTCACTCTGCAGAGTTTGTATAGCTTTACCCACATGATATGAACACTCTAGATTGTCTCGTGCTCACGAAGCACTACAATACTCTACACGTTGAGTGCGGTCTAGAGGTCACAACCATCGATGCTTTATATCGGCAATGATTATATGGGGCTACTCGTGAGACCTAAACTTGATGGATTGCAAAGGAACATAAAACAATTTATCTTGGTTCAAGACCTCGATATGAGGTAATACCTTACTTCCAACTGTGGTGTATTGCTTTTAAGGTTTCTTTGGTGAGATTATGGGTCTTGTGTTGTTCTCTGCCCTAGGGGCTCCTTAACCCTCTTTATATACTGGAGAGGTGAGGTTACATGATAGGAATCCCAATCAGACTCCGACCAAGAGATTTTCTTCTAGAAATACAACGTACCCGACTAGAACTATATCCTTTTCTTATCGTACAAGGTAATATGCACCGAGTCCTATTGTATCCCTAATTATAGGGTTAGGCCTATCCCCTATCAGAGTGGCCACAATGCTTTCCATGAGGTACCCAGGGCCCATGGCCTCCACAGTAACCCCTGAGACCTTCATAGTTGAGTCACAGCTAGTGCCAAGTGCTCATCCTCCTTGGTGAAGATTTCTCGAGTACCTTGCTCCTATGTACTCATTGTCCAAGTACCTCTTCTCCAAGTTTCACTTTATATCAACTGGCAACGAAGCTATGAAGGGCTTCATAGAAAAATATGAATAGTGTGCGCCGAATAGGCGCACCTATTAGGTGTAGCCCCCGGCTCTGTGCTTAATTTTGAAACAATTAAACATAAAGTCAAAGGTCTTTAACTTTTAAGCCTTCTTTGAGTGGTATATTTCTCAGAAATTGGACTCTTTAGCGTCATATCAGCTGGAAATATTTTTTACTCAAGGCAATTTGGCTAACATGTAAGCCGAGTACCACTTCATAGATTTTAACCCAATATGTGGTGAGGTATTCTTTTGAGATATCTACATCTCCAATTTTAATGGAAACTAGCTATTGATCTTTATAAGGATATATCCTTAATACCTATTAAATAATTCAGATATCTGAACATGGGCGTCCAGCAATTAGGCTTAACTCGAAGTATATCTGATTATTTCAATCGGCTCCTGTAAAATAGCATCCGTACTGTGATTTTAGGAACTCATATCTTATAGCCTATTACCAAGCAAGCTGGCCCAAGCCCGCTAACTCGACGAAGGCCTATAAAGCGGTGGGAGAGAGAAAAGATTCCTCTTTTTCCCCAATTTGCTAAATGCTTCAGCTCCAGAACTGCACCCAAACTTCACGCTCTCCGCTCCGTCTAGGGTTTCCTTTCGCTCGCGCTTCCCTCCTAAAATCCGTAGAGATCTTCACCCCCACTTCGATTCCCATCTTTCAGAAGCTTCTCCGCCCAGCACTTCACCCCCAGCAATGCCGAAGGCGCCATTTGATATCCCAGCCATGCCGTTCGGTACCTGGCCGACGTCAGACTGTTGTGCTACGAAGCTGGCGATTCTGGAGAAAAAGAAGAAACTTCAGCCCAAGGAAATCATCAACTGGCGTCCAGCTGCCGGTGAGTCAGTCCCCACTCCAGGCTCGCACGAGACCGTGGTTTTTGCATCTTTCTTCAACCGCGGTCTCTCCCTTCCTTCCTCCAATTTCCTTCGCCGCCTTCTTGAATTCTATCAGATTGAGCTCGTCTATCTCAACCCCAATTCTATTCTCCAAATATCCCTCTTCGTCACTCTCTATGAAGCTTTCCTGGGGATCAATCCCCATTTCAACCTCTTTTGGTTTCTGTTCCACATCAAGCCTCAACCCTCCAAAAGCAAGATCCAGATAATAGGGGGAGCAGGCCTTCAACTCTGCAACGAGATGAAGAAAGCCTACCTCCATGTCCCCCTAAAGACTTCTCTGAAAGGGTGGCACCGGGAGTGGTTTTACTGCTCCAATCTCAAGCCCTCCCTGCCCTCTTTTATCAGAAATCCCCCTTCTGTCCTAGAGAGCTGGACCTCCTTGCCATCTCAGACCGAGATGACTCAGGTGTACACGCTGTTGGAGAAGATCGATGCGCCGAAAGGTACAGGGCTAACTGGTCCTTGGGTGGCCAGGGCGTTCCTGAATCGTCGAACCCAGCCCCTGAAGGCCAGAAGCCACCTCGGCTACGAGTACCAAGGGAAGAATGACCTGACTCGGGAGTGCGCCGATTTCGTCGAGAAGGATGTTGTTATCGACACCTTGCTCGGCTTTTTTTGTCAACAGAGTCGTAGAGACCGAGGACACAGATAGAGCCCCCAAGCCATACTACAAGGGCAGGCCCCGGCCGAAGGTAATATATGTTGCAATGTTGGTCTTGATATCCATCCACAGGACCAGTTGGCCAGTGGGGCCAGAAAATGTCCGGCCAGCCCCTCATCAGCCCAACCCAGCCACAAGAGGGTTGGGAAAAGACCAGCAATGGACCAGGCCAAGAAAACAAGCATGCCGAGTAAGGCATCAGGCGGTCCAACGATTAGAGATCCCAGCAGTACCGTCCCTAGGCCCTCTAGCCCTAGGAAAGCACCACCGAGCACTGCCAACTGCTAGTCGGCTGCACCGAGTATAGCACCGACTGGGCCAAGTTCTCCTTAGCCGATTGCCGTGCCTAGAAGCCCGACAGCTGGCAGCTCTCGACTGCCGAGTAGGCCTTTAGGCCCCTCGCTGACTACCTCCACTCCCAGTGCACCAGGGTAGAGGTTCAAGACTTCCAAAAGGTATAATAAATCTTCAATCTTCTGAAAATCTTGAATAGACTTGTATCATCCTGACTGTTAAATAATCCTACAGGAAGCCAAGTGACGATGACCCAAAGGGGGCAGTGCCACCGACTCCTGCAGTAGTCCATGTCCCGACTAAGGCCGAGACAACAGCTCCACAAGCCGAGCCGAGTGCCGTCCCAACCATTGAGGCTGAGACAACCCCCTCGGCCGGACCACCATCTTCACCTAGTCGGGACGCTGCAACTGAAGCCACAATCCTTGAGCCCGCCCAAATTTGAACAATTAGTCCCTGGAGATCGAACGCCTGAAGAAGGAGCTAAAAGAGCTCGAGAAGGCGAAAACCAAGGTTGATACCAAATATGCGAGTAAGTCACATATCTGCTTGTGTACTCGATTTGACTAGATGTCTTGATTTACTGATGTCTCTTTTCTGTGTGAGCAGCCTTCAAAACGAATTCGCAGATCCAATTCGGCACTTTTGCTGAAGAGATCAAGGTAATAAAGGAGTCACGGAATGTCATAGTTGACTCCGCGAAAACTTTATTGGACATTATGCAGCTGACCCTGGCCGGGCCCAGCTCCAGCTCCATTGCTCAAGTAGCGCAGCATCTCGAGGAATCTCCTAGTATTCTAAAGAAGTACTCGAACGACCGTGTCGCTATGGGGATTGCCTAGGCATTGGCTATGACCAAGTCTCTCTACCCTCGGGTAGCCATTGAGGCAATTGGGGAAGGCTTTGCCGAGGGCACTACCCAGGAGGAGGGCTTGGAGCTGATTAGCCAGGTCAGGGCCACTGCTGAAGCCATCGGTGTCCATGTAAACAAAGACTTTTATGTAGTTGGTGTCCATCGAAAACAATTTGTAAATATTGTAAATGCTTTTTGCTGTTTGTCGTTAAATTCTGCTGGGTGTTTATTCTATTTGAGCCATCATCAGTTTTACTCGACTAGATAGTTTATGCCAAGTGATTTGAGATCAACTTAAAGAAAAGCGTTCACCTCATGGAGCTATACTCGGGAAAACTTAACATAGTCGTTGTAAAACTTCATGACTTAGATAAAATAAGATCAGACTTTTTTAACAATAGGCATGTAATATCATGTAGCCCCTGACTCACTACTCAGTTGGAACAAGCGATGTAGTGAGTCAGAGTAACAAACTTTATTTATATATATAAAAGTAGTACAAAACTCAGGTATAGAATGGACGTAGCTGTTCTATGTTCCATGAGTTGTTGACTAGGACACCGTCTTTCATCTTTAGTCGGTAGACGCCTGGACGTGTTACCTCAGTGATAATAAACTGCCCCTCCCATAAGGGAGATAATTTATGCCTGCCTTTGGTGGTTTGGATTTTTCTCATAATGAGGTCTCCCACCGAAAAGGCGCAGCTACGAACATTCTAACTGTGATAACGACGTAGGCCTTGAAGATACCTTGCTGACTGGATAGTTGCGATGTCCCTTGCTTCCTCCAATTGATCTAGTTCGACCAGTCGGTCTTCAGTTGATTTTGCATTTGCGTGTGCCCGAACTCGTGGTGAGCCAAACTCCAACTCGGTTAGTAAGACGGCCTTAGCACCATAGACCAGGAAGAAAGGCGATCACCCTGTTGCCTAACAAACCATGGTTCTTAAAGATCAGAGAACGGATGGAAGTTCTTGCACCCACCGCCTTACGTATGGTTGTAGTTGGTCAAACACCCTAGTCTTGATACCTTGTAAGACCATGCCATTTGCACGCTCAACCTGCCCATTGCTTCGCAGGTGCACCACAGAAGCATAATCGATCTTGATGCCAAAATCGTCACAGAAATCTTGAAAAACGCCACCAGTGAACTAAGTGCCATTGTCCATTATGATGCGGTTGGGTACCCCAAATCGGTATACAATACTCATAATGAAGTCTTTTACCCTTGCCGCTATTATGGTAGCAATGGGTTTTGCCTCGATCCATTTTATGAATTTATCCACTGCGACGAACAAGTGTGTGAACCCTCCTGGCGCTTTTTTGAACGGCCCGACCATGTCAAGCTCTCAAACTGCAAATGGCCAAGAGATTGGGATTCTTTGTAGTTCTTGAGCTGGGAGATGTGTTTGCCGAGCAAAGAATTGGCATCCCTCGTACATCCAGACTATATCTTTTGCGTCTATAACTGTAGTCGGCTAGAAAAATCCCTGTCTGTAAGCCTTTTCGACTAACGTCCTTGATGCGGCATGGTTGCCACATATGCCCGAGTGGATAGATTGCCGGATCTACTTGCCCTCCGTAGGTGTGATGCAGCGCATGAGGACTCCAGATGCACTTCGACGATAGAGATCTTCTCTGACTACAATGAAACATTTGCTTCGACGCTTGACCCACTCGGCTTCACTGGGGTCTTCTGGGAGCTCGTCTTCCAGGAGGAACCTGATGATTGGAGTCCACCAATCCTAAGAGATGATTAGTACTTCATTTGTTGCCAGGGTAGGTTCAGCCCCCGACTGCTCGAGTTCTGACTTCTTCTTGACTAACGGCTCCAATAATTACTCGACAAAAATTTTAGTTGGGACCACTTCTCATTTGGATCCCATGTTGGCTAACTTGTCTGCAGCTTCATTATATTGGCGCAGGATGTGTGTAATCTCTAGTCCATTGATCTTGTTTTCTAGCTTTCGTACCTCCTAACAGTATGCCACCACGTTGTCGTCCAGACACGTCCAGTCTTTCATGACCTGGCTTGCCATGAGTTGAGAATCCCTGCATACTACCAGTCGGCGGATGCCAAGTGATATGGTGATGCGGAGCTCATGGATGAGTGCCTCGTACTCGGCGATGTTGTGGGATGCTGGAAAGTGAATTCGAAGGACGTATTTGAATTTCTCTCCGGTGGGTGACGTCAGGATGACTCCAGCCCCTGCTCCGCCGATCCATAGAGAACCGTCGAAGTACATCATCCAGTATTCTAACTTGTCCGTTGGCATGGCCGTCTGAACCTCCGTCCACTTGGCTACGAAGTTGGCAAGTGCTTGTGTTTTGATTGCTGTCTGAGGTTGAAAAACAATATCAAACGCCATTAGCTTGAGCGCCCATTCAACGATTCTGCCGGTGGCCTTGCGATTGTGTAGGACGTCTCCGAGTGGATATGATGTGACGATTGTAACCTGATGCGACTGGAAATAGTGCATCAACTTCTGGACAGTTATGAGCAAGCCATAGAGCAGCTTCTGGACTTGAGGATATCTTATCTTGGAGTCGCCTAGGACTTTGTTGATGAAGTTGACTGGCCTCTATACTTTTTGTATATGCCTAGGCTCTGCCCGCTCTACGACCAACACCGTGCTGACTACCTGAGAGGTTGCCGCCAAATACAGCATAAGTGGTTCTTGAGGCATGGGTGATGCCAACACGGGTAGAGACGTGACAACCTTGTTGAAGTCTTCGAAGGCTTGTTGGGCTTCTGGTGTACATTGAAAATTATCGACTTTCTTCAGTAATTTAAAAAAGTGCATGCCTCGTTCGCCTAGTCGGAGGTGCCATGTTCATGATAGCGTTGATTTTCTCTAGATTAGCCTCGATGTCTCATGGTGATATGATGAAGCCGAATAACATTCCCGAAGGTACTCTGAGGACGTACTTTTCCAAGTTCAACATCATCTTAAATCTCCGAAGGCTTTGAAAAATTTCTTCTAAGTGGGCGATGAGGTCTTCCTTGACTTTGGTCTTGATTACCACGTCATTGACATACGTCTCCACATTGCACCTGAGTTGAGTGTGAAGACACTACTGTATAGCAAGTTGATACGTTGCACCGGTGTTTTTCAACCCGAATGGCATAGTGATGTAGCAGTACGCCATGAATGACGTGATAAAAGAAGTTTTCAGGCTATCCTCTTCCTTTAGGCTGATTTGATGATATCCTGAGTAACAGTCAAGAAAACTGAGCAACTTGCACCCTGTAGTTGAGTCGACCACTAGATCTATCCTGGGTAGACCAAATGGATCCTTGAGGCACGCCTTGTTTAAGTTGGTGCAGTCGACGCATATGCGCCATTTACCGTTCTTCTTCCGAACCAGAACTGGGTTTGCTAGCCAATCCGGGTGATATACCTCTTAGATGAACCTGGCTACAAGGTGATGCGAGGGTTGGTGCCCGATCTTCCGATAGGTTCGATTTGGTGACGTGTGGACGTTCACGTTTTGAGGCATCCAATCAGCAGATCGTCACCTCGCACTCGCTACACCCGCGCGTCTTGTCGTTATCGGCCACCCTGTCACGCAATCGACCTAACCACGAAGGTTTTGCTCCTACAAACAATTGAAGAAATTTGCAAGAACAAAGAAAACACAACCTGAATTGCAGATGAATGTTTAGCACACGAAGTTGGGGTTGTACAAACTGATCTAGATGGCAAAATTACAATGGCAGAATAATCTAAGCAAAACCCACCCCTAAACGATGACGGCTACTGTATATATATGAGTTGGGACGTCCTAGGGTTAACCCTAGAGCGCACACCCCTTATGCTTAGCCCACGACACAATTACAAGGCCCAAGGCCCAAACAGAATCGGACTGGAAGAGGTACATGTCTTGTTTCAATGATTCCAGATAGATCAAGAGGAATTTTGACATGGGACTAAAATCATCTGAAAGTAGACTCCATAAGCTTTCCAACAAGTACTCATGGGCCCCGAGAGTTCTTCTGGATCAGCGGCTAGGTCCATTTGAAGTTGATGCTGTCAGGAGGCCCGAATCCAAATCCAAAACATGCGGAATTTCATCTCTTGCCTTCTATAGACCAAAAGTGATGTGGTGATGTAGGAGTAGATTTGGGTAAGGTCTTGGTTTGGTCCCCAATCAACTTCTTTGATCATCCATGCGTTCCTTGCGCTTGGTCTCTTTCCCTTTACCCAAGCAAGTATGTCTGCAAACGAGAACACACAAAATTCATGGTGCAGTAACGGCTGTTCAAATATATAACATATAAATCTTACGTAGAAAGCATGCACCTTTGGTTGATGAATACATAAGGTAGCTATGGTTATATGCGAGCTAGTGATGTCCTCATCACAAGGAGTTTGGTTATCTCCTCCCGAATAGCATCTTTGCGGTCTTGCACGAAGCGTCGCAGTCGTTGTTTGACTGGTTTGGCATCCGGCTTGATGTTGAGGGAATGCTCGATCACCTCCCTTGGTACACCAGGCATGTCGAAAGGTTTCCAAGCAAATATATCCCTGTTCGCCTAGAGAAAGTTGATGAGCGCGTCTTCCTATTTGGGGTTGAGTCTGGTCCTGAAAAGCACAATCTTGGTGGGGTCGGAAGGGTCCAGGGAGATCTTCTTTGTCTCTGAATCCACTGAAATTCCTGACTTGGCTGCTTTCTTTGCTGGAACTTGATCGTCCTCGTTTGCAAGTGTTGCAGCTAGTCGGATATTGTTTCGTCTGACTGCTGCTTCTTGGGACTGGGCCAGCTCGTAGCTCTCTTTGTCACAGGTGAAGGCTTGCTTGACATCGCTGTGCAGGGAAAGTACTCCTGCTGGTCCTAGCATCTTGAGCACCATGTATGTATAATGGGGCACCACCATGAATTTGGCTAGTGTAGGCCGTTCGAGTATGGCGTGATATGTGGTCTCAAAGTCAGCAACATCAAAGCGGATGTTCTCGGTGTGGAAATTCTCCCACGTGCCAAAAGTAACTGGCAGGGTGATCTGTCCAAGTGGAGTGGAAGAGAGGCCAAGGATTACCCCATGGAATAGAGCAGTACTCGGCCGTAGCTCGGATCGAGGGATCTTCATCTTGTCAAGCATTTTGGCGAACAATATGTTGAGAGCGCTTCCTCCATCGATGAGAATCTTCTTCAACTTAATACTCCAGATGACTGGGTCTAGGACAAGTGGGTAACACCCTGGGTTTTGACTCGGTCGGGGTGGTCTGCGCGGTCAAAAGTGATTGTAGTTTCTGACCAACGCAGGTTTTGGGGGGCATCTGTTGAGACCGAGTTGACTTCTCAGGCTGTTAGCTTCTGTTTTCTTTTGGACTCGTATGCAGATGGCCCTTCAAAGATGTGATTGAGCTCAGCCTGGGGGTCTTGGTAGTCACCGGCTGCACCTAAGTCTAGCTTATCCTTGTCTTTGTTGTCACCAGATGTCGATGTTTGCTCAGAAGCGAACTTCTTGAGTATGAAACAGTTTTTAGCCAGGTGCTTCTCCTTTGGGTAGAAAGGGCATGGCCTGTTCATAACCTTTTGGTACTTATCCATCCTTGGGGGTCGCGGTCTGCTGCGTTCAACGGCCGCCACAACGTTGTCCGACTTGCGCTTGTGATTGCCAGACTTAGTCGGGGCCGCATCGTCTGTATCCTTGTTCTCCTTCTATCGGGGTGCCTTCTTGTCTTCCAGGGCCTCAGCAACAGCGTTGGCCGAGTCGGCGTATTTGTTGGCCATGTCGAATAGAGCCTTAACAGAGCTTGGAGGCTTCTGAGTGAACTTAGCAATGAACGGGGTGTCCTTGACTCCTTTGCGAAAGGCGGCGATGACAACCTTGTCTTTAATCTTGGGAATTGAGTTCCTCTTCTTGGAGAACCTCTTGATGAAGTCACGGAGGGACTCGTTCTTCCTCTTGTGGCACTGATACAAGTCATACTCGAAAGACAGCCTCTTGTATGTTCCTTGGAAATTTACGATGAAGCGCTCATGGAGTTCTCCCCAGGAGCCTATCGACCGCTTGGGAAGCCCTGTCAGCCATGTCCTCGCCGAGTCGGCCAAGGCGACTAGGAGGTAGTTAGCCATGGCTTTGTGATCACCTTCGGCTGCGTGAATTGCCAAAGTACAGACTGTGAGCCAGGACTCCGGGTTGGTCTTCCCATCGTACTTCTCAATTCTAGTCAGCTTAAAGCCAAATGGCCAGTTGACCTGCTATAGCTCGTGGGTGAACGCTGGTACTCCTTCGTCTAAGTGAGGGCTCTGACTCTGACTACGGCGATGAAATCGCTCATGGTGGAGGCCAGAACGCTCATGCTCATCTTCCAATCGGCGGCGCTCGTCTTCCTCGTGCTCTCGACGTCGGGTGTTGATGTCTTGGTGGAGATCACGCCATATTCATCCTCGGGTGTCCCGGTTGTCACGGTGGTTGTCATGAAGGTGCCGCCGTCGATCATTATTCTGGTTGCCGAGTGACGTGTGGCGTGACTCTGAACGAGGCTGGCTAGAGCCAGCTGCATAGCACGGTGCTGAGGCAGATGAGATCGCCGTGTCTGAAGCTGTTTTGTTCGACGGTATTAGGGTGTCTCCAAATTGTTGTCGCTGCTGACAGGCCGTAGCGGTGATCATTGCTTTGATCCTTGTGATGGTTGGGGTGGCCTGGTGGTTGGGCCTGAACTGCAAGGTGTCAAGTAATGTGGCAGCGGCCACGACGTTCTGTTGTGGGGTCACAAAGACATCCCGACTCGGATTTGGAGGATCTCCTGTTGAGTAGTCGGCCCAGCCTTGCGCAGGTTGTCGTTACAAGCATCGCGCTCGGATTGCAAGCATAGTGCATCTTCCTCCTGTTGTTCACACAGTTTGCGAGTCTCCTCCTCTTGCTGATCGCGTAGTCAGCGTGCATCTTGAGTGTGAGCTGAGCCCTTGGATGACATGAAGACTTCGCGTGTTGGAGAAAAGCTTGCCGAGCCGCTGTCCGATTGTGAGTCGGAGTCGAAGTAGTTTAGGGGGTAATTACAACTCCAACCTCCCTAGATCCGATCTCGAGCGGCTCTAGGCCGTATCCGAGTCGAACCTTGGGGGATCGGATCTGCCGCATCAGAGTGAGATTGAAATTGTCTGCAGCATTATTGAGTCCAAATGGGAGATTGACGATCTCCTCCTCTCTTAGCCCGATCTCGATTAACTCAAGGCTGAGTCTAAGTCTAACACCGAAAGAAAGAGTTGTCTCGAGACACATCTTGGGGATTGCCGCAGTATGTCATCAAAGATTGTTGCAGCGTTGAGTAAGCCGACTGGCGCGAAGCCGGCTTGGTTCTCGGTTGATCGGATGGAGTCCGAGTTGGCCAGGGTGAGGTCGCCAAATTTGTTGGTGACGAAGTCGAGGCTCCCGAAGCTGATTGTCTGCCCGGGGAAGAACTTGACGCCATCGACTCCGGTGATTGGATCCATCAGGCTTGATTAAGATGATCTCGATGAAGCCCCTACCTGGCGTGCCAATTGTCGATGCTTTATATCGGCAATGATTAGATGGGGCTACTTGTGAGACCTAAACTTGATGGATTGCAAAGAAAGATGAAACAATTTATCCTAGTTCAGGCCCTCGATGTGAGGTAATACCCTACTTCTAGCTGTGGTGTATTGCCTTTGAGGTTTCTCTGGTGAAATTCTAGGTCTTGTGTTGTTCTCTGCCCCAGAGGGCTCCTTACCCCTCCTTATATACTAGAGAGGTGAGGTTACATGATAGGAATCCCAGTCGAAATCTGATCAAGTGATTTCCTTCTAGGAATACAATGTACCCGATTAGGACTATATCCTTTCCTTATCGTATAAGGTAATATGCACCGAGTCCTATTGTATCCCTAATTATAGGGTTAGGCCTATCCTCTATCCGATTAGCCACAATGCTTTCCATGAGGTACCCGAGGCCCATGGCCTCCACAACAATAAAGCCGTTACATTGTTTATTTGCCTAACCTTGCATGAGCACGATGAGTGGGAATCCACACTAAGTCCAGATCCTTAATGCCGTCACGGTGGTTAGCCAAATACCATAACGCCGTGGAGAAACAACCCATGTTGCACTCACCATTGTATTGGACATTCTTCGACCCCCATGTTGTAAGTGGAGAAGCAACCCACTCACAGAACACCTTCACACTGGACAACACCTGGTCCATCAATTCACACACACAACCATGGGTAACTCTTTTCAACCATCGCCAAGAGTAGTTTATACTACAACAGCCTCCTGAATGCAATGTTAGACAAATAGACAACTTAATAGGTTAAGGACATCCCATACTAGCACATGTGGTTGTACGGTAAACAATAGATGGTGACATAGAGTTGGGTCCTTAATCGACTCAGGCGAACACTCCCTCTATCGATGTGTAACTACAACTATATGCACGTCACTTGCCGCCCAAGTCTAAAATAACATTTTCCATCATTTTAGTTCACAAATAATAGATAAATCACCTTTGTCCAGGAGTTATGAAATTCCCAAAATTTCATTTATAAAGTGATCACAATCTCTTTTAGCATAATTTCGAAGCATGGCTAAGCAATTTGTATTTATATAAGGACGTATAATCCCAAATGAGCACAAGTAAAATGCTCTAACCAATTCTAAGGTTACAATCAGCAAGGATTACAAGTTTTCATGGTTGATTATGCAACAAATAGGTTATAACTATCAATTTTCATATTTTAAATACTGATAGTTGCAATTACAAATGCAGTTTTGCAAACAATACATTTCATTCCTCAAAACATAAGATTCAATTTGTTCAAAGGAAGAGGGGAGAATACTTGCCTTACTCTTAGATACCTAGAGCAACAATTACTCCACTCCTTCACCGATTTTGAATTCGTCCTCTAAAAAGAAATTTAACGTATGATCGAATAAATAGCAAATAATGCGAAAAATCCAAAATGCTCTAATATGCATGAGGTTTATACAGTGGTTAGGTATTGACCTAAAGTGAATTTAGATGAAAGAATTTATATTTTATCACTTTTTACTTGGGAGTAATGAATTTTATAAGTTCTTCGGTTGAAATACGGTATTTATACCTGATATAGATTTTAGAGATATTTTAGGAGGAAGTTTTGTCAAATTCTTCTTTTTATCATTAAATAGTACTATTTTCATAGAAGTGTGATGAAATAAATCTTAATTTGTCATTTGGCATTTGCGAGATATTGCATTTAGAACTTTTATATGAGAATACGTCTAAATATGAAATTATATTAAATGTTTAAAATACTTTAATGTATGTGGAATATATTCATTGGGTTGGTGCTGATCTTAGGTGAATTTTGGTGAAAAAATTTCTATTTTATCCACTTTTATTTAGGAGATATGAATTTTGTAAGTTTTAGATATGTATATGGTATTTATACGTGTATTTTAACATATATGTGTTTTGGGACTATGTTTTGTGAAACCTAACCTTACAAGGTTAAAGAGGAGCGTCTCGGGAACCTAGTGCCATTTGGTTTAATTCATTTGGAGTTAAAATGAAGTTTCTATGCTTTTTAGAAAGTTTTTTTACATTTTATATCCTATACAAAATATTTATCTATTGCACAAATCATAAAGGTGTTTCTCATACCAGTTTTAGTTAATCCTCTGTTTTAAGAATTAAAGAGCAAAATATTATGAAGCTAATAAAATTGGATTCATCACATTTGGATCTATTATGAATTACCTATGAATTTTAGAAGTTATTACATATTCTATACACTAATTAAAGTATTTATCTATTACCCAATTTATAAAAATGTCTTTTGTACAAGTTTTATCAAGTTTCAGTTTACAGCAATAAAGTCCAACATTTTGTTATTTCATCAAATCTTGATTTACCAAAATTGAAGTTTAAGGTGAATAAATTCTAAATTTTTGAAAAGTGTTTATAGACATTTACGTATTATATCTTTTTGAGGTAGGTCAAGTACTATATTTTCCTGGTCTTAGCCTACAGGAATAAAGTGCATAATTTTGTGATTTTAACAAATTTTTATTCATTCAATTTGGAGTTAATATGAATTTTTTTATGCATTTACAAGTTTATCAAATTTTCAGTGCAACAAATAATGCATTAAACATTATCTTTATATTTTTTTCCAGATTTTAAGTACAGGGTCCGCACAGAAACCAACCCTGGGTCCTTGCAGGTGTGGAAAATAATTTTCATTAAGAGTCCTTCATATTTTTGTTTAATTATTCATAGGCCTCTGATCCATTCCCAGTGAGTAGGGATTTTTCCAGTGTGTATCCTGGTTTTATTCAAAGTTTCAAAACGAAGTCCCTAGCCTCTTGGTACAGGTACGGAGCCATGGCTGTCCCAGTTTTGGCCTTGCCGCCAGCGAACGGCAGCCCGGCTAGCTTCGTGGCCAAAAGGAAAAGTGTGCCCCTGTCTCTTGCACACCCATAGGTGGTGATGATGTTGGGGAAGATGGCCTGTAACTCACCAGAGACTAGCTACAGTGGCAGCAAGTCTTGGCATATGCATGCACATCGTGCTAGGGCTTGGTCCGGCCTACAAGATGCATGCATGAGTGTCTACTGGCTGCTAGGAAGCTCACTGCACAGTTGGGCAGGGCCGACGAGATCTGGGTGGTGTAGGCGGCGACGAAGTCCTCTGGCGGCATGGCAAGGTCGACAGCGGCCCGTGGATGGTGAGATCTGGCCAGCAAAACTCCGAGAAAAGACGTGCATGAGCTAGATGGTCATATATGCTGAGGGTACATGAGTGGAGACACGCACGGGAGCTCACCAAAACGAGAGGAATCCCATGGTTTCACTATGGAACACAATTAGGCCGAGGAGGAGGTTCTAATGGCAAAGCCTTATCTTAAATGGTGGAGTTTGACGTGGAGACTGACGCCCAAGGTGGCGACCGGTGGCGCCGACGCGCATAGGGCAGGTGTCGTGCATTCCTGAGTGGAGGGCGAGCTAGGGCAGTGTCCTCAGCTGACAGGTGGGTCCAAGGGTGTCACAGCCCTAGATTTAATTTTAGGTAATTAGTATTATACCCTATTATCATTAGAGTGCACAATTTAAATGTTTGCATTGTCACTTCTTGCAGGATAAAGTTTGCAATATTTAAACTCTCAATAATTAAACCCTAAATCGGCAAAAACAAAACACTACTAAAAAGTGCATCAAATTGAACAGAAGTATATATGGGAGATAATTTATTCAAATATTAGTTTATTTATCATGAATTAATATAATTTTTCCAGAATTTATTTCAATAGTTTAGAGCCCTTAAAAATTCAAACAATTTTCAGCCTGGGTCCTTTTCTTTGAATTTCTGTGAGCAAATCATTTTGAATTTTTGTGTGAAACTTTCGAAAATGGAACCTAGGTAGTCTGGGCTAGCTACACAAAAATCACCATATTTTTGACACCAGTTTTGCTTACACAAATCGATTTTTAAAGAGAGAGGAAGAGAAAAATCCAGAAAAACCCCCAAAAATCAGTGTTCACCAATTTTTCTACCCAACCCTCTCTGTTATCCCTTGACCACCACGCCCTGGACCCACCTGGCAGTGCCCCTAGCTCACCCAGCCCACTGTCCAGCCAACCCAAGTGAAGGAACATGCCCTGAGTCGGCACAGAAAGTTTGCGACGCGTGTTTGATGTCGTGGCAGGTGAAGAACTCTTTCTCTCGCCCTCTAACTCTTCCAGCTAGCTAGCCTAACCTCACAACTCCACCTGAGAGCTGAGAAACCAAGGGAGAGCTCCTCTGGCTCCCTTTTTCTCCTCTTCTTTGCTGCCGGCCGTGGAGAAGAAGCCACCGTCGCTGCTCGGTCCTCCGGCGATCTTGCCGTCTCTGTCGCGTTCCCTGCTCGCCTCTGGATGCCATAGCTCCTGCCTTAATCTTGTCTCCTATCTCGCAGTCAATCGCTGGGAATGCCGCCTCACCATCAGCACTCGGGAGCGTGCCCAGCACGCGGCCACACCACGTCGTCGCCGTCATGCAGCCGCGCCATCGTGCCGGCGTTTCCGCCGTTCGGGCTCGTCTCTGGCCGGGCCACTGTGCCAGCGTTTCCGCCTCAGCACCAGGAGTAGAGCGCCCCAAAAAGTCACTGGAAACCGAGCCTTGAGCGTAGAGATTGGCCGTCGTCTTCCTCGTCTCCGGCCAAGCTCCGCCGCGCGTGATTCGCCTCAACCGGTGAGCCGTTTGTCGATTCTTTGTGCTGGTAGCATCCTAGGGTGACACTTAACCTCCTGCTTGTGTTGTCTCCACCGCGCATGCAGCAAATCGAGCCAGTCCTCGTGAACCCGAAGGTTTTTGCCGCCGCCGGGAGTACTCCATCATCATCGGGCCTCGCGCGAGCTCGCCCAACCTATCCCGGAGCACGGTGAGTCTCCTCATGACCCCTAGCACCCATTCCATGCAATGCCTTCCTCGTTTTGCGGCTGTTTTGACACATCCACATGCAACCCGAACACAGCTGCCGCTCGAGCTCGCCGCCGGCGAGCTACGGTCCATCACCGGCGATTTTGCGAGCACCGTTAGGTCCGTAGGGACCTCGGCTACCTTTTCTCTGTTGGCCGCAACGTCATGCGAGCCGCCGTTCGCGCCGGCGAACAAAGCCGGCGGCCATGGCTGGCTCGCCTCCCCTGCTCTGTCTCTCTGATGTGTGGGCCGGGCTGAGGAGGAATAAGAAAAGAAAAGAAAAGGATGAACTAAATTATTTTCCAACAGAAAAAGGGCTAAACTTTGAAAATCCATAACTATTTCTTTTTAACTCCTTTTTGAGTGAAACCAATTTTGTTAGTTCTATAAATTTATGAACTTTAATACTATGAAATAAAATAGGGCCACTTCTGTACAGAAAATTTTTATAAAATAATGTGAAGCAAAAATAACTTATTTTGTGCCCAAGAACTTTGTAAATTTTTAGAAGATTTATCCTAACTGCTAAAAATATGAAACCACTTTTGTTTAACTCAGAAAATTGTAACCTTTGCTGTGGATAAATTGTTTTTGACAAAACTACCTCCCAAAATAGGCCTAAGTAATTTCTAACCCTTCTTTTTGACAAATTTGAGAAATTCATATCTAAATCTTTTTAAATTAAATTTCAGTGAACCAAGTTTTGTTGGAACCAGTAGGCTATGCTCTGTTATATAAAAATACATGCCTTCTTGAGATCTTAATAGAAAATGTCAGTCAGTTACAATATAAATAACTACAAAACTACCATTTTCAGCCTTTTTATCTTGTTATTTTTGTAACTCATAAACCGTAAAAGATTTTGAAATGATTCTTTCACTAAAATTCACTTTAGATTGTTAAATACCTACTGTATTTATCTCAGAATTAATTGATCATTTTTTCATAGACATATTTAATTGATTCTTATTTGCATATTTGCTTTTTATCGGTAGATTCAGACAATTCAGAGTACAAGGAGCAAGAACCAGAAGTTGAGTGTGAACCATCGCAGCAGCAAGGCAAACATCTAAGCATATCGAACCTATGTCTTCAATAAATTGATTTGTTTACGAAAACAATATCTATATGCATGTTTCGGTCTCTTTTAAAATGGGAAACCGGGTAGTGTCAATATTGCCCCCATTTGTATGCATTTCCATTCCTTGGTTGTTGATTCCATGTTTTTACCTTGTCACCCCTGGTTAAGGACTTTGGGATACTTTTATTTTATCGAATGCTTAGCCATGCTTAATTCTAGACTTAGAAAAATCCAATAGGTGGAGCTATCGGTTCAAAACTAGTTTAATACGAATGGATGGGTTAAAATGTAAAAAGAGTAACTTCTGAGTTATAATTAAGAATATGTTTGACTTGGACGGATGATAGGGCAATGACAGGAGGTGTTTGCCCGATGCATGTAGCTCCGTCTGGGTCGTTAAGAACCGAACATGTTGATGTCTATTCAAGCACCCTACGTACTTCCACACGCCGGGAATGGGACGGCTTAACTTAGTAGCATGGGAGGCTGTGGCCATCGACGCCCGTCCGTCAGTCGTGAGGATGGTTTTTCCTTTAAAGGGCCTTGTGCGCGCCTGGTTTTGGCCGGAGGTGCCTCCCACGACGGTGAGCCCGCCTTAGTCACCGGTGTGTGTGGCTAAGTCGTCGGGGGCCCAGACGTGGTTTAGATGGTTGGAGCTAAGCGTGGGAAAGGTTTTGCTGTGACCTCTAGTCCGCACTCAATGTGTAGAGTGTGGGTACCGACGGGTACGGATCAAACTAGAGTGTAGCCGTTTGGCTTCTATCACATCGTGTTGGTAAAAATGTACACCTCTGATCAGAGTAAGAACTATTCGAATAGCCGTGTCCACGGTTACGGGCGACCGCTTGATGTGTTCCTCACTCATGTTAGCATCAAACTTGGGGTATGTGGTTATGGGATTATGTGGTTATATCATGACTTAGGATAGTCATGGATGGATGGGTTTATATGAGAGGTTTTGGTGCTAAATATGACTTGGTTTTAGTCATGGAGGATGGTATGCTTGTGTAGCATTTTAATTGGGCAATGGTGGCCCATTGTTGATGTTAGAGCATGGGATTATACTCATTTTCACCTCTTTTTTAGAACATATTACTTGCTGTCATAAAATTTCAGATTGCTATATTTCGCAAATGCTTATGGTTCAAGCTATTATTTTGCTCAATAAACTTAGCTTTATGCAAAATCAGATCAACCTAGCCATATTCCTTGATGTAGAGACCAGCATTACTCCTTTGTACTATTATTATTGTGTAAGTCTAGCTGAGTACCATTCGTACTCACGCTACTTATTTTTTAGGTGAGGATAACGACGATGTTAGTGTGGTCTACTATTATCCCGCCGAGGGTGGCAAGGATAATGTGTAGTTGGAGTTAAGCTCTACCCCAGTCGGTTGCCTTGTGAGGTTTGGTATGGCACCACTGGTTTTATCCTTTATGTTTATATTTCCGCTGCTATCTTTTGTGCTACTCTGAAATGAATTAGGGTGTGTGAACCCTCTATGTAATATATATAACACTACTGCTCTTTTATCCATATTTTAGAGTACTTGTGATGTTTATCAATTGCTAAGATGAACGTGTGGGACTAGAGCTTTTCTGGGCTAGTCACACACTAGTAAGAATTTAGAAATGATGAGATGCATGGATATTGATTCAACCGTAGACCATGTCCCCAGAAGTGTGTATCGTGTTTGGTCGCCACCTTCGTGTGGTTTGACGGGCACACTTCGCCGTTTCGGACGGGTAAATCAACTCTTCAAATATCTCCTTATTTCTGAATTCGGCGCTTTGGATTTGTATTATGAATGGGTAAATATTATGGCAAGGCTGCGATGAGGATGGATGGTTACTGCGCTTATTTGGTTTTGATTCGAGATCCCATCCATTTAGATATTTCGCGTTGTCATAATGATTACTCTCTATAATGCACTTCCGGGTGTCCACAAAGGGTCTTGTGGGTACCACATGATAGTGTAAAGATGAGAGGAATCTCCTAGAGACTTGTGGAGAGCTGTGCTAGCTAGCTGTCTTGCATGGGTGTTTTCACCTATTTACAGATGGTTTCTAGGGTTGTCAAAATTTCTGTGAATGGCTGGATGTATGATTTACTAACCTGCAAAGTCTCAAATTTAAAAGCCTTATATTTTTAATGTGGAAAAAAAGATGAAATGGGTATTGTAACATAGTTTTCTGCAGTCCATTTTATGCCCTAGAGTTTTGCACTTATCATTTTATGTGGTTTCTTTGAGAATTAAATTAAGACAAATTTTTTTGGTGTTGGGATACACCTTGATACACATTATGGACAAAGGGCACTGCAATAATAATTTTTATTTTTATTTGGTGAAAATAAAATTAAGCAATTTATTCTAGCTAGCTTCCTAGTTTTGCTGATTGGAAAGATTTTATTGAGGTATTTATTAAAGTGATAAAATCATGTAAACTTTACAGTACACTAAATATGTTGTATAGTGCTTGTAAGAATTTTTCTATGATTTTATGTTGAACCAATTATTTTTAGAAATTCCTTAGCCTATTCAATGCATATGCACCCTATTATGGAATTGCACTTTAAGAGCCAAAAACAATAAAAGAAGGCAATGCACATGAAATGATGATGAATTTATTTATTGCCAAATATTCATGTGATGTATTTTATTTGATACACTTTGAGATGTGTTGAACTTTCTATTTTTGTAAATTAATTCTTAAAATTTCTTTGTGCAAAGCCCTAAAGCATTTTTAACTCTATCAAAAATTCTTATGCATAATTGGATGAATTACTTTCATTTTTAATTGACCCAAAGGTTTTTAAAGATTTGTATTACGGATTCCTAAGCCGTGTTTTGTATTCTTTTATATTTTCATATTTTGACCTAGGGTGAGCTTTTAGCTTGTAAATTTAACTATAAAAAGTTGTAACGTACCTTAAAAAGTTGTAACGTACCTTTTTAAGTTAACTCTAGTCAATCTACTTTTATGTCGATTCCATGTAGAAAAACCATAGGATTTTTACCTTTGAGGACATTTTACTAATTTTATGTTACAAATAACTTTCTGTGCTACTTCAATAATTATGTTTGTTGCTACCTTAGTAAAAATCTCAAAACTTACATTAAGTAAAGAAATTGGCCTATACCATTGAATCTTAATAGCCTCCTTACACTTAAGCAACAGAATAATAGTACCGAAATTTAAAGAAAATAAAGGAATGTACCGTTATGGAAATTATCAAATAAGTTCATAAAATCAGATTTAATAACATCCCAAAAGACTTGATAAAATTCAGCTGGAAATCCATTAGGACTTGGGGCTTTATTATGTTCCATTTGAAAAATTGCCTCGCGTACCTCTAGCTCACCCAAGCATACTGTATTGGCCTTCATGGTTGTATTGGCCTTCATGGTTTGCTTCATCTAGTGACATGCATCAACAGCTCTAGGAGTTTGGCTCTCTTCTGTATGTTGATGCATAATAGTCACCGGCAATGCACCAACCAAAAAAAACCGTATGTTTGTAGGTATCATCCTCTCTTCCTTGAAACAAAGCCATCCACGGCTTCGTATTAATTTCTCATGGTTCTTTCTTCTTAGAAATACCTCCGCTTTGATGGTACTATGTCACACCCGGAATTTTCATCCAAAATTCAGGTGCTTTATTATATGTAAATCCTCGTCCAGGAATCAACCGAGGCACACATATGACAAAGTTGATAACAAAGTAATTATCTTACAAACTCAAAAGTATTTATTATAGAGGCGAATGACACCTCTCCACATAATAAAATCTAAGCAGCGGAACAACTACGGACGACGCGATGACTCTCACCCCACACGCACTTGACCAAGCTCCCGCTTAGTCCTCCAAGATGTCCTTCTCGCTGTAGTACTCTTCTGATGATGATTGTTGATTGCAAGGTGAGTACATGAAATACTCCACAAGCCACACAGCAAATATGCAAGTGCACCGGATAACAAAGGATGGCATAATATAGCCCAAGTTGCATAAATAGCATTTAATAAAACATTGAAGAGAGTAAGTAAACATTAATCCTTAATCAATATTAACCAACACTATACCACTCTCCAAAGCGATATAGGCCCAACCACTCCAACCTGGAGCTAACAATATTCCACCATTCATTATTGAATTTAGACAGTGTTGGACTAATCACAGAAAACATTGCTAGGCCTGCCCATTAACCGCGGGCATGGCTATTCAAATAGTTTTACTCTGGCCAGAGGTGTACCAATTTACCCAAGACACAACTCCACAACACATCACTGTGAGCCTCAATACTACCACGATATCTCGGAAAGGAGTTGTGACAGGATTATCCATGTAACTCGCACAATAGGAGAGCCTCCCGTTAAGCCTTCAGTCCTTGGTAGGAGTGATCAAGTGCGTTCCCACAAGATGGCTCGATGCCCTTGGTGCCTCCTATTGAACTCGGCACACTTCAAATCCCGCTATTACCCATTCTAGCTTGTGGTTAGTACGGGTATTGCTTCTCAACAAGTAGTCCACGAATAGGTCCTTAAGTGTCATGAGCACCACTAGCAACATTCACAATCCTGGTGCTCACAACCCACCATTTAGTCAGATTTTAGTGGACCATTAAGTTATCCTCACATGGCCACGGTCGTGAACTGAATCATCATTTCATGTGAACTTAACAAAGTAATCAAGGTTTAAATGATAGCCCATAAGTTATATTATAGTTTCTAGGCATGGCTAAGCAGGATCCTAGAATCATTCTAGCTAACCAATATTTAAAGTTAGCTAGTCACATTACTCCCATAGGTACAATGACAGGTAATCAAATCAATAAGACCATAGTCAAAGATAAAGGTTTTCCTTCTAGATGACATTATGAAAATAAATGCATAGTTGAAGGAAAAATATAGCTTAAAACATAGGTACAATATGCTCAAAGGTGTTGAGAAATCTGTGTGACTTGCCTTGCTGCTCTACAAGCGCTTCCAAACTCTCCTCGAGAAATCCTGACTCTTCCGGAACATCAGCGGCTAAAGGCAATAAACAAAAATAAGCAAAATAGTATATAAGCACACATCAATTGTGGACACCCCGGAAGTGCATTATGGAGAGTACTTACTATGACAATGCGAAATATCTACATGGATGGGATCTCGAATCAAAACCAAATAAGTGCAGTAACCATCCATCCTCATCGCGGCCTTGCCATAATATTTAACCATTCATAATACAAATCCAAAGCGCTGAATTCAGAAATAAGGAGATATTTGGAGAGTTGATTCAACAGTCCGAAACGGCGAAGTGTGCCCGTCAAACCACACAAAGGTGGCTACCAAACACGATACACACTTCTGGGGACATGGTGTACGGTTGAACCAAAATCCATGCATCTCATCATTTCTAAATTCTTACTAGTGTGTGACTAGCCTAGGAAAGCTCTAGTCCCACACGTTCATCTTAGCAATTGATAAATATCACAAGTACTCTAAAACATGGATAAAAGAGCAGCAGGGTTATATATATTACATAGAGGGTTCACACACCCTAAGTCATCTCAGAGTAGCACAAAAGATAGCAGCGGAAATGTAAACATAGAGGATAAAACTAGTGGTACCATACCAAACCCCACAAGGCAACCGACTGGGGCAGAGCTTAACTCCAACTACACATTATCCTCACCACCCTCGGTGGGATAATAGTAGACCACACCAACGTCGTCGTTATCCTCACCTTAAAGATATGCAGCGTGAGTACGAATGGTACTCAGCTAGACTTACACAATATTAATAGTACAAAGGAGTAATGCTGGTCTCTACATCAAGGAATATGGCTATATTGATCTGATTTTGCATAAAGCTAAGTTTATTGAGCAAAATAATACCTTGAAACTATAAGCATTTGCGAAAAGTAGCAATCTCAAATTTTAGGACAGCAAGTAATATGTTCTGAAAAAGAGGTGAAACTAAGCATAATCCCATGCTCTAACATCAACAATGGGCCACCATTGACCAAATAAATATGCTATATAAGCATACCATCTTTCATGGCTAAAACTAAGCCATATTTAACATCAAAGCCTCTTATATAAACCCATCCATCCATGACTATCCTAAGTCATGATATAACCACATAATCCCATAACCACATATCCCAAGTTTGATGCTAACATGAGTGAGGAACACATCAAGTGGTCGTCCGTAACCGTGGACATGGCTATTCGAATAGTTCTTACTCTAATCAGAGGTGTACATCTTTACCCACACGATGTGATAGAAGCCAAACGGCTACACTCTAGTTTGATCCGTACCCGTCGGTACCCACACTCTACACATTGAGTGCGGACTAGAGGTCACAGCAAAACATTTCCCACGCTTAGCTCCAACCACCTAAACCACGTCTGGGCCCCCGACGACTTAGCCACACACACCGGTGACTAAGGCGGGCTCACCGTCGCGGGAGGCACCTCCGGCCAAAACCAGGCGCGCACGAGGCCTTCCAAAGGAAAAACCATCCTCACGACTGACGGACGGGCGTAGATGGCCACAGCCTCCCGTACTACTAAGTTAAGCCGTCCCATTCCCGGCGTGTGGAAGTACGTAGGGTGCTTGAGTAGAAGTCAACATGTTCGGTCCTTAATGACCCAGACGGAGCTACATGCATCGGGGAAACACCATCCTGTCATCGCCCTATCATCCGTCCAAGTCAAACATATTCTTAATTATAACTCAGAAGTTATTCTTTTCAGATTTTAACCCCTCCATTCGTATTAAACTAGTTTTGAACCGATAGCTCCACCTATCGGATTTTTCTATGTCTAGAATTAAGCATGGTTAAGCATTTGATAAAATAAAAGTATCCCAAAGTCCTTAACCAGGGGTGACAAGGTAAAAATATGGAATCAACAACCAAGGAATGGAAATGCATACAAATGGGGCAATATTGATTCTACCCGGTTTCCCATTTTAAAAGAGACCGAAACATGCATATAGATATTGTTTTTGTAAACAAATCAATTTATTGAAGACATAGGTTCAATATACTTAGATGCTTGCCTTGCTGCTGCGGTGGTTCACAGTCAACCTCAGGTTCTTGCTCCATGTACTCCGAATTGTCTAAATCTACCGATAAAAGTGAATATGAAAATAAGAATCAATTAAATATGTCTATGCAAAATGATCAATTAATTCAGAGATAATTACAGTAGGTATTTAACATTTTAAAGTGAATTATAGTGAAAGAATTATTTCAAAATCTTTTACAGTTTATGAGTTACAAAAATAACAAGATAGGAAGGCTGAAAATGACTGTTCTAAAATTCTTTCTATTGTAACCTTAAGTTGTTATATTTGACTGACATTTTCTATTAAGATATCAAGAAGGCATGTATTTTTATATAAAAGAGCATAACCTACTGGTTCTAACAAAGTTGAGTTTACTCAATTTGGATTTATAATCAATTTATTATAAATTTTGAAGTCCCGATACATTAATGATTATTGAAATACATTTTATTATATAAAAGTGTTATAATACTTTACAGACGTGACAATCATGCCAAAAGGAGCTTACTGATCCTAGGTCCAATTTATTTTTGGAAATAGAAAGAAGCTTTTATGCACCGTGGAAAAATATATACTCCATTTTCCATTTATGTCATTTTACCCTAGTATATGATTAACATACACAATGTGTCATATTTACAGAAAAAGAACAGGGCTTGGTGAGGCTTCTGTACCTGGGTTTACTGTATTTTATATTTAGGGTGAATTCACCAAATTTTTACATTTTCTTTATGCAAAAATATACATTCATTATACAAATTTTTAGAGGAGATTTCCCATACTGTGTTGGTCATATTTTAATTTACAGAAATAAAGTACATGTTTTACTGAATCCAACAAAATTTGGTTCACTCAAAACAGAGTTAAAATGAAATAGATATGGATTTTCAAAGGTTGGCCATTTTTCTGTTGGAAAAATAAATCAGTTCATCTTTTCTTTTCTTTTCTTATTTCCTCAGCCTGGCCCACACGGCAGTGAGACTGAGCAGGGCAGAGCGGGTAGACTGGGCCGCCGGCTCTGTTCGCCGGCGCTTGCGGCGAACGGCGGCTCGGTTGGAGTGGTGGCCAAAAGAGAAAAGAAAGAGGGAGATGAGGTGAACATGTCGGTGCAAATGCGGGCACTAGAGGTGGACGGAGGCTTGCTGGAGACGAGCTCGAGCGGTGGTTGTTCTCGGGTATACGGTGCATATGGCCTTGCGGCTGTTGCTTTGTTAGGGAGAGGCATACAGAAGCTTCAATGGGTTCCCAGGAAACTCACCGTGCGATTACCCGGGGCAGGGGAACACTGGACAGTGGCAGCGATGGAGGGAATGGCTCGGCGGCGGCGGATCCTCATGGTTTCACGGCGATGGGCAGCTCCGGCTGAGCTGTAGCTAAGGCAGAGTGTCTACCATGTCAGAGGCTCCCTAGAGATGGCATGCAAGCAAGGAATCGGAGCGGGGCTCACCACATGAGAAGTAATCGACGACGGCGGTAGGCGGCCAGACTTGGGGACAACGACGCCGATCTCCTGGTACATGGCTTTGCGGTTCGATTGGTCAAGGCCAGAGTCTCCTGGGATCAAGGCGATGCTGGCGGTGAGGTGCTTCGGGCTGGGATCGCCGGAGCTCGCCAGAACGGCAACAACCCGAGCGGCGGCAGTTCTGCAGCACAAAGAGCAGGGACGGTGGCAGCACAGCAACTTCGACCAGCAAACCTAGGGCAGCCGAGTACAAAAATGGAACGATTAATACTTGTAGATCACGTTCCTGGGATCGAGAGAGGATGGAGCTCACCGGAGCTAGCTCGGGCTCAATCGAACAGTCTCGGCAGTGAGGAAGATGAGCTTGCCACCGGTGATCCTTGGAGGTTTTCTGGGTTTTCTCAGTGGGAACATGAAGAGGTGGAGGAGGAGACTCGGCTGGCATGTTTTGAGGCGAAATGGCCGAGGTTACCAATGGTTGAGTTCATCTATGTGTCTCTGGGTGCTGTGAGGGAGAAGAACGAGATGCTGACACATTTGACATGCAACTGCTGAGCTGCTCCAGTTCCACAGTGTCTAGGGTGGGTCCCACTTGTAAGGGAACAATGTTCTACACATTTTTTGCTAGGTTTAGTCTATGATTAGTGGGTCCAAGTATTGGATACCTATAAAGAAGAGAGGAGGATGGTTAGGATTTTGGGTGAAACACTCTGTCCCAAGCAATGCTGAGGTTTACAAGTGGGCTAGGGTCTTGTGGGTCCCACTGGACAGTGACTTTGAGAGAAGAATCCTCTAGAGACCAAGTCCTGTGGGCTGTTCAACATGCAATCTTTACTCTGGTGTTTTACCAAGTTACCAAGGGGTATAAATCTGGGAAAAATTACTGGAGGTAGAGGAGGACGTGCTTAGCCTGCTGACCAAATTTCAGGGTTAGAAGTGGTCTGGTTAATCCTTGGTAAAATTACAAATTAGGCATAATGATCCAGTTTTTCTGCAGTGTAATTTATGTCCCTAGGGCTTTGCTCTTATTATTTTATGTGATTTATTTGGGAATTAAATTGAGCCAAAATTACTGGTGGTAGGGTTCATGTTGGCACACACTTTGGAAAAAGGGCTCTGTCTAATTAGTCTTAATTTTCATTTGGTGAATTTTAGAAATATACCAATTCATTTTTAGCTAGCTCCCTAGTCTAGGGGATTTGAGGGATTTTATTGGAGTACTTACTGAAGTGATAAAATCATGTAAAATTTACAGTGGATCAATTATGTGGGATAGTGTTTACAGGAAGTTTTCCATGATTTTATGTGCATTTTAAAAGAGACCGAAACATGCATATAGATATTGTTTTTGTAAACAAATCAATTTATTGAAGACATAGGTTCAATATGCTTAGATGCTTACCTTGCTGCTGCGGTGGTTCACACTCAACCTCAGGTTCTTGCTCCACGTACTCCGAATTGTCTGAATCTACCGATAAAAGAGAATATGCAAATAAGAATCAATTAAATATGTCTATGCAAAATGATCAATTAATTCAGAGATAATTACAGTAGGTATTTAACATTTTAAAGTGAATTATAGTGAAAGAATCATTTCAAAATCTTTTACGGTTTATGAGTTACAAAAATAACAAGATAGGAAGGCTGAAAATGGCTGTTCTGAAATTATTTCTATTGTAACCTTAAGTTGTTATATTTGACGGACATTTTCTATTAAGATATCCAGAAGGCATGTATTTTTATATAAAAGAGCATAACCTACTGGTTCTAACAAAGTTGAGTTTACTCAATTTGGATTTGTAATCAATTTATTATAAATTTTGAAGTCCCTATACATTAATGATTATTGAAATACATTTTATTATATAAAAGTGTTATAATACTTTACAGACGTGACAATCATGCCAAAAGGAGCTTACTGATCCTAGGTCCAATTTATTTTTGGAAATAGAAAGAAGCTTTTATGCACCGTGGAAAAATATATACTCCATTTTCCATTTATGTCATTTTACCCTAGTATATGATTAACATACACAATGTGTCATATTTACAGAAAAAGAACAGGGCTTGGTGAGGCTTCTGTACCTGGGTTTACTGTATTTTATATTTAGGGTGAATTCACCAAATTTTTACATTTTCTTTATGCAAAAATATACATTCATTATACAAATTTTTAGAGGAGATTTCCCATACTGTGTTGGTCATATTTTAATTTACAGAAATAAAGTACATGTTTTACTGAATCCAACAAAATTTGGTTCACTCAAAACAGAGTTAAAATGAAATAGATATGGATTTTCAAAGGTTGGCCATTTTTCTGTTGGAAAAATAAATCAGTTCATCTTTTCTTTTCTTTTCTTATTTCCTCAGCCTGGCCCACACGGCAGTGAGACAGAGCAGGGCAGAGCGAGATAGACTGGGCCGCTGGCTCTGTTCGCTGGCACCGGCGGCGAACGGCGGCTCGGTTGGAGTGGCGGCCAAAAGAGAAAAGAAAGAGGGTGATGAGGTGAACACGTCGGTGCAAATGCGGGGGCTAGAGGTGGATGGAGGATCACTGGAGACGAGCCCGAGCGGCAGTTGTTCTTGGGTATACGGTGCATATGGCCTTGCAGCTGCTGTTTTGTTAGGGAGAGGCATACAGAAGCTTCAATGGGTTCCCAGGAAGCTCACCGTGCGATTACCCGGGGCAGGGGAACACTGAACAGTGGCGGCGATGGAGGGAATGTCTCGGCGGCAGCGGATCCTCACGGTTTCACGGGAATGGGCAGCTCCGGCTGAGCTGCAGCTAAGGCAGAGTGTCTACCATGTCAGAGGCTTCCTAGAGATGGCATGCAAGCAAGGAATCGGAGCGGGGCTCACCACATGAGAAGTAATCGACGACGGCGGCACGCGGCCGGACTTGGGGACGACGACGCCGATCTCCTGGTACATGGCTTTGCGGTTCGATTGGTCGAGGCCAGAGTCTCCTAGGATCAAGGCGATGCTGGTGGCGAGGTGCTTCGGGCTGGGATCGCCGGAGCTCGCTGGAATGGCAACAATCCGAGGGGCGGCAGTTCTGCAACACAGAGAGCAGGGACAGCGGCGGCACAGTAACTTCGACCAGCAAACCTAGGGCAGCCGAGTACAAAAATGGAATGATTAATACTTGTAGATCACGTTCCTGGGATCGAGAGAGGATGGCGCTCACCGGAGCTAGCTCGGGCTCAATCGAACAGTCTCGGCAGTGAGGAAGATGAGCTTGCCACCGGTGATCCTTGGAGGTTTTCTGGGTTTTCTCAGTGGGAACATGAAGAGGTGGAGGAGGAGACTCGGCTGGCGTGTTTTGAGGCGAAATGGCTGAGGTTTCCAATGGTTGAGCTCATCTATGTGTCTCTGGGTGCTGTGAGGGAGAAGAACGAGATGCTGACACGTTTGACATGCAACTGCTGAGCTGCTCCAATTCCACAGTGTCCAGGGTGGGTCCCACATGTAAGGGAACAATGTTCTACACATTTTTGGCTAGGTTTAGTCTATGACTAGTGGGTCCAAGTAGTGGAAACCTAGAAAGAAGAGAGGAGGATGGTTAGGATTTTGGGTGAAACACTCTGTCCCAGGCAATGCTAACATTTACAAGTGGGCCAGGGTCTTGTGGGTCCCACTGGGCAGTGACTTTGAGAGAAGAATCCTCTAGAGACCAAGTCCTGTGGGCTGTCCAACATGCAATTTTTACATAGGTGTTTTACCAAGTTACCATGGGGTATAAATCTGGGAAAAATTACTGGAGGTAGAGGAGGACGTGCTTAGCCTTCTGACCAAATTTCAGGGTTAGAAGTGGTCTGGTTAATCGTTGGTGAAATTGCAAATTAGGCATAATGATCCAGTTTTTCTGCAGTGTAATTTATGTCCCTAGGGCTTTTTTCTTATTATTTTATGTGATTTCTTTGGGAATTAAATTGAACTAAAATTACTGGTGGTAGGGTTCATGTTGGCACACACTTTGGCAAAAGGGCTCTGTCTAATTAGTCCTCATTTTAATTTGGTGAATTTTATAAATATACCTATTCATTTTTAGCTAGCTCCCTAGTCTAGATGATTTGAGGGATTTTATTGGAGTACTTACTGAAGTGATAAAATCATGTAAAATTTACAGTGGATCAATTATGTGGGATAATGTTTACAGGAATTTTTCCATGATTTTATGTGCAACCAATCATCTTTTGAAAATCCTTAGACTATACAAATGCATATGTCAAAGAAAAGGACCCTGGCTGAAATTTGTTGGAATTTTTAATAGGTCCAAACTAATGAATTAAATTCTAGAAAAATTATATTAATTCATGATAAATAATCTAGTATTTGCATAAATTATCTCCCATATACACTTCTGTTCAAGTTGATGCACTCTTAGTAGTGTTTTGTTTTTGCCGATTTAAGGTTTAATTAATGAGGGTTTAAACATTGCAAACTTTAACTTGCATGAAGTGACATTGCAAAAATTTAAATTGCATTCTAATGACAGTAGGGCATAACACTAATTAGCTGAAATTAAATCTAGGGCTATGACATCAATAGTATAATATTATATTTTTATTGGATAGATCTTGATTTTTAATGAATTTTGCAAGTTGAATCACCCCAAATGGAATTTGGATGAATTAGTTTTGAATTTTAGAAGTTTTAACCCTTTTAAAGCCTATTTAAAAGAATTAAACCGATTTATGACATTATTAAGGATTTATTTTAATTCATGAAAAAGAGTTGTGGTGTCTGCACTGAGGAGAGAGGCGGCTGACACCCGGGCCCCATAGATCAGAGAGAAAGACCCTGGTTCACGGTAGACCGGGTCTACCGAGGGTCTATATAGGATCCAACGGTTTAGACTTAATGGGATTACATCGAACGACTCAGATTGATCAAGACTTTAAGTTAGATCGGAGGGCTGAGATCTAATCAATCACAGGTCGGACAGCTAGGATCTAATCTCGGTGACCAATTGCTTGGATTGAATCCCGAACAGACCAGGGTGCGACCGAGCTAGGTCCTACATGGTGCCCACGTCGGCCCCAGCATAGGCAGCGACGGCGGTGGCGGCATGGGGACCGATGGTCATCGGCGATCGGTGCCACGGTGGAGTGCGGCGAGGGCAGAAATAGGTAGAGGGGACACAGGCAATTCTCACCGTGGGTAGAACAACGGCAAACGGCGATGAGCCTGACAGGTGGTGAGGTTTTGGCGGTGGCGTTCCTCGGGTCTTCGGTGGCGACGGTGTTCTGGTGGTCTCCGGTGGCTGGGGTATGACGGCCTTGCTTCCTTGCGCTCCGACGAAGCTAACCAAAGCAACGGCGAGCACTGGCGACGGCGGAGGCGGCGGCTAGATGCAACCGAGGGCTCGGCGGCGGCGATGGGATCCCGTGTGTCGAGAGGATGGCTAGGGCTGGCTACGACTTGAGATGAAGCTCGGAAAAACTCCAAAGGCCTCGGGAGATGCTATTTAAAGGGAGAAAGAGAGGAATCCGGCTCGGGAACAACTCCACGACGGCGGATAGATAGGGTTAGGGGTTTCTCCCGGTCAGACTCGAGCCCAATCTTGATTTGATGTGGTTTGGGCTCCGAAACTTGGGGGAAAAATAGAGGGGGATAAGGGGAGAAGAACACCTCAATCAATTTAGAGTCCGAGCACACTAGGAGGCCGAATCAAGCGGATTTGGCGCGGAGGCGGCGAGGCGGATCATAGGAGTGCCCCTACCCTAGGTCAGAGACGGGCCTATCAGTGAGGAGCGGAGGGCCGCGGCGCATGCAGGGAGAGGGATAAATGCACAGTGCTGGGCCGAATACGGCCCGAGAACAGGTGGAGGATTTTTAATTCATTTTTCTTTTGTTTAAATGATGTAAAGCTTGTTTAATCCATTAAAAAATACTTTTCTTGCTCAATTAAATCCTTGAATATTCCAGGAGGTAAAGGATTAAGCAAAGTATTTTCTAAAATTATCTCCAGGCCCACTTTTGTTGTAGATTTTTTTATTTTAATATTTTCACTCCTTGAGGCTTTTAATAATTTCTAAAATTTCTTTTTTACACATAATTAATTTAATTAAGTAATTTCAGGCTGTCACAAACCTACCCCCTTAAACAGAATCTTGTCCTGAGATTCGGATGATCAGGCGAAGAGATACGGGTGAGCGGACTTCAATTCATCTTCGCGTTCCCATGTTGCTTCCTCTTCCGAGTGATTGCTCCACTGTACTTTACAAAACCTTTTCACCTGGTTCCAAGTATTTCTCTCACTAGTCTCCAAGATACGGACAGGTTTCTCGACATAGGTTAGGTCCTCATGAATCTCTATCTGTTCCAGGTAAGCTTCTTTGGTCGGCACTCGTATACACTTTTTCAACTGGGACACATGAAAGACATCATGTACCTCAGCCAAAGTGGGAGGCAACTCTAGTTGATAAGCACTCCTCTTCGACCCAATATCTTGTACGGTCCCACATAACACGGTGCCAACTTTCCTTTCGTTTGAAACTGGTGAACTCCCCAAAGTGGCGTGACTTGTATGTACACATAGTCACCTTCCTCGAAACTGAGGTCTCTCCTATGATTGTCCACATAGCTCTTCTGACGAGACTGAGCTACTTGTAGGTGTTCCTGTATAATTTTCACTTTCTCTTCTGTTTCTCATAGAATGTCTGTTCCATACACTTGCCGTTCTAGAGTTTGATCCCAAAGTAGGGGTGTGTGGCATTTCCGTCCGTATAAAGCCTCAAACGGGGCCATCTGGAGACTTGCCTGGTAACTGTTGTTGTAAGAGAACTCGGCATACGGTAGGCTCTTGTCCCAACTTCCACCAATGTCTATGGCACAAGCCCTTAGCATGTCTTCTAAGATCTGATTAACCTGCTCGGTTTGACCATCCATTTGCGGGTGGTATGTGGTATTGAAGTTTAACCGCATACCCATCTCCTCTTGGAGTCTCTGCCAAAACTTAGAGGTAAACTAGCTTCCCCTATTTGACACAATCTTGCATGGCACACCATGCAAACACACGATTCAGGCCATATACAATTCTGCCAACTTGCTACAGGAGTAGGTTGCCTTGATTGGTATGAAGTGGGCTACCTTAGTAGGTCTATCCACCACTACCCATATGGAGTCGAATCCTGACGCACTCCTTGGCAATCTGGTGATAAAATCCATCCCCACTTCTTCCCACTTCCATTCGGGAACCTTGAGGGGTTGCAATAATCCCGTAGGTCTCTGATGCTTAGCCTTCACACGTTGGCATACATCGCAAACAACCACATATTCAGCTATTTCCCATCGCATATTAGACCACCAGAACTTCTCCTTGAGATCTTGATACATCGTGGTGCTGCCAGGATAGATTGAATAATGAGTACCATGGTGTCGATGTTTTACACCGGCAATATGAATATGGGGCTACTCGGTGGATTGCAAAGGAACAAGGAGAGGTTTATACTGGTTTAGGCCCTCGATGTGAGGTAATACCTTACGTCCAGTTGTGGTGTTATTCCTTTGAGGATTTCTGTCTGCTTCTATGAGCTCGTGATGATTTTGCCCTCATGGGGCGCCCTGCCTCCCCTTATGTACTGGGGGACAGGGGTACAAGGTAGAGGTCCTAGCTGGATACGGTCAAGGGATTTCCTTTTAGAGATACAATCTCCCCGACTAAGACTGTATATTCCTTATTGTATAAGGCAAAGTCTGCCGGGTGCTACTATATCTCTAATTACAAGTCTCGGCCTATCCTCTATTTGAGTGGCCCATATGCTTGTGATGAGGTACCCGGGGCCCATGGCCTCCACAGTAGCCCCTGAGACCTTCATAGTTGAGTCACAGCTGATGCCGAGTGCTCATCCTCCACGGTGAAGATTACCCGAGTGCATTGCTCTCGAGTACTCTTTGTCTGAGTGCTTCTTCTTCCTGAGTCCTGCTTCATGTCAGCTAGCAGTGAGGCTATGAAGAGCTTCATGTAGATGTATGAAATAGTGTGCGCCGAATAGGCACACCTATTAGGTGTAGCCCCTGACTTTGTGCTTAATTGTGAAGAAAATTAAACATAAAGTCAAAGATCTTTAACCTTGTAGTCTTTCCCGAGTAGTATACTATGTCAACCGGAATATGATTGTGGGTGCCATGGGCCCCGGGTACCTCATGACAAGCATATGGGCCACTTGGATAGAGGATGGGCCTAGCCTTATAATTAGAGATATAGCTAGATTCGGCAGACTTCGCCTTGTATACAAAGGAATATACAGTCCTAGTTGGGTGCGTTATATCTCTAAGGGGAGATCTCCTAGTCGTAATCCGATGGGGACTCCTACCTTGTAACCCTGTCCCCCAGTATATAAGGGGAGGCAGGGCGCCCCATGAGGGCAGGTTGAGTTGGTTCACCAGAATCGCCACCATAATTCCTCAAAGGAATACATATAAACTGGATGTAGGGTATTACCTCACATCGAGGGCCTGAACCAGTATAAAATCTCTCTGTGTTCCTTTGCAATCCACCGAGTTTACATCCGCCGAGTAGCCCCATATATTTATTGCCGGTGTAAAACATCGACAGTTGGCGCGCCAGGTAGGGGCTTCGGCGCGATCTACATCTACAAGCTCGATGGATCCAGCAACCGGAGTCAACGGCGGCGAATTCTCTCCCGGAGATACAATCTCATTCGGAAGCCTCGACTTCGTCGCCGACATGTTCGGCAATATCACCTTGGCCGACACGGACCCGATCCAACCGGCCGAGGAACCAGCCGACTCCGCGCCAGTCGGCCCACACGACGCTGCGGCAATCTTCGACGACATGCTGCGGCGATCTCCAATATGCCCGAGTCTAGGGACAACTCTTTCTTTCGGTGTTCGACTCGGACTCGGTGTTGAGCCGGCCGAGATCGGGCCAAAAAAGGAAGAGAGTCGTCAATTTCCCGTTCGGACTCGGCGACGCCCGCGGATATCTACAATCTACAAACCCGATCCTCTGGAGTTCGACTCGGATACGGCCCGAGCCGCTCGAGATCGATCTAGGGAGGTCGGAGTTACACTCATCCCCATCAACATCCCGACTTCGACTCGAAGTCGACTCCGACTTCCAGTCGGACTGCGACTCTAAGTCGGACAGCAGCTCGGCAAGCTTCTCTCCGCCACGAGAAATCTTCATGGCATCCAAAGGCTCTACTCCTACTCAGGAATCACGCCGACTACACGAACAGCAAGAGGAGGAGGCCCGCCGACTGCGAGAACAACAAGAGGAAGAAGCAAGACGCCTGCGCGCCCGCAACGACAATCTGCGCAGAGCCGGGCGGACTGCTCAGCAACAAGTCCTCCAAACCCGAGTCGGCGACCACGACGTCTTCGTCACACCACAACAGAACATCGTGGCCGCCGCAACCCTACTGGACACTGTCTAGCTTGGGCCTGATCACCAGGCCACCCCGACGATCGCAAGGATAAAAGCCATGCTTACCGCTGCTGCATGTCAGCAGCACCAACAGTCGGGAGATACCCTCGTACCGACCAACCGGTCGGCATCCCCAATGGCAGTCTCGTCTACCTCAAAGCGACGCCGAGCGCCGCCTCTAGTCGGCTGCACACGGAGTTCACGCCAAACGTCACTCGGCAACCCAAACAACAACCGGCAACGTCGAAGTGACCGTCGGGAAAACCGGGATCTCCGAGGCCAACTATGGCGTGATCTTCGGCAGGACACCAATGCTCGGCGCCGCGAACGAGAAGAAGACGAGCAACGCCAACTGGAAGACGAGAACGAGCATTTCGGCCTCCACCACGAGCGGTTTCGCCCCCATAGTCGGGGTCGGAGTCCTCATGAAGACGAAGGCATACCGGCCTTCACCCAGGAGCTACAACAGGTCGACTGGCCGTCGAGTTTCAAGCCTACAGGCATCAACAAATACGATGGCAAGACCAATCCCGAGTCCTGGCTCACGGTCTACACTCTGGCGATCCGAGCAGCTGGAGGAAATCACAAAGTCATGGCTAACTACCTCCCAGTCGCTCTAGCCGACTCAGCGAGGACATGGCTAACAGGACTTCCCAAGCAATCAATCGGCTCCTGGGGAGAACTCCGGGAACGCTTCATCGCCAACTTCCAGGAAACATACGAGAGGCCATCTTCCGAGCACGACTTATATCAGTTGCGTCAAAGGAAGAACGAGTCTCTTCGTGACTTCATCAAGAGGTTTTCTGAGAAGAGAAACTCAATCCCGAAGATCAAGGACGAGGTCGTCATCGCCGCCTTTCGACACCTCGTTCATCGACAAATTCACGCGGAAGCCTCCCAACTCTGTCAAGGCCCTATTCGACATGGCAAACAAGTACGCCGACTCGGCCCACGCTGTTGCCGAGGCCCTCGATGACAAGTCACCCTGACAGAAGAAACGGGACGACACCGACGACGCGGTCCCGACTAAAGCTGGGAATCGCAAACGCAAGTCAGACGGCTCCATTGTGGCAGTCGGTCACAACCGTCTCCGACCTTCAACAACTGAGGATTATCAGAACAACAAGTGACATGCTCGGGGGCTCACAAGCCCAAACACAAGGATGGCATCCCCACTCCCAAATACCGAACAGCTAAGTCGCTTTCTGATAAACATCTCCTCACTCGGCCTTGCTAGTGCCGCAGCCGCTTACACCTAATAGGTGTAAAAGCTGCACATTTACCTTTTTCTGTTTTTTCTCTTAAATGATTGCAAAAGTACTCGAGTAGCATAAATCTCGATCCGTGAAACTCTGCTCCATGTAAGACGAACTCAAGTCACCCATAACGCGTGTCTGGGAAAGAGCCATGAGCCAACTCCCGACGCTAGGGGGCTATGACTAGTCGGGCAGAGTGCTTAAACGTAAGGGGTTAACTACTCAAGGAAATTAATATCAAAAAGAGGAAGAACACGTATTTACATATATTGTAAAATACATTTTATTCGGGTGATTATTTCCATCATCAGATGCTACTCATCCGATATTTTTATATTGCAGGCCCAGCTCCGGATACGCGTGACAGGAACTCAGGGCTGCGAGCCTATCTCCTACGCTCGGGGGCTGGACAAGTCTGCTAAAATACACTCGGGATGCTCCATGAGGGCTACTCACCGAGTACTTGCGCCAGTCGGGACGTCATCTTCCCCGACTACGCTCCATGCGAGCTGACAATCGGCCCCCGACGCCAGTCGGGGCTGTGTACCACTCGGCTAAGTAGGGTACGCCCCATGAGGGTCACCAGCCAAATCCTACGCTAATGCTAGATTCGGGTACCTTATTTGGCCACAGCTCTGTCAGGTTGGGTACGCCCCATGAGGGTCGCTAGCCGAATCCTATGCTAATGCAAGGTTCGGGTGCCTAGCTTGGCTATAACTCTGTTGGATAGGGTACGCCCCATGAGGGTCGCCAGCCGAACCCTCTGCTAATGCAAGGTTCGGGTACCTTGTTCGGCTTTACCCAAGTCAGAGAAGACTTACATCGTCAAAGTGCATCCGGAGTTCTCATGCACTGCGTCACACCTGAGGAGGGCCAGCAGATCCTGCATTATACCCACTCAGGCTTATGTGGCAACCAGTTTGCATCCAGAACGTAAGTCGGAAAGGCTTGCGAATAAGGATTTCTCTGGCTGATTGCGGTTACCAACACCAAAAAACTCATCCTGACATGCGATGGATGATACTTCTTTAGAGCTATACTGGATAGGTCGGCTCAGGCCGGCTTATTTGGTAGCAGCCGCCAAGATATGAGTTCCTACAGTAGCATGCTCCATGTGGGCCGCCCGCAGGCTGAGTTGAAATTATAGCGCTGGTGCTACTAACAGGAGCCGATGAGGTAAACAGATATGCTTCATGAGAGCCTTATTGCTAAACATATATGTTTGGGTATCTGTTTTATCCACCAGGTCTCGAGGATATATCCTTACAAGGATCACAAGCTGGTCTTCATTGAAATTGGAGATGCAGGTATCTCTCTCGAGTACACCTAACCACGTAATGGATTTATTTTTCATACAGTGGTACTCGGCCTACATGCGTGGCCATCAGTTGCCATGAGCAACATCGTTCCCGCTGACATGACGCGGATGAGTCTAACTTTCGAGTAGTGCACTACTTGGGAGAGACTATAAATTTCTTATTCCCGCTGACATGACGCGGATGAGTCTAACTTTTGAGTAGTACACTACTCGGGAGAGACTATAAAATTCTCATTCCCGCTGACATGATGCGGAGGAGTCTAACTTTCGAGTAGCATACTACTTGGGAAAGACTATAAACATTTTTCCAGCTGACGAGCTGAAGAGTCTAACTTCCGAATGGGACGCCACTCGGGAAAGACTATAAACACCTTTTCCAGCTGACATGAAGCTGACGAGTCCAATTTTCGAGTAATATATTACTTGGGAAAGACTATAAATAATCATCCCGGCTGACATGATGCCGACGAGTCTAATTTTCGAGTAGTATACTACTCGGGAGAGACTATAAACCCCCCCTTTCTAGCTGACATGACGCTGAAGAGTCCCATATGCGAGTAGTATCCTACTCGGCGAGACTATAAACATACATTCCGACTGACATGAAGTCGAAGAGTCCTACATACGAGTAGTTCCCTACTCGGCAAGACTATAAATTATATTCCGGTTGACATGATACCGAAGAGTCTCATCTACCAGTAGTAATCTACTCGGGAAAGACTGCAAGGTTAAAGATCTTTGACTTCATGTTTAATTGTTTTCACAATTAAGCACAAAGTCGGGGGCTACACCTAATAGGTGCGCCTATTCGGCGCATACTATTCCAACATCTACATGGAGCCCTTCATAGCCTCGCTGCCAGCTGACATGAAGCAGGACTCGGGAGAAGCAGCACTCAGACAAAGAGCACTCGGGAGCAATGCACTCGGGAAGACTTCACCGTGGAGGGTGAGCACTTGGCATCAGCTGTGACTCAACTATGAAGGTCTCAGGGGCTACTGTGGGTGCCATGGGCCCCGGGTACCTCATGACAAGCATATGGGCCACTTGGATAGAGGAATGGGCCTAGCCTTATAGTTAGAGATATAGCTAGATTTGGCAGACTTCGCCTTGTATACAAAGGAATATACAGTCCTAGTTGGGTGCGTTATATCTCTAAGGGGAGATCTCCTAGTCGTAATCCGATGGGGACTCATACCTTGTAACCCTGTCCCCCAGTATATAAGGGGAGGCAGGGCGCCCCATGAGGGCAGGTTGAGTTGGTTCACCAGAATCGCCACCATAATTCCTCAAAGGAATACATATAAACTGGATGTAGGGTATTACCTCACATCGAGGGCCTGAACCATTATAAAATCTCTCTGTGTTCCTTTGCAATCCACCGAGTTTACATCCGCCGAGTAGCCCCATATATTTATTGCCGGTGTAAAACATCGACAGTTGGCCGCTCGGTGTAAAATCTCACCTTGGCCAACTCGGACCCGATCCAACCGGCCAAGGAACCAGCCGGCTCTGCGCCAGTTGGCCTACACGATGCTGCAGCAATCTTCCACGACATGCTGCGGCGATCTCCAATACGCACTAGTCCAGGGACAACTCTTTCTTTCGGTGTTCGACTCGAACTCGGTTTTGAGCCGGCTGAGATCGGGCCAAAAAAGGAAGAGATCGTCAATTTCCCGTTCGGACTCGGCGATGCCACGGATATCTACAATCTACATCTGACGCGGCAAACCCGATCCTCTGGAGTTCGACTCGGATACGGCCCAGAGCCTGTCGAGATCGGATCTAGGGAGTCGGAGTTATAATCACCCCATCGACTATTCCGAGTATGACTCTCAGTCGACTACGACTCTCAGTCGGATTCCGACTCTAAGTCGGACAGCAGTTCGGCAAGCTTCTTCCCGCCACGAGAAATCTTCATGGCATCCAAAGGCTCTACTCCTACTCAGGAATCACACTGACTACACGAACAACAGGAGGAGGAGGCCTGCCGACTGCGAGAACAACAGGAGGAAGGAGCAAGACACCTGCACGCCCGCAACGACGGCCTACGCAGGGCTGGGCGAACCGCTCAGCAACAAACCCTCCAAACAAAAGTCGGCGACCACGACGTCTTCGTCACGCCACAACAGAACGTCGTGGCCGCCGCGACCCTACTGGACACGGTCCAACTTGGGCATGATCACCAGGCCACCCCGACGATCGCAAGGATAAAAGCCCTACTTACCGCTGCCGCATGTCAGCAGCACCAACAGTCAGGCAACACACTCATACCGACCAGTCAGTCGGCTTCCCCAGCGGCAGTCTCGTCCACCTCAAAGTGACGCCGAGCGGCCGGCTCTGGTCAGCTGCACACGGAGTCACGCCAAACGTCACTCGGCACCCCAAACAACAACCGGCAACGTCGAAGTGACCGTTGGGACAACCGGGATCTCCGAGGCCAACTATGGCATGATCTTCGGCAGGACACCAATGCTCGGCGCCGCGAACGAGAAGAAGACAAGCAACGCCAACTGGAAGACGAGAACGAGCATTTCGGCCTCCACCACGAGCAGTTTCGCCGCCGTAGTCGGGGTCGGAGTCCTCATGAAGACGAAGGCATACCGGCCTTCACCCAGGAGCTACAACAGGTCGACTGGCCATCGAGTTTCAAGCCTACAGGCATCGACAAATACGATGGCAAGACCAATCCCGAGTCCTGGCTCACGGTCTACACTCTGGCGATCCGAGCAGCTGGGGGAAACCACAAAGTCATGGCTAACTACCTCCCAGTTGCTCTAGCTGACTCAGCGAGGACATGGCTAACAGGACTCCCAAAGCGATCAATTGGCTCTTGGGGAGAACTCCGGGAACGTTTCATCACCAACTTCTAGGGAACATACGAGAGGCCATCTTCCGAGTACGACCTATATCAGTTGCGTCAAAGGAAGAACGAGTCTCTTTGTGACTTCATCAAGAGGTTTTTTGAGAAGAGGAACTCAATCCCGAAGATCAAGGACGAGGTCGTCATCGCCGCCTTTCGAAAAGGAGTCAAAGACATCTCGTTCATCGACAAATTCACGCGGAAGCCTCCCAACTCTGTCAAGGCCCTATTCGACATGGCAAACAAGTACTCCGACTCAGCCCACGCTGTTGCTGAGGCTCTCGAAGACAAAAAGGCATCCTGACAGAAGAAGCGGGAGGGCACCAACGACACGGTCCCGACTAAAGCCGGGAATCACAATCGCAAGTCGGACGGCTTCATTGTGGCAGTCAGTCACAACCGTCTTCGACTTTCAACAACTGAAGATTATCAGAACAACAAGTGACATGCTCGGGGGCTCACAAGCTCAAACGCAAGGATGGCATCCCCACTCCGAAATACCGAACAGCTAAGTCGCTTCCTGATAAATAATTCTTCACTCAGCCTTGCCAATGCTGCAGCCGCTTACACCTAATAGGTGCACAAGCTGCACTTTTTTCCATTTTTGCTCGAGTAGCATAAATCCTGATCCGTGAAACTTTGCTCCATGAAAGACGAACTCAAGTCACCCAAAACGCGTGTCTGGGAAAAGAGCCATGAGCAACTCCGACGCTAGGGGCTATGACTAGTCGGGCAGAGTGCTTAAACATAAGGGGTCAACTACTCGGGGAAATTAGTATCAATAAGAGGAAGAACATGTATTTACATATATTGTAAAATACATTTTATTCGGGTGATCGTTTTCATCATCAGATGCTACTCATCTGATATCTTTATATTGCAGGCCCAGCTCCGGATACGCGTGACAGGAATTCAGGGCTGCGAGCCTATCTCCTACGCTCGGGGGCTGGACTAGTCTGCCAAGATATGCTCGGAATGCTCCATGAGGGCTACTGACCGAGTACTTGCACAAGTCGGGACGTCATCTTCCCCGGCTACGCTCCATGGGAGCTGACAACTGACTTCCGGCACTAGTTGGGGGTCGTATGCCATTCGGCTTGGTGAGGTACACCCCATGAGGGTCACTAGCTGAATCCTACGCTAACGCTAGGTTCAGGTACCTTATCCGGTCACAACTCCGTCGAGTTGGGTATGCTCCATGAGGGTCGCCAGCCAAATCCTATGCTAATGCAAGGTTCGGGTACCTTATTCGGCTAATATAATCGACCTCCGGCGCCAGTCGGGGCTCGTGTACTACTCGGTTAAGTAGGGTATGCCCCATGAGGGTCGCCAGCCGAATCCTACACTAATGCTAGGTTCGGGTACCTTATTTGGTCACAACTCTGTCAGGTTAGGTACGCCCCATGAGGGTCGCTAGCCGAATCCTATGCTAATGCAAGGTTCGGGTACCTCGCTTGGATATAACTCTGTTGGGTAGGGTATGCCCCATGAGGGTCGCTAGCCGAATCCTATGCTAATGCAAGGTTCGGGTACCCTGCTCGGCTCTCCTGAAGTTAGAGAAGACTTACATCGTCAAAGCGCATCCGGAGTTCTCATGCACTGCGTCACACCTGAGGAGGGTAAGCAGATCCTGCAACACTTGCTCGGGCACCTGTGGCAACCAGGCTGCATCCAGAACATAAGTCGGAAAGAATTGCGAATAAGGATTTCTCTAGCTGATTGCGGTTACCGACACCAAAAACTCATCCTGACATGCGATGGATGATATTTCTATAGAGCTATGCTAGATAGATCGGCTCAGGCCAGCTTATTTGGTAGCAGCCACCAAGATATGAGTTCCTAAGTAGCATGCTCCATGTGGGCCACCCGCAGGCTGAGTTGAAATTATAGCGCTGGTGCTACCAACAGGAGCCGATGAGGTAAACAGATATGCTTCATGAGAGCCTTATTGCTAAACATATATGTTTGGGTATCTGTTTTATCCACCAGGTCTCGAGGATATATCCTTACAAGGATCACAAGCTGGTCTTCATTAAAATTGGGGATGCAGGTATCTTTCTCGGGTACACCTGACCACGCCATGGATTTATTTTCATAAAGTGGTACTCGGCCTACATGCGTGGCCACCAGTTGCCATGAGCAACATTATTCCCACTGACATGATGTGGAAGAGTCTAACTTTCGAGTAGTGCACTACTCGGGAGAAACTATAAACCTTCTTTTCCCGCTGACATGACGTGGATGAGTCTAACTTCTGGGTGGGACGCCACTCGGGAAAGACTATAAACCCCCTTTCCAGCTGACATGACGCTGAAGAGTCCCATATACGAGTAGCATCCTACTCGGCAAGACTATAAACACACATTCCGACTGACATGAAGTCGAAGAGTCCTATATACGAGTAGTTCCCTACTCGGCAAGACTATAAATCATATTCCGGTTGACATGATAGCGAAGAGTCTCATATACCAGTAGTATCTACTCGGAAAAGACTTCAAGGTTAAAGATTTTGACTTTATGTTTAATTGTCTTCACAATTAAGCACAAAGTCGGGGGCTACACCTAATAGGTGCGTCTATTCGGCGCACACTATTCCTACATCTACATGGAGCCCTTCATAGCCTCGCTGCCGCTGAATGAAGCAGGACTCGGGAGAAGCAGCACTCAGACAGAGTACTCGGGAGCAATGCACTTTGGAAAGACTGTACCGTGGAGGATGAGCACTTGGCATCAGTGTGACTCAACTATGAAGGTCTCAGGGGCTACTGTGGGTGCCATGGGGCCCGGGTACCTCATGAAAACATTGGGCCACTGGATAGAGGATGGGCTAGCCTTGTAATTAGAGATATAAGCTAGATTCGGCAGAAATTTGCTTGTATAGAAAGGAATATACAGTCCTAGTCGGTGCGTTATATCTCTAAGGGGAGATTCCTAGTCGTAATCGATGGGGACTCCTACCTTGTAACCCTGTCCCTAGTATATAAGGGGAGGCAGGGTGCCCCATGAGGGCAGGTTGAGTTGGTTCACCAATAATCACCACCACAAATCCTCAAAGGGAATAACACCACAACTGGACGTAGGGTAAGGTATTACCTCACATCGAGGGCCTGACACCAGTATAAAATCTTCTGTGTTCCTTTGCAATCCACCAGAGTTTACATCCGCCGACTCAGCCCCATAAATATTTATTGCTGGATATAAAACATCGACAATGATTTATAGTCTTGCTGAGTAGCATGCCACTCGTATATGGGACTCTTCTGCTTCATGTCAGCTAGAAAGGGGGTTTATAGTCTTTCCCGAGTGGCATCCCACTCAGAAGTTAGACTCCTCAGTGTCATGTCTGCTGGAAAGAAGGTTTATAGTCTCTCCCGAGTAGTGCACTACTCGAAAGTTAGACTCTTCAGCGTCAATGTCGGCTGGAATAATATTGCTCGTGGCAACTATTGGCCAAGCATGTAGGCCGAGTACCACTTTATGAAATTAAATCCATTGCATGGTCAGGTGTACTCGAGAAAGATACCTGCATCCCCAATTTTAATGAAGACCAGTTTGTGATCCTTATAAGGATATATCCTCGATACCTGGTGGATAAGACAGATACCCAAACACGTGTGTTTAGCATTAGGCCTTCATGAAGCATATCTGTTTACCTCATCGATTCCTGTTGGTAGCATCAGCACTGTGATTTTAACCCAGCCTGCGAGCGGCCCGTATTGAGCGTGCTATTGTAGAAACTCATATTTTGGTGGCCCAATACCGACTTTGCAAACCCAAGCCCATGAGTCAGAAACGGCTCTATAAAAGGCGGGGAGAGAGAGAAAAGATTCCTTCATCTTCTCCAATCCACCAATCGTTTTGTCTTCCGCTTCTGCGCCGAAATTTCACCTCTGCTCGCTAGGGTTTGCGTCGATGACGTCTAGCCGACTTCAGATTGCGGGTTGGCGAAGTTGAAGCTTCTGGAGACACAGCTGAAGCTGCAGAGCCAGGAGATCATCCATTGGTGTCCAGCTAAGGGCGAATCAATTTCGGAGCCCTGGGAGGGTGAGACTATCGTTTTCGCCTCTTTCTTCCACCGGGGTCTTTCTCTTCCATCTTTCGAGTTCTTCCACCAGCTTCTTTCTTTTTACGAACTCAAGTTGGTGAATCTGAATCCCAACTCAATCCTTCAAATCTCCATTTTTGTAGTTCTCTGTGAGTGCTTCTTGGGTGTGGAACCTCATCTGAATCTGTTCAGGTATTTGTTCCACATCAAGCCCCAACCCTCCAAAAATAAAATCCAAGTGATTGGGGGGGTTGGTGTCCAACTTAGGAACGAGATGAAGAAGATCTATTTAGATATTCCTCTGAAATCTTCTCTCAAAGGTTGGCATAAGGAATGGTTTTACTGTTCTGATCTAGTGCCATGCCTTCCCCCTTTTATGGGTCTGCCTCCGGTGATTATTGCAAAGTGGTCGTCTCTGTCCACCTCTGAAGAAATGGGACAGGTTAACACTCTTGTCGGCAGGATTAGCATGCTGAAGAAATCCGGGTTGACTGGTCCCTAGGTGGCTAGACGCTTCTTGACTCGATGCCTCAGGCCGCTGAAGCTGAGGTGACACTTTGGCTGAGACTACAAGGGCAAAGGCGATACCAGCCAGGAATATGCTGACCTGGTGGACAAGTTCAAGGTGACCGACATCCTATTTGATTTCTTTGCCAGTGGGGTGATCAAGACTAAAGACTCAGATCGGGCCGTGGCGGCTTACAACAAGAACAGGCCGCGCCTGAAGGTAACCTTTGCTGATGTTATCTTGTAGCTCATTTGTGGTGAAAGCTTGCAGATATGTGTCCCGATTGGCTCCATAGTGTATAACTTGTATTGTTGGACTGCTTGCAGTCATGTGAGGATTTCGATGACGACTCCCGAAAATTGTCGGCCTGGAAATCGAAGAAGAGGCCAAGAAGTCCTTCTGCTGCCTAGCCCGACTCCAAGAGAGCGGGGAAGAGACCTGTTGTAGATCAGGGCAAGAAGACGGTTATGAGGCCGAGTGCCGCCGCTAGGAGTCTAAAGATAAAGGACACCGCCAGTGTAGTGCCCAGGCCATTGAGTCCTAGACCAGACCAGTACAGTCGAGCTCAGCATCATCGAGCCCAACTAGAGTGCCGCCGAGTACAGGGCCGACTCCAGCGCCGCCAGGCTCAGCAACGTTGAGCCCAAGAATGGCGCCACCGAGTACCCGGGCACCCTAGTTGGCCGCACCAGGAGTGGGGCCAGCCAGGATAAAAACGCTGCAGCCGACTGCCACCGCCGACTGGCCCGACAGCCGGCCGGAGCCCACCGCCGAGATCTAGATCTCCCGGGCAAAGGCTTAAGTTCTCCAAGAGGTAGGTTGCTCCGAATCTTCTAAAAATCTTGTTTGTCATGGTAGTGTCTTGAAGTTTGACTCATTACGCAGGAAGCGGGCCGATATTGATCTCAAGGAGACCACTCCGGCCACTCCCGTTGTAGAGCCAGCCCCAGCCGAGCCAGCGCCAGCGAGCACACCTACTAAGCCGGCGATGGTCCTAGCTGTAGAAACTGAGACAGTCCCGACTGCAGGGCCGCCAACACCGGCAGACCAAGGGGTGACCGTTGAAGCTGCTGCTCCAGCCCCTAAGCCAGCCCCCGAGGCCCTAGAGGCTGCCGAGTTGGGGGCTAGGACCCCATCTCCGTCCTTGTCACCATCATCGTCATCGTCGTCATCGTCGCTGTCTTCTCCTCCAGACAGACCGGACCTCCCCAGGCTTGAAGCTCCTCCCCGCAAGTTCCCGCAGACATTCCACTGGACGGCGCCCGATGGAACCGCGAGGAGTTACAAGCATGATGAGGTTGTGGCAGAAAAGGAGCGTGAAGACTTGCTTCGTGCCACAATCACCGCGTCCCAAGGGATTTAGGTATGATTTCCGTTGTATTGGAATCTTTGTAGTCTTCCTCGCACGAGCGTTCTGACGCTTGACTCTACTTTGATTTGTTTCTCCCCGAGCAGAAGCTTGTTTATCGCTTGAAGAAGATGCACGAGGTCCTGACCTAGTTGCCCCTAGCTCCAAGAATTGGACCAGCTCTGGGCCCTAAAGACCATATTGAAGGAGCACCATCAAGGGAGGGAAACTTGGCTAAAGGCGCCGTCACCCAGCTTAGGGACGAGAATTGGGACCAAGCCAAGAAGATGAGAGGTAAGCCTCCAGAATACCTCTTCCTGACCAAATCCTTAATATATTTCTCCAGCTGTGTTGTTCTCGACTGCCCAGTTGTGTCTTGATTGCAACGTTGAGTTCTTGACTAATCTCTGCATGCAGCCCTCAAGCCGAGCTGAAGACCCGAACAGAGGGAGAAATCCAGCTGAAGGAGGCCGAGAGAGCCAAGGCCGGCCTTGAAAAAGACAAAGCTGACCTGACAAAGGCCAAATGCCGAGCTTGAGCAAGAGAAGGACGAGTTGAAGAAGGCCAACGCCAAGCTCGAGAAGGAAAAAGTTGAACAGGAGAAGACCATAGCCAAGTGGGAGGCTGACTACAACAGTAAGCCTCCGCCCTGACATTGATCTTAACCAATCCATTAATTACCCCATCTGCAGTTTTGCCTGACAAGTTTGCTTGTCGGTGAACCCGGGTAGCTGTTAGAGCCGATGCCCAAATCTAGTTTCAGGCTTTCGCAGAGGAGATAAGGGTTGTCAAGGAGTCACAGGAGACCCTTGCCGAGTCCGTGAAAGGGCTCCTTGACATCATGGATCCTCACGATGTGGGAACCAGCTCTAGCACGATCTTCCAAGTGGAGGCGCGCCTTAAGGATGTACCGAGTGCCCTGAAGAGTACTCGGATGAGCATGTTGTTGTTGGCATGGCCCAGACCCTAGCGATGACCAAGTCCATCTACCCAAGGGCAGATATTGAAGCCATCGGGGAGGGCTTTGCCGAGGAGACGATGCCTGAGGAAGTGCTGGAGCTGATAGCCAAGGCGAGGCCGACTGCAGAGATGATCACCCGAGACCTAGGTATGTAAGAACAGTATATCATGCAGTTGGTGTTTTGTGGATTTTTGTAAAGACATGTGTAAATATATGTGCAAATCCACCAAACTCTGAATTGTTACTCAGTTGTCATTAGTTTTACCTGACTATATAGTCTACGCCGAGTTAGTCTATAGGAACTTAAATAAAATCGTTCACCGCCAGAGAGCTGTACTCGGGCAACATTGACAAAGCCATAGAAAAACTTCATAACTTAAGTAAAACAAGCTCGTATATTATTGACAAAGCACATATAATACATACAGCCCCCGACTCACTACTCGGTTGAAACAAGCGGCGTAGTGAGTCAGAGAAAAACTGTACACATGGGAAAGTATAAAACTCAGGTATAGAAAGGACGTAGCTGTTCTATATTCCATGAGTTGCTGACGAGGGCACCGTCTTCGGTCTTCGGTCGGTAGGTGCCTGGCCGAGTAACCTCAGCGATAATGAACGGCCCTTCCCAGATTGGGGATAGTTTATGCCAGTCTTTGGTGGGTTGTATTTTTCTCAAGACGAGATCTCCGACCAAAAAGGCGTGGCCATAGACATTGTGATTGTGATAACGACGCAGGCCTTGAAGATACCTTGCCGATTGGATTGTTGCGATATCCCTCGCTTCTTCCAACTGATCTAGTTCGACCAATCGGGTATTGTTGGAGATGTCTTCTGAGTAAGCCCAAACTCGCGGAGAGCCGAACTCTAACTCGGTTGGTAGCACCTCAGCACCATAGACCAGAAAGAAAGGTGATTGCCCAGTTGTCCAACTAACTGTGGTTCGTAGGGACCAGAGTACAGATGGGAGTTCTGGTACCCACCGGCCCGCGTATGGTTGTAGTCGGTCAAATATCCTGGCCTTGATACCTTGTAAGACCATACCATTGGCTCGTTCAACTTGCCCATTGCTCCGCGGGTGTGCCACAGACGCATAGCAGATCTTGATGCCGAAGTCATCACAGAAATCTTGAAACACGTTGCCCGTGAACTGAGTACCGTTGTCGGTGATGATGCGGTTGGGGACCCTGAATCGGTATAATATACTCATGATGAAGTCCTTTGCTCGTGCCGCTGTTATGGTTGCAATGGGTTTGGCCTCAATCCACTTGGTGAATTTATCCACTGTGACGAACAAGTGTGTGAACCCTCCTGGCGCTTTCTTGAAGGGCCCGACCATGTCAAGCCCCCATACTGCGAAGGGCCAAGAGATTGGGATTATTTGGAGTTCTTGGGCTGGGAGATTGGTTTGTCTTGGGTAGAACTGGCAACCCTTGCCTGTGCGAACAATGTCTTTGGCATCTATTACTGCTGTTGGCTAGAAAAATCTCTGCCGGTAAGCCTTTCCGACTAATGTCCTGGATGCGGCGTGGTTGCCACATTTGCCCAAGTGGATCGAATGCAGAATCTGCTTGCCCTCCTCGGTGGTGACGCAGCGCATGAGAACCCGGATGCACTTCTTCGGTACAGGTCTCTCTGAGACTAAGAACTCTTGCTTCGACGTTTAAGTCGTTCGACTTGGCTGTGATCTTCTAGGAGTTCATCGTCCAGGAGGAATTTGAGAACAGGAGTCTGCCAATCGTGACATATGTGTAGCACCTCGTCTGTCACTAGGGTAGGTTCACCTCCCTACTATTCCGGCGCCGGTTTCTTCTTGACTGATGGCTCCATAAGTTGCTCGATAAAGATCCCTGTCGGGACCGCTTCTCGCTTGGATCCCATATTTGCCAATTCATCTGCAGCATCATTGTATTGTCGTAGGATCTGTGTTATCTACAGCCCGTCGGACTTGTTTTCCGGCTTGCGGACCTCCTGACAGTATGCCGCCATGGTATCATCGAGACATGTCCAGTCCTTCATGACTTGGTTCACCACGAGTTGAGAATCCCCGCGCACAACCAGCCAACGTATGCCGAGTGATATAGCAATGTGGAGCCCATGGATAAGTGCCTTGTACTCGTGACGTTGTGGAAGCTGGGAAGTGGATTGTAGAACGTACTTGAGTTTTTCGCTGGTGGGCGACTTCAGTATGACGCCAGCCCGACGCCGCCGATCCGTAGAGAACCGTTGAAGTACATTGTCCAGTACTCTAGCTTTGCTGTTGATATAGGCATTTGAACTTCTGTCCACTCGGCCACGAAGTCGGCTAGAGCTTGTGATTTGATTGTTGTCCGTGGCTGAAAGGTGATGTCGAATGCCATCAACTCAAGTGCCCATTTAGCGATTTGGCCGGTGGCCTCGCGGTTATGCAGGACGTCCCCGAGTGGAAACGATGTGACCACCGTGACTTGATGTGCTTGGAAATAGTGCACCAGCTTTTGGATAGTGATGAGTTGGCCATAGAGCAGCTTCTGGACCTACGGATATCTCGTCTTCGAGTCGGCAAGGACTTCGCTGACAAAGTAGACTGGCGTTTGAACTTTTTGGATGTGACCCGATTCGGATTGCTCGACAACCAGCACCGTGCTGACTACCTGAGTAGTTGCCGCCAGATATAGCATTAGCGGTTCTTGGGGCATGGGTGACGCCAACACGGGAGGTGATGTGAGAAATTGTTTGAAAGTCTTCGAAGGCTTGGGCTTCGGGAGTCCATTGGAAATTGTCTGCTTTCTGTCAATAGCTTGAAAAAGGGCATGCCCCGTTCGCCCAGTCGGGAAATAAACCGGCTGAGTGCCACCATGCAGCCTATCAGCTTCTGACGTCCTTCTGGTTATCGGGGGCCATGTTCATAATTGCCTTGACTTTCTCTGGGTTGGCCTCGATGCCGCGATGCGAGACAATGAAGCCAAGTAACTTGCCGGATGGCACACCAAAGGCGCACTTTCCGAATTCAACTTCATCTTGAATCTTCGAAGATTTTGGAAGGTTTCTTCCAAGGTCAGCAATGAGTCTTCTTTGGACTGGTCTTGATCACCACATCGTTGACGTAGGCTTCTCACGTTGCACCTGATCTGAGTGTGCAAACACTGCTGAATTGCGCGTTGATACATTGCTCCAGCATTTTTCAAACGAATGCATAGTGATGTAGCAGTACGCTCCAAACGGCGTGATGAAGACGGTTTTAGGCAGTCCTCCTTCCTTCAGGTGATTTGATGGTATCCCGAGTAACAGTCAAGAAAGCTAAGAAGTTCGACCCCCGCAGTTGAATCCACCACCTGGTCTATTCTCGGTAAACCAAATGGATCCTTGTGCACGCCTTGTTGAGATCGGTGTAGTCGGCGCACATGCGTCATTTACCATTTTTCTTCCGGACTAGAACTGGTTTGCCAGCCAATCAAGGGTGATAGACCTCTTTGATGAACCCTTTGATGAACCCGCTGTGAGAAGCTTGGTTATCTCCTCCCGAATAGCATCTTTACAGTCCTTGAGTGAAACGCCGCAGCCGTAGCCTGCTTGACTGGCTTGGCGTTGTCTTCACGTTGAGGCATGCTCGATCACCTCCCTGGTACGCCCGGCATATCAGATGGTTTCCACGAAGATGTCTTTGTTGGCTTGGGGAAGGTGACGAGCGCATCTTCCTATTTGGGGTCGAGTCCGGTCCCGACTAGAGCAGTCTTGGAGGGGTCGGAAGGGCCAGGGGATCTTCTTCGTGTCAGAGTCCGCTGAAATTCCCGACTTCGCTGCTTTTTTTCGCCGGAACTGGGTTTCCTCGACTTCAGTTGTGATGCTTGCCGAATGTGTGTTGCGGCGACTGCCGCCTCTTGTGATGAGCCAATTCGCAGCTCTCCTTGTCGCAAGTGAAGGCTTGCTTGACATCGCTGTGGAGGGAGAGGACTCTGTTGGCCCATGGCATCTTGAGCACCATGTAGTATAGTGCGTATCGCCATGAACTTGGCGAGCACCGGTCGTCCGAGTATCACGTGGTACGTGGTCAAAGTTGGCTCGAAGCAGATGTTCTCTTTATGCGACTCATGAAGGTGACTGCAAAGATGTAGTTTAAGACAGGTCGGAGAATTATCCCGCGGTATTAGAAACGAGGAATCATTCATGTCCAGCTTGCGCAAAAGATATATTTGAGTGCGCTACCTCAGGGGAACCTTCTTCAACAACTGTTCTGGACGACCGGGTCAGTATCGTCCTGGTGTGCGAAAAACCCAATTCTGGATGATCGGCACGGTGAACGTTATGGACGTCTCTGACCAGAAATTATTGAGAGATCATGTCGCGTGCTGTTATTCTGCTTCGAAGGACAGCCCTCCGATGATGTGGTTTGAGCTATCTCGTCAACCGGGCCGCTGGCTTGTTTCCTTGTCGGCGCCAGATGATAAAGCCTACTCAGAAGCAATCGCATGACGACCATGTGAAGGGGCAAGGCCCATCATGAATGTTGTTTCGTTGGGCCGCGACCGAGTTTGCTCCATATTGGCACCTCATTGGCTTGCACTTGTTTTGCTCGTTGTCGGGTTCGCCTTCTGGTCCTTCTAAGAGGGCGATCGCTTCAGCCGCGCGAATTTGTTCGCCATGTTCAAAGAGATGGTGGCTTCCGATGAACTTCGTGAACGGGGCGTCTTTACAAGGCAATGACGCCTCATCCTTGATCCTTGGGATTCGCTCAGACCTCTTGATAAAGTCGCGTAGGACTCGTTTTCTTCATTGATATAGATGCTTGGAAGACGGCCTCTCGTAGGTCCCTTGAAGATTAGCGATGAACCGCTCCCTAGAGTTCCCCAAGAACCGATCGACCGCCTCGGGAGGTTAGCCATAGTCGGCTAGTGTGACTGGGAGATAGTTTAGCCATGTGTGTCTCGGATATCTCGATCCCCGTATTGAAGCCCGTGGCCAGTCAATGTCCTAGGCTCGTGGGTGAAAGCTCATTCTTCATGAGGGCTCCGGCTCCGACCGCGAAAACCGCTCGTGGTGAAGACCAAAACACTCGTTCTCGTCCTCTAGTCAGCGGGTCCTCTTCACGTTGATGGCGGAGTGATGTCATATCGGGTGCGTTGTAGACGAACAGGTCTAGGTTGAACCGGCGATCACATGGCCACCGATTGTTGTTGTTGTGTCACACTCTTCATGTGGCCGACTCGAGCCAGCCGCCCAGTGTCAAGCTGATGGAATGCCCCTGCTGAAACCCGACCGATTGGTCGCGTACAAGTGTGTTGCCCGACTGAGACAGGCAAGAGCTATCATCGCCTTGACGCAGACCCGCGCTGGAGCATGTCCAACAGGGTCACGGATGACATTCCGTCATGGCCCGACTTTGGTCTGCGGCAGTTCGCCTAATGTTTTACACCGGCAATGGGCTACTCGCGATGGAAACTTGATGGATTGCAAAGGAACTTTTATACGTTCGGCGATGTCCCTACGTCCAGTTGAGTGTTATTCCTTTGAGGATTTGTGGTTGGTGATTCTGGTGAACCAACTTCACCTACCCTCAGGGGGCGCCCTGCCTGCGAATTGCTCTAGTAGATTAGAGACTCTTCAGTATCATGTCAACCGTCTTACCGAGCAGGGAACTACTCGTATGTACGGACTTCATGTCAATCGAATGGGTATTTATAGTCCTTTGACGCCAAAAATCACCGTAACGAGCCGATGATCTGGTTCGTTAAGACACGTGAAGGGCTGGGAGATTTGCTGTGCAAGGTTTGTAGGCATGCCAGTCAATTTGACCCTGCAATTGACAAGGAGATAGAAAATATTAGATCGTTGAGCCAACGGCTCGGCTGGAAGCCGAATTGGACTCACTCCCATCGCGATGGCCGATATAGACAAAGCACTTATACATCGACTGGGAGCCGATGATGGCATAGATGGATAAGATAAATATACCATGTGGCTAAGGAACCAATAACAATATAAATAAATAAACTAGCCGATTACTGATATGAAGTGTATCGGCCGGAAAGCCGATAACGGTGTAGAGTGCCAAAAACGTGTAGCGATGCAATCGGCCTTAATTAACAAAAGATAACCTATCGGCTAGGCACTCCGATAGAACATTGCATAAGTATCCATCAGCTCATTAAGGATAGAATTATTATCACCAGTCTAATAGATCGGACCTAACCGTTGCAGCACAGACTGACGATGATAACAGAACCTCGATGCTCTGATAGATCTAATGCAATCGTGATGTGATATATGATAACTTATCGGCTATACATCCCGATAAAACGCCTACATAAAACCGATCAACCTAGCAGGAATAACTTATCATGCAGTTTAGTAGGTTGGACCTAACCGATGCAGCACAAACTGATGATAAATTACACCCGGTAAGTTGATAAATCTACGCACCTGTGATGTGATATATCTACTCGGCGTATGAGATCAAACCTAACTGATGCAGCCGTAGACAGAACAGATATATCGTGGTAAGCCGACTACCGCAGGCCGACTAGGATATCGGACCTAACCGAGGAAGTCCTAGCCGGTACGGTAGTCGAGGTAATGAGACTTACCCTCTCGCAGGAGGTCGAACTTAACCGATGTAGCCTGGCTCGAGAAGCAAGAACCCGTTTAATAGGGTGGCAATGCGCCGAAGTTTGTATTGATCTGATTGATAATTTACAAGGTACCTAGGCATACGTATTTATACCCCGAGTTGATACAGTCCAGATCGGATACGAAACAGGAGTTTCCTAACTATAAAAGGAAAAACAACAAGCCCTAACCGGACACGAGATCAGGTTTTCCTAAAAATCGTTAAAGCTACCTAATTTATAGATAAAATAATTAACGGCCATGCTGTGGTCTTCACGACTCCTTGAATTCGGCTTCTTCTGGATTTAATTCCCGCCAGTTAACCATGATTTTTTCTTAACCGAATCCAATAAAGATCCATACCAAATTTTGGCGTTAACACATGCCCCCCAATTTCGAAGTTTGTTATCGAATTTCGAAATTCTTCTGTTTGGGCTTCAGATTCCTTTCACACCGAGGCAGCCCAAGGTAGCCCACTTTCCTTAAATGTTTGAAACAGTGCCAACGGCCTTAATTCCCGCCCGGTCATCATACCTCTATAAACCGCTTTGCCTTCCTAGCCCCCTTTCTTTATGCTTTCACATCACCAGAGCCCTTTCAACTTCCTCCGAGACCTCGACAAACTCTGGCGATCTAGGCGAACTACTGCGGTCTCCTTCTTCAACCTCCGATCTTCGCTCATCTTCCTCTTCTGCAATGGCTTCCGCGAACGCTGTCCCAGAGGTAATCTCCTTGTCTAATCGTCTTCTCTATCTCGTAACCTGGATTGAATCTGCTCCTGTTCCTCGTGTTCTTGTTTACTGTAGCACTTAGAGACCAGATTTTGATTTCGCCGTAATCTCTTTCCGTTTCTCGTGTTCTTGTACATTGTAGCGCCTTAGAGACCGGATTTTGATTCCGCCGTGACCTCTTTCTGTCCTTCATTCTTGCATATTGTAGCACCTTAGAGACCAGATCTTGATTCCGACCGCCGATTACCCGAACTTCTTCTACCATGGTCCCATGGGTAGTGAAGATCCTACAGATTTCATCAACGCCGAAACTCAACTCATCTCCTTCAAGAACTCCACCATGCTAGTCAGCGATTGGAACAACAGTTTCAGATCATGACCGAGCAAACTTCTCGGGTGGAGGAACTGGTATAACAGAGTATCGGCTACCAAGAGAACACTTTGGGATGAAGCAGACATCGGCCACTGCATCAATCTCTCACTGGCTGAGATAGAGAGGAACGAACCCCTGCTTGCATCGGCCTCGTACTTCTGGTCAGACGCCCTCAACGCCTACCTATTTGGACATGGGCCGATGACCCCAACTTTGATAGATGTAACCATGCTTACCTGCCTCAACACAATGAGTTACATCAATCCCTTCAATCTCCAATTCAAGCCTACCCATCGGCTTCAAGCAAAGAACATCGGCAGTTGGTCCAAGTACATATCAATCCATAACAACGGAACTGGACTAGTCGATGATCGGGAACACGTCACTTTCCTGAATCTATGGTTGGAACGGTTCGTCTTCAGCGGTGCAACCCTTGGTCCAACAACCAATATGCAATGTCTGGCAGAACGTTTGGCCGATCGGAAACAAGTTCCCCTGGGGCAATATCTCCTTGGTGCCACTTATCAACTGCTGCATCAAGTGGCAGTCAAACTATCAGCCGGCCAGCCAGTTGGCCATATCGGAGGTCCTTGGTGGTTCGTGCAGTTATGGCTCAACGTTTACACATCCAAGGCAATTCCCGATACCTCCTTCCTCAATCAATCTTTTCCAGCCGATCACACAGAGGAACAAGCACCCACCTATCGCCGATGCATCTCAATGGGCGAAGCTGCATCGGCTCTTCCTGGCGGCAAAATGACCCCCATTGGACTCAGCCAATGGTTCAAAGGCCTTTATTATGGCTTTACCAAGGATGCCACACTGTGGTTCACATATGATGACGCATCATCATTTGAGATGCCGTCCAACTTCAATCCACTTGACGTCCTGGCCGACGATGAATCGAAGACCATATTCCTATCACCCATTACTCCCCGTCTCCTACCGACTGGCTTCTCTCAAGGCCGATCACAGCCATTGTATGAATTCTATCACCCAACAGTTAGCTCCTGCCAGTTCGGCCTCGGTCAACTCCCCATCGGCTTGTTCTTCATCGACAAACTCCAGGCCCGGGGAAATGTAAATAGTGCTCTGGAGTATGATCGGCTGCGGACACTAATAGATTCCCTATCTCTGGGCACCGCCGCCGATGTGGAGGTATGCACTGTCAACACCAAGCTCTTTTCCCGATGGTGGTCGGAATGGAAGAAACACCTGTTCAACTCATCGGCCATTCACTACTGCTCTCGCCTCAACTCCAACTACGTCGAATCCGATGACGAGGTAATATTCCACTATCTTTGAATTTTTCACTTCCGATCATCTCTTACATTCCTATCTTGTAGGCTGTTGATGTGAAGCCACCGACAACAAGCACCAGTGGCCGGCCGATTATATACCAACCACCATCGGCCAACCCACACCTAGGGCATGATGCTCCCCCTCCATTAGCTCTTCTCCAGGCGCCACGGCCGACAAGACCAATCCGCAAGAAGCTGGCATCTCGCCCTCACAAGAGATAGAAAATTAGTGCTGATGCCGTGATCATGGCGCCGCCTGCTACTCAAACAACATCAGCTCCTTCATCCCCGCAGCTATGTGCCAAGTCTTGACATTATCATCTGTTCCCCATCTTCACACTATCGATCTTTTTGCCAGCTTGAGTCATCGGCTCCCGAACTTCAACCTACCGCCGACATCCCTGCAAGCATCGAGCCGATGACCTCTGCAGCCATTCCAATTCCGTCATCTTGCCCTGAAGCCGATACTGGGATTGCTCCTACTTCAGCGCCAGACATCGGCCATCTTGAAGAACAACCTACTCAACCATCTGATGCCGATGTCACTCCTCAAGCTGCTCCTCCCCTGCCTCAGGTAATTTCTTCACAACCATACTTTATTTTAACCAACTACTGATTCCTTTACCGATGTCAACCTACAGTCCTTAGCCGATTTGTTCTCCTTCGACATCGGCAAGTACTTGGAGGCAGATGAAGAAACATCCACCAGTGCAACAACGAAGCCATCCTTTCCAGCCGACGTGCGCGAATACCTGCTAAACATCAGTCGTCTGCTGGAAAACCCTATCGACACATTGGTGGAGGATTGCGGGCCGATCCGGGCAAGATTCGTAGAGATTGAGCCACACCTGCCCGAAGAGCTCATCGACGCACTAACCCCTGCAGCATACCTGGAATCCCACAAATTCCAACTTGTCAAGCTCAGGCAACGTGTAGCCGATCGTGCCAATCAACAGAAGATAATCCAAGACATCCAAACTGATCGGCTATCAGCTCAAACAGAAAAGAAGAAGCTTGATGATATGGTAGCTGCCCCTGAAGAACTCCAACCCAAATTGGATCAGCTGAAGAGAAGGGAAACCAATCTGTTGGCAGAACTCGAAACAATTCGCAATGATATCGCAATAACAGAATCCCAGCTCATCGGCCTACCTCAAGCCATACAAGATCAAGAGGCCAGAGTTGCAGCAGCAGTGCGTCAAGTCATTCATTGGCGCAAAATCATGAAGACCATCCCAAGCTCCGATGAAGACGATACCCATGCCATAAATAAAATCGACCAGATTCGCCTACGTGCCATTGAAACAATTCAAAAATTTTTGTAAAACATTATCGTTGATGCCATTGATGTTGCTCCCAAAACATGCTGAATCATCTTTCGCTTGTAACATAAATCTGATCGGCTCTGTTGCTTACTTCATCTTTTCCATCTTTGCTTGATAATATTTTATTATTTGATCTAAAGCGATATCAATGGATATCAGCTATCTTTAGCGCGATGCAGAAACATCGGCTTTTTGAACTATTTTAGAAATCGGCCGCATTTAGCCGATTCAGGAGTTGATCCAAACGCTCGGATAGTACCTCTTGAGATATTTCCCATTAAGCGCTTTAGCAAACTCCGTCCCCCCAAGATCTTCTAGTATGTAAGCATTACTAGGCACACAATGATTTACCCGATAGGGCCCTTCCCAATTAGGTGACCACTTTCCGAATTTACTATCTCTGGACCCGATCGGCAAAATCAATTTCCATACAAGATCTCCTTCATCAAACGATTTATTCATCACCTTTTTGTTATAATGCCTAGCCGCCTTAGCCTTATTTTCCTTGATCCTCTCCAGCACCCTTAACTGATTCTGAGCCAAATCCTCGTGTTCATCTGTCATCAAGTTATAATAATCATCGGCTGTCAATTGATTCTGTAAAGAAATTCTCCTAGAGCCGATGTTAGTCTCCCAAGGCAAAACTGCTTCATGCCCATATACCAACTGATATGGTGGCACTCGAGTAGATCCATGACATGCCATCCGATAGGCCTACAATGAATCGGCTAATGTAGTGTGCCATCATCGCGGTTGCTCATCAATCTTCCGCTTGATTAATTTGATCAGACTCTTATTTGAAGCCTCTGCCTGTCCATTGGCTTGAGCATAATAAGGTGATGAATTTAGTAACTTATTTCCCATACTGGCAGCAAATTGTTGAAACTCATTGGACATGAAAATAGATCCCTGATCGGTAGTTATCGTCTGAGGAATTCCAAATCGATAAATTATATGCTCTTTTACAAACTCAATCGCCTCCTTGGACGTGACTTTCTTCAATGGAATTGCTTCCACCCACTTTGTGAAATAATCTGTTGCTGCGAATATGAACTTATGTCCTTTACTTGATGGAGGATAAACCTGGCCGATCATATCAATTCCCCACCCTCTGAACGGCCACGGTTTAATGATAGGATTCATAGCTAATGCTGGTGCCCGCTGTATATTTCCAAACTTCTGGCAATCTTGACATCCTTTATAGTACCTGAAGCAATCTTCCAGCATTGTCGGCCAAAAGTATCCTACTCTTCTCAATATCCACTTCATCTTATGAGCCGATTGATGAGTTCCACAAACGCCTTCATGCACTTCGCACATAACCACTTTGGCTTCTTCCAAATTCAGGCATCTCAGCAGAACTCCTTCAAAAGTCCGATAATATAATTCCCATCAAGCAGCACATATTTAGTAGCTTTATACCGAAGTTTCCTAGAAACCGATTGCGACGGATTTTGCAGATAACCGATTATTTCCTGTCTCCAATCATCAGCTTTATCCTGAATATCATTATCGGCTATTTCAACTTCAACCTGCTTATTCAGCCGATATCCCGAAGCAATTTGCGCAAGATCATTGTCTTCTAAATTCTGTTCTCTAGGGATATGATCCAATGACACCATCCTGAAATCCTTCAATAAATCTCTGCATTCTTCATGATATGACCTCAAAATATCATCCCTACATTCATACTCCCCAGATAGTTGCTTGATCACCAATAAAGAATCCCCAACAATTTCTATGATATTGGCCCCGATTTCCTTTAAGAGTTGAAGTCCTTTCAATACCGCCTCGTATTCCGCTTGATTATTAGTCCGATAGGGTTTAATTGTAAAAGCAAACTCAAAACTTGCCCCCCGAGGCGATACAATGACCAAGCCGATACCAGATCTATGCTTGCAAACCGATCCATCAAAAAACAAAGTCCACGGGATTGGCTGTACATAATTTTCATGAACCCCTCTATGCTGCATAATGAAATCGGCCACTGCTTGTCCCTTGATCGCTTTAGCCGATTCATATCTCAAGTCAAACTCGGTCAAGGCAAAGATCCATTTACCAACTCGCCCTTTTAAAACTGGAGCCGATAACATATATCTCACCACATCGGCCTTGCAAACCACAATGCACTCAGCCGATAGGATATAATGCCTTAACTTTGTGCATGAGAAATATAAACAAAGGCATAATTTCTCTACCGCAGGATATCTAGTTTCAGCATCCAAAAGCCTTCTGCTTAAATAGAACATGACTCGCTCCTTGCCTTCAAACTCTTGGATTAAAATAGACCCGATGGATTTCTTATCAGCCGATAAGTATAACTTGAACGGCACTCCTTTCTGCGGCGGAATTAGAACAGGCGGGAAACTCAAATAATTCTTAATTCCATCGAATGCCTTCTGCTGATCTGCCCCCCACATGAACTCTTGATCGGCTTTCAACTTCAATAACGGAGTAAAAGATTCAATCCTTCCCGACAAATTTGATATGAATCTTCTTACAAAATTAATCTTGCTGATCAACGACTGTAACTTTGTCTTGTTGCTTGGTGGCTCTGTAGTCTTAATGGCTTTGATGCTCCGTTGACTAACATCAATCCCTCGCTCATGAACCATAAAACCCAAAAACTACCCAGCCGATACACCAAAAGCGCATTTATGGGGATTCATCCTTAATCCGTATTTCTTTGCCCTTTCCAGCACTTTTCGCAAATCGGCTATATGGCTTTCATCACTCTTGGATTTAACCACCACATCGTCGATGTAAATTTCCACTAACAAGCCGATGAGATCATGAAATATATAATTCATCGCCCTCTGATAAGTCGCACCGGCACTTTTCAATCCAAATGTCATTACCACCCACTCATATAAGCCGATAGCTCCAGGACATCGAAATGCAGTCTTATGTATATCTTCCTCAGCCATAAAAATCTGATTGTATCTTGCATTGCCATCCATGAAGCTAATAATCTTGTGGCCCAATGCTGCATCTACCAACAAATCTGCTATTAGCATTGGGTATTCATCCTTGGGGGTAGCCTTATTCAAATCCTGGAAATCGATACATATCCTCAATTTTCCATTCTTCTTTTCCACCGGGACGATATTAGAAACCCACTCAGCATATCGGCACGGCCTTATAAACTTTGCATCATATAACCTTGTAATTTCTGCTTTGATTGGCTCATATAACTCTGCCTTTAATCTCCTTGGAGCCTGTTTAAACGGCCGATATCCTGGTTTAATAGGAAGTCGATGTTCAACAATGGATCGGCTTAACCCTGGCATTTCATGATATTCCCAAGCGAAACAATCTCGAAACTCTTTCAATAATTTTATTAAGTCTTCTCGGAATTCAGGACATAATTTTTTACTTATGTACGTCGGCCTTGGCCTATCTCCTGGTCCTATATCAATTTCCTCCAAATCATCGGCCGACGTAAATCCTTGTCCCAATTTCCCTTCGAAGTCTTCAATGGTGCCCATCAGAGTAATAGTTCCAAGCCGACTTGCCGGATCAGCTGTATCTCCCGACTGGTGATCTTAAGATAATCCCTTTCCCATACTTTTCCAGACAAGCAATCGATACCATCGGCTTCCCAGATCGGCAAATCAGTCATCGCAATGTTGGTCGATTGATCCGCTGGGATTACCTCGACTTGATCTCCCTGCCATTGTATCAGACTTTGATGCATCGTCGAAGGCACGCAACAGTTTGCGTGAATCCAATCCCTGCCGAGGAGTAAACTATATGATCCTTTTCCATCGATGACAAAAAACGTGGTAGGCAATGTCTTGTTCCCTACTGTTAGTTCCACGTTCAACACGCCTTTCGTCTCCGATGAATTCCAGCCGAAATCCTTCAACACCATATTTGTTTTGATCAAATCTTTGGCAATTTTCCCCAATTTCCGATATGTGGCATACGGCATTAAATTGACGACTGCCCCCCCCATCGACTAGCATCTTCGTCATCGGCTTCCCATTCACAAATCCCTTAATATATAATGGCTTCAAATGCCGATGACTAGATTCTTCAGGCTTATCAAATATAGCCTGATCGGGTCACAGCGTCAATTGAGCAAACATCTCCTCATCGCCCTCTTCATCAGATGAAAACGCTTTGTATTCCCTAGGCAGAAAGAAAACCATGTCTACTGGAGCCGATGGACCAACTTCATCGTCATTTTTCTTCACGCGCCATACCCACTTAGTCCTCTTGTGACGATGATCGGCTTCCTTGTAGTCCCGCCGTTGCTCTTCCTGTTGCTCCCGGTGCCGTAACCACTGTGCCCTTCTTTTCTGATTTTTTGTAAATATCCCACTAGGACACCACTGAGGATTTTGGATCTGTTTTTCATGTGCTTCCTCATCATTTTCTTCAAAGAATTCTTCATGGATCAGCCCCAATCAGCTATGTACCGATGCTCTTTTCCCAGACAACCGATCCTGCGAAAACCTTTCCTGCTGATCATGCCGATATCCCATACTACTGCACTCAGGGCAATCTTGAATTGTCGGCAATCTCATACCCTGATCCCAACAAAACCTGAAAAACGGGCAATCCCAATGCGGATTATATCTTTCACTGTCTGGCTCAATCCACCGTTCTTCATGGCTTGAATATTTTTCTATCAAGTCCGATGAAGTAATTCTTGTCGTCTTACCCCAACGCCTTCCTCCATCGGCCTGATCCCTTGATGATCCTGCATAAACCATATTTACAGGGAATGGATGTCCATCTATTTTCATCGGCCTTTTGTCTTCAAACTTGATCCTCCCCTGTTCAACAGCCGATTGAATTTGTTGCCGAAAAACTTTGCACTCATTAGTGCGGTGCGATATCATGTTGTGCCACTTGCAATATCTCTTCTTCAGTTCTTCGGCTGATGGAATCACGTGATTTGGCGGAAGTTGTATCTGTTTCTCTTGTAACAGTAAGTCGAAGATTTTATCGGCTTTATTAATGTCGAAGTCATATCGCTCCTCCTTGCTGATATCCTTCACCCATGGGCATGATACTGATTTCTTGTTCCTAGCCCACTCCGCCAATCCGACTTCAGCATCGGATTCTTCATCATCTGAATCCGATGAATAAACCTGTACCTGAGCAACCCTTCTCTGATATTTATCCTTTTTCGCCTCTTGAAATCGGCTTTCATGAGCTGATACCTTCTGTACCAGGTGCGCCAGGGACTCGAACTCCTGTGATGAAAACCTTTCTTTGATTGGCGCTAAGAGACCCTGAAAAGCCAAGTCGGCTAGATGTCCGTCGCTCAGATTCAAACTGTAACATCGGTTTCTAACATCCCGAAACCTCTGGACATATTCTGGCACCGTTTTGTCTGGTCTCTACCTAACCGATGTTAAATCTGTCAGTCTCATCTCATGGATTCCAGCAAAGAAGTATTTGTGAAACTGTTTTTCTAGATCGGCCCATCCCCGAACTGAATTCGGCGGTAATGAGGAGAACCATGTAAAGGCCGATCCAGACAATGACAAGGGGAAAAACCTAACTCTCAAAGCCTCCTCAGCTGATGCTTCTCCACATTGTGCCAAGAATCGGCTAATATGCTCTACTGTAGATATGCTGTCCTGCCCTGAGAATTTGGAAAAATCTGGGACTCTGTATTGGTGTGGCAATGGCACTCTGTCAAACCACTCGGGATATGGATGCTGATACATAAATGTTTGCTCCTTTGGCTTTATCCCAAATTGTGCCCTCACTATTTCCGCAACCCTTGCCGATAAGTCTTCTTCTCTTGGGATTTCCTGCTGGTACTGTATGGGTGGAGTTTGTAGCCGATTCTGCCTGGGGTATTCTCTCTGATAATTACCTAAATCGGCAATACCTCCTGGGTAGTTCTGCTGATATCCTCCATAATAAGCAGACCGATGGTATCCAGCAGGAATATCTTGTTGCCCCCTAGCCTGGTGCGAAAACAAGTTTTCCGGTACATCTTTTGTGGCGCCATAAGTAACTTGATTTGGCTCCATCTTTGGCGGGAGATATACAGGACCTCGAGTAGGCTCTTGAGCAATTGATCCATCCACTATCTTCTTGATGAGGTTATGGAGCGTGTTTACCAGAATTCCGGATTGATTGATGAGCGCGTGATGTACTGCTTCATTCACCATCTCCTGTAAGGGTTTTACTGGTGGACTCTCAGGTGGTGTACGGCTCGATTCTCCAACCAAAACTGGTTTTGGAAACTGAGATTTTTGAATCGGCCCTTGTCATGTCATGCCGAAAGATTCCAAGCAGAGTTTCTAAAAATTGGCCATATTTTGCTTGACTTGCTGTCTCTGCTTGTCTGTTAAATCCTCCATGCTAACCGGAATTACTTTGTCTGTTTTGATCTCTTTTCCGGCCATGTTGAAATTCTAGGTCCCACCACGCGTGCCAAAAACATGTTGACGGCGAAAATCACCGGCAGCGTCGGGAACGAGCCGATGATATGGTTCGGCGTTTGGAGAAACGCGAAGGCCTGGGAGATTTGCTTAACTCCAGTGTAGGTCCTAAATCTTGAGGTTCGTAGGCGTGCCAGTCAATTTGACCCTGCAATTGACAAGGAGATAGAAAATATTAGATCGTTGAGCCAATCGGCTGGATGCTGAATTGGACTTGCTCCATCGGCCGATGGCCGATATAGACAAAGCACTTATACATTGACTAGGAGCCGATGATGGCATAGATGGATAAGATAAATATACCATGTGGCTAAGGAACCAATAACAATATAAATAAATAAACTAGCCGATTACTGATATGAAGTGTATCGGCCAGAAAGCCGATAACGGTGTAGAGTGCCAAAAACGTGTAGCGATGCAATCGGCCTTAATTAACAAAAGATAACCTATCGGCTAGGCACTCTGATAGAACATTGCATAAGTATCCATCGGCTCATTAAGGATAGAATTATTATCACCAGTCTAATAGATCGGACCTAACCGTTGCAGCACAGACTGACGATGATAACAGAACCTCGATGGGCCGATAGATCTAATGCAATCGTGATGTGATATATGATAACTTATCGGCTTTACATCCCGATAAAACGCCTGCATAAAACCGATCAACCTAGCAAGAATAACTTATCACGCAGTTTAGTAGGTCGGACCTAACCGATGCAGCACAAACTAACGATAAATTACACCCAATAAGCTGATAAATCTACACACATGTGATGTGATATATCTACTCGGCCTATGAGATCAAACCTAACTGATGCAGCCGTAGACAGAATAGATATATCATGGTAAGCCGACTACCGCAGGCCGACTAGAATATCGGACCTAACCGAGGAAGTCCTAGCCGGTACGGTAGTCGGGGTAATGAGACTTACCCTCTCGCAGGAGGTCGAACATAACCGATGCAGCCCGGCTCGAGAAGCAAGAACCCGTTAAATAGGGTGGCAATGCGCCGAAGTTTGTATTGATCTGATTGATAATTTACAAGGTACCTGGGCATATGTATTTATACCCCGAGTTGATACAGTCCTGATCGGATATGAAACAGGAGTTTCCTAACTATAAAAGGAAAAACAACAAGCCCTGACCGGACACGAGATCAGGTTTTCCTAAAAATCGTTAAAGCTACCTAATTTACAGATAAAATAATTAACGGCCATGCTGTGGTCTTCACGACTCCTTGAATTCGGCTTCTTCTGGATTTAATTCCCAGCAGTTAATCGTGATTTTTCCTTAACCAAATCCAATAAAGATCCGTACCAAATTTTGGCGTTAACAGGGGCATCTGCTGTAGAGATTGCGTTGATGTCATGTGCCGTTAGCTTTTGTTTCTGTTTGGACTCATACGTAGACGGCCCTCCGAAGATGTGGTTGAGCTCGGCCTGGGGATCTTGAAAATCGTCGGCTGGGTCCTGATCTGGCTTATCTTTCGTCTTGTCGGCGCCAGATGATGAAGCCTGCTCGGAGTCAAACTTCATGAGCATGAAGCAGTCTTTGACCGCGTGCTTGCCTTTGGGGTGGAAGGGGCATGGCCCATTCATGACTTTCTGGTAGTCGTTGTTCTGTTGGGGCCGCAATCGAGTTCACTCCATGTTGGCCACCTCGTTGTCCTACTTCCGCTTGCAGTTGCCGGACTTGTTCTGTGATGGCTCATTGTTGGCTTTCGCCTTCTGGTCCTTCTCTTGGGACTCCTTCTCATCGAGGGCTTCCACGACCGCTTCAGCCGAGTCGGAGTATTTGTTTGCCATATCGAAGAGAGCCCGGACGGTAGCTAGAGGCTTCCGAGTGAACTTTGTGGGCACCCCAGAAGTGCATTATGGAGAGTAATTATTATGACAACGCGAAATATCTAGATGGATGGGATCTCAAATAAAAACCAATTAAGTACAGTAACCATCCATCCTTATCACAGCCTTGCCATAATATTTACCCAATCACAATACAATTCCAACGCGCTGAATTCAGAAATAAAGAGATATTTGGAGAGTTGATTCACCAGTCCGAAATGTCGAAGTGTGCCCGTCAATCCACACGAAGGTGGCGACCAAACACGATACACACTTCTGGGGACATGGTCTACGGTTGAACCAACATCCATGCATCTCATCATTTCTAAATTCATACTCATGTTCAGTTAGTCCCTAGGAAAGTGACTAGCCTCACACTTTCATCGCAAGCAATTGATAAACATCACAAGTACTCTAAATATGGACAAACGAGCAGCAGGGTTATATATATTACATAGAGGGTTCACACCCTAATTCATCACAAAGTAACCCAAAAGATAGCAGCGGAAAATATAAACATAAAGGATAAAACCAGTGGTGCCAATACCAAACCACAGGGCAACCGACTGGGGATAGAGCATAACTTCAACTACAAATTATCCTCGCCACCCTCGGCGGGATAATAGTAGACCACATCCGAGTCATCGTTATCCTCACCTGAAAGATATGCAGCGTGAGTACAACAAGTACTCAGCTAGACTTATACAATAATAATAGTACAAAGGAGTAATGCTAGTCTCTACATCAAGGAGTATGGCTAGGTTGATCTGATTTTGCATAAAGCTGATTTTATTGAGCAAGTAATACATTTAAAACATAAGCATTTGTGAAATAGCTCAATCTGAAAATTTAGGACAGCAAGCTTATAGTTCTGAAATGGAAGTAAAAATGAGCACAATCCCATGCTCTAACATCAACATTGGGCCACCATTGCCCAAATAATTATGCTACACAAGCATACCATCTCTCATGGCTAAAACCAAGCCATATTTAACATCAAAGCCTCTTATATAAGCCCATCCATCCATGACTATCCTAAGTCATGATATAACCACATAACCCATAATCACATATCCCATGTTTGATGCTAACATGAGTGAGGAACACATCAAGCGGTCGTCCGTAACCATGGACACGGCTATTTGAATAGTTCTTACTCTGATCAGAGGTGTACATCTTTACCCACACGATGTGATAGAAGCCAAACGGCTACACTCTAGTTTGATCCGTACCCGTCGGTACCCACACTCTACACATTGAGTGCGGACTAGAGGTGACAACAAAACCTTTTGCACCCTTAGCCCCAATCACCTAAACCACGTCTGGGCCCCCGACGACTTAGTCACGTGTGTGCGTGGTGACTAAGGCGGGATCACCGTCGCGGGAGGCACCTCCGGCCAAAACCAGGCGCGCTCGAGGTCCTCCAAAGGAATACCCTTCCTCATGAATGACAGACGGGCGTAGACGGCCACAGCCTCCCGTGCTACTTAGTTAAGCCGTCCCATTCCCGGCGTGTGGAAGTACGTAGGGTGCTTGAATAGACGTCAACATGTTCAGTCCTTAACGACCCAGACGGAGCTACATGCATTGGGGAAACACTATCTCATCATCGCCCTATCATCCGTCGAAGTCAAACATATTCTCAATTATTAATCAGAAGTTATTCTTTGCAGATTTTAACCCATCCATTCGTATTAAACTAGTTTTGAACCGATAGCTCCATCTATCGGATTTTTCTACGTCTAGAATTAAGCATGGCTAAGCATTCGGTAAAATAAAGGTATCCCAAAGTCCTTAACCAGGGGTGACAAGGTAAAAGTATGGTATCAACAATCAAGGAATGGAAATGCATACAATTAGATAATATTGACTCTACCCGTTTTTCCATTTTAAATAAACCGAAACATGCATATAGATATTGCTTTCGCAAACAAAACAATTTATTGAAAGTATAGGTTCAATATGCTTAGATACTTGCATAGATGCTTGCCTTGTTGCTGCGATGGTTCACACTCAAATTCTGGTTCTTGCTCCACGTACTCCGAATTGTCTGAATCTACCGATAAAAGACGAATATGCAAATAAGAATCAATTAAATATGCCAATGCAAAAATGATCAATAAAAGCTAAGATAAAAACCATAGGTAGGGCATGTCTTAACAAGATTTTAGGAGAAAGAACCAAGTCATTTGCATCCCTAGATTGGGAGATACAAAAATAACAAGCGAGGAAGGCTGAAAAATGGCAGTTTTGTAATTATTTAGATTGTAGCCTTAAGTTATTATATTTGACTGACGTTTTCTATTAAGGTTTCAAGAAGGCAAGTATTTTTATATAAAAGAGCATAACCTACTGGTTCTAATAAAATTTGGTTCACTGAAATTTGATTTAAAAAGATTTAGAGATGAATTTCTCAAGTTTGTCAAAAAGAAGAGTTAGAAATTACTTAGGCCTATTTTGGGAGGTAGTTTTGTCAAAAACAATTTGTCCACAATAAAGGTTACAATTTTCTGAGTTAAAGAAAAGTGATTTCATATTTTTAGCAGTTAGGATGAATCTTCTAAAAATTTACAAAATTCTTAGGCACAAAATAAGTTATTTTTGCTTCTTTAATTTCTATAGGTAGTTTCTGTACAGAAGTTGTCATATTTTATTTTACAGTATTGAAGTTCACAAATTTATAGAAATAACAAAATTGGTTTCACTCAAAAAGGAGTTAAAATGAATTCCTTATATATTTTTGAAGTTTGCTCATTTTTCAGTTACAAAATAATTCAGTTATTTGCCTTTTCTTCTTCTGGATTTTCTTTGCTTTCTTTCTTTCTCTTACAAGTGGGGCCTGCTCGTCAGAGAGACGAAGCTGAGCAGGGCGAGCTTGGCTGCGGCTAGAGGCGGCACGGCCAGAGGCAGCGATGGCGGCCTCGATCGTGGTCGGGGCCAAAAGAGAAAAGGAAGAGGATAGCATGGCGAACCTACCCCCGGTAGCGCGGTGGTCGGGGATGGCCTGAGGCTCACCGGTGATGAGTGCGAGCGGCGGCCGTCCTCGAGATGGCGAGGCCGATAGAGCTACGGCTTGATTCAAAGCAAACTAATACATGCATAGGCATCCACTTGGTACCAGGAGGCTCACCGAAGGTCTTGCTGAGGCTAACCGTGCTTGGACGTCGGCGGTGACAGAGAAAGCGGTCCAACGGTGGTGGAAATCCTCTGGACGACGGTGGCAGCTTGATTCGTTCGCCAAGCTCCCAAGGGAAGATGTCCATCATGTTAGAGGTCCCTTAGGGGTGGCGAGAGAGCGAGGAATCAGAAAGAGGCTCACTGGGGAGCGAGGGATCGACGGCGGTGGCTCAGATCGGAGTTGGGGAAAACGACGATGGATCTCGTGGCTCAGGGCTTCCCAGCTCGATTCCTCTGGTCGGCGGGCTTCTGGAGGTGAGGCAACGACGTCGGCGAGGTGGCATGGCTTACGGTGTCCTGGATCGGCCTGAACGGCGACAGTGGCACGGCGGCGGTGCTGTAGAGCAGAGACAGAGCATGGCGGCGACATGGCTGCTTTGGCCGATGAATCTAGGGCAACCAAGTATGAAAATGGGATGGTTAGGAGTGGTGGATCATGTTCCGATGGTTGGGAAAGGATGGTGTTCATCGGCGTTGGCTCAGGACTGATCGAACACTGCCGGCTGAGGGAAAGGTGAGGCTACTAGCGGTGATCCTTGAGGATTCCGTGGGTTTCTCCGGTGGGAACGTGGAGAGGAAGGGAGAGAGGTGCTGCTGGCGAGATTTGGAGCGAAATGGTCGAGGTTTCCAATGGTTGAGCTCATCTATGTGTCTCTGTGTGCTGTGAGTGAGAAGAACGAGATACTGACACGTGTGACATGCAACTGCTGAGCTGCTCCAGCTCCACAGTATCCTTGGTGGGTCCCACATGTAAGGAAACAATGTTCTACACATTTTTAGCTAGATTGTGACTATGTTTAGTGGGTCCATGTAGTGGAAACCTATGGAGAGGAGAGGAGTATGGGCAGAAGTTGGGTGAAACACACTGTCCAAAGAATATTTGAGGCTTACAGGTGGGCCAGGCCTTGTGGGGTCCACCTGGAAGTGAGAAATGAGAGGAGAATTCTCTAGAGACTAAGTGTTGTGAGCTGTATGGACAGCTGTCTTGCATCTGTGATTTCAGTAGGTTACTAAGGGATATAAATTATGGGAAAATTATTGGAGGTAGAGAAAGATGTGTTTAACCTGCTGGCCAAATTTCGTGGTTAGAAGTGGTCTGGTTAATCCTTGGTGAAAATGCAAAGTAGGCATACTGGTCCAGTTTTTCTGCAGTGTAATTTATGTCCCTAGGGCTTTGCCCTTATTTTATGTGATTTCCTTGGGAATTAAATTGAGCCAAAATTACTGGTGGTAGGGTTCATGTTGACACACACATTGGAAAAAGGGATCTGTCTAATTAGTCTTCATTTTTATTTGGTGAATTTTAGAAGTATACCCATACATTTTTAGCTAGCTCCCTAGCCTAGCTGATTTGAGGGATTTTATTGGAGTACTTACTGAAGTGATAAAATCATATAAAATTTACAGTGGATCAATTATGTGGGATAGTGTTTACAGGAAGTTTTCCATGATTTTATGTGCACCCAATCATCTTTTGAAATTCCTTAGACTGTACAAATGCATCTGTCAAAGAAAAGGACACTGGCTGAAATTTGTTGGAATATTTAATGGGTCCAAAATAATGAATTAAATTCTGGAAAAATCATGTTAATTCATGATAAATAAACTAGTATTTGAATAAATTATTTCCCATACTTCTGTTCAATTTGATGCACATTTTGGTAATGTTTGGTTTTTGCCAATTAGGGTTTAATTAAAGCCACTTTAATTTACATGAAGTGACAAAGCACAAACTAAATTGTGCACTCTAATGACAATTGGGCATACACCAATTACCTGAGATTAAATCTAGGGCTGTGACAAACTTCACGATGAACGGGGCGTCCTTTACTCCCTTGCGGAAGGCGGCGATGACGGCCTCGTCCTTGATCATTGGGATCTGGTTGCGCTTCTCGGAGAACCTCTTGATAAAGTCGCGTAGAGACTCATTCTTCTTCTGGTGCAGTTGGTATGGATCGTGCTCGGAAGACGGCCTCTTGTAGGTCCCTTGAAAATTAGCGATGAACCGCTCCCTGAGTTCTCCCCAGGAACCGATCGACCACCTCGGGAGCCCTGTTAGCCATGTCCTCGCTGAGTCGGCTAGGGCGACTGGGAGGTAGTTAGCCATGGCTTTATGGTCACCTTTGGCAGCTCGAATTGCCAGGGTGTATACGGTGAGCCAGGACTCGGGGTTGGTTTTGCCGTCGTATTTCTCGATCCCCATAGGCTTGAAGCCCGACGGCCAGTCGACGTCCTATAGCTCGTGGGTGAAAGCTAGAACGCCTTCATCTTCATGAGGGCTCCGGTTCTGACCGTAGCGGTTAAACCGCTAGTGGTGAAGGCCGAAAAGCTCATGCTCGTCCTCTATTCGGCGGCGCTTGTTCTCTTCGCGTTCACGGCGCCGAGCGTTGATGTCGATGTTTTACACCAGCAATATGAATATGGGGCTACTCGGCGGATGGAAACTCGGTGGATTGCAAAGGAACACGGAGAGATTTTATACTGGTTCAGGCTGTCGATGCGAGGTAATACCCTACGTCTAGTTGGGATGTATTCCTTTGAGGATTATGGTGGTGGTTCTGATGAACTCTGGATGATCTGCCCTCATGGGGCGCCCTGCCTCCCCTTATATACCGGGGGACAGGGGTACAAGGTAGGAATCCCTACCGGATATGGCCAAGGGATTTTCTTCTTAGAGATACATCTTACCCGACTAGGATTGTATATTCCTTTTTGTACAAGGCAAAGTCTGCCGGGTACTACTATATCTCTAATTACAAGTCTCGGCCCATCGTCTGTCCGAGTGGCCCATATGCTTGTGATGAGGTACCCGGGGCTCATGGCCTCCACAGTAGCCCCTGAGACCATCATAGTTGAGTCACAGCTGATGTCGAGTGCTCGTCCTCCACGGTGAAGATTGCCCGAGTGCATTGCTCCCGAGTACTCACTACAAACTTCTAACCCTTGCGCAACGACGAGAAAACGTTGCAATAGGCCCAATTTGGTTGCAAAAGGTAGTTCTTGCCACCAAATCACGTTCATTGCCAATGGTTGCAAAAAGTCACATTGCAATAAGAACTTGCAACCGTTGGTAGTTTGGCGTTGCAAGAGTTAGCTTTTCTTGCAACCATAGCTGTCCGTTGCCAAGCATGGCAATAGGACGTTATCGCAACATTCACTGGCGTGGCAATACGAGCACTTGCCACGCTCGTCTTCATAGCAACAGGTGGTAAATGCAACGAGCGATAGCGTAGCAATAGAATTTTGTTGCCTAAGGTATTGTTGCCATGACCGTTATACCGTGGCAAGTAAACCATTTGCCACGCAATTTTATTCGTTGCGAGAGAGTATACATTATTGCCACGATCGCTGTGGCGTGGCAAAAGTATCATTTGCCACGCTTTTTTATTGCAACGCTAGTAACATTTAATTTTGGTTTAATAAATCATCATTGCAAATCAATAAACCATAACAAAAGCAATTGCACTCACATATATTAATTATAATCAATCATTCAATATGTTGCCAAACCATGGAAATAGTAGCTAAAATCATAAACGAGTGTACAGTTCACTCATTATTTGACAACTTTTTAAAAACTTCCTAACATCTATGCAGCACTAGAGAGTTTCCTAGCAGTCCAACATGTCATCGCCTCGGCTATGTCCTCGCTTGATTATGAGCCTCCCACTGAAACCTTGTCTACCTACTGCCAAAAGAATACGATTGGGATATTAGAACAATATTAAGTTTACTAATTCTTGCACAAAATGTAACGAGATTCAGATATAACATGGTTCTAATTAATCAAAACTATGGAAACAGTTATGTACATATAATCAGTTTGCTATCAAATTCTCTGAATTTTTAAGGCAGCAGCAGTACAGTTGATTAGAAAAATCATAACTAGAGTTCTAGACAACAAAAAATTATATTCTTTAACAATACGGAAAGCCCATGAAATTCTCTACATCTTTCTAGTTATTTGTTAAATAAGATTCTGCAGTTATCATGGTCGAAAAACACAAACGCCCACTGCTGTTCAGAGCAAGGTCAAAACCTGACCGGCTACTTACAAAATTCATAACTCCCAATTCTCCAGGGCTAAAATCATGACCTTTCACGACGACAAACATCTCTAAACCCTCTACAACTTTGGTATTATCAAGTATCACAAAAAAGGTAAATTACTACTCGGAACAATTCACCCAATCAAAACTGCAAAAGCTGCAGTTTTCAGCACATATGTTAAATGTATTTCCTACATTTCCTAGTTCTACAAGGAAGGTCACGATATTAGAACAATATTAAGTTTACTAATTCTTGCACAAAATGTAAAGAGATTTAGATATAACATGGTTCTAATTAATCAAAACTATGGAAACAGTTATGTACATATAATCAGTTTGCTATCAAATTCTCTGAATTTTTAAGGCAGCAGCAGTACAGTTGATTAGAAAAATCATAACTAGAGTTCTAGACAACAAAAATTTATATTCTTTTATAATACGGAAAGCCCATGAAATTCTCTACATCTTTCTAGTTATTTGTTAAATAAGATTCTGCAGTTATTATGGTCGAAAAACACAAACACCCACTACTGTTCAGAGCAAGGTCAAAACCTGACCGGCTACTTACAAAATTCATAACTCCCAATTCTCCAGGGCTAAAATCATGACCTTTCATGATGACAAACATCTCTAAACCCTCTACAACTTTGGTATTATCAAATATCACAGAAAAGGTAAATTACTCCTCGGAACAATTCATCCAATCAAAACTGCACAAGCTGCAGTTTTCAGCATGTATGTTAAATGTATTTTCTACATTTCCTAGTTCTACAAGGAAGGTCACATTTGATAAAATTTCAGCAAATGATGCAAGAATTTAGATTCCAATTAGCTGATAACATATTGCAGTAGTTACCTTCCTCCTTTTGGGATTATTTCTTGTTCTATTCATCAGCTGCTGTGAAGTGATATATGTCTTCGGTGCAGCCACATTTGCAATGTTTTCGTTGAAAAGACTTTTGCTGAGAGCTGCAGTACTTTTATTGGAGCGAGTAGGTGCTGGTGCGTCTTTTTGTACGGTGACAACGCTTCCAGGCTGAGTCTACAAACATTAAATTGTTTGATCTATTTTAGCTATAGTTCAAGGTACATAGCTCAAGATACATGGAACATAGTACAATAGTGTCATTACCTCCTGTAACCCATCTTCATTTTCAGTTTCATGTTCACCAGTCCCATCTTCCTCTTGTATGCTTGGCGCAACTTGTATACTGGCATTGTTTTGCGGGGTACTCTACACATACAAATATTGTGGTAAAAGATTAGGCATCATAATCATAAGTTTATTAAGAGGACAAAGGATGAAAAATTATTCTAATACCATATTCATAGTTCCTTCTTTGTGCTGCGCTAGCATATTAAGAAATTCTTGCTTCATTTCTTCTCTTATGTTTATCTTAACATTTTCCAGCTCCTCTTGCATATTTGATTGGCAGTTTTTGAGTGCGTTCCTTAACTCTCTTGTTGCCTACTGTAAATCCTTTAACAGTGCCACGACCTCTTTTCTTGCGTTGATTGGAGCCATGTCCTTGCAAAAAAGACAATAACAAACTTGAGCTGTTCTAGTTCTCAATTAAGATATGCGAACCCAATATTAAAAGTACATGCATGATCACAAACCATTTCCCTCGTCCCTTGCCTTCTTTGCATGGCTTGGCCTATTTAAGGGTGGTGTCGCATTGCTTCCATTACTTTCATCGTCTTCGACTATGATACCATTGGTGTCACGTTGCTCAACAAATGCCACTGCACACAAGGTTAAAGGTTCAGTTTTAAAAAAAAATTAGTAGTAAAATACACTGGTTGAAGAAGGAAAATAAATTACTAATTTTTGGAATGTCCCCTTTCATCCTTAAAAATTCCTTGTACGTGGTGACTGTTTGATTCCTAGTGTCATCCTTCAAATCTGTTAGTCACCAAAAACATGTAAGATAAGGTCACTAGGGCAATGACTTGCCTGCAATCTCGCAAAGACAAAGTAGTACTAGCACATATCCTATTCCACCGCTCATACAAATACTCATTGCAACTTTTAGGTTTCATTCAGTTAGCTTTTGCTCATTTGACCTGACACGAAAGGTTCATAGCATTGAACCATTACTACAACAATATTCACAGGGCAAATCCACACCCCTCTGCTGCTAATCAATCGACAAGGAAACTGCTGTGGTGGGAATTAGGGGTGAAAACGAATCGGAAACGGTCGGAAACTAGCTATACCATATTCGTTTTCATATTTTTTTGGAATCGGATTCGGAATCGGAAACCCCGGATACGAAAACGGAATCGAATAATACCGGATATAGATAAGGAGCGAATACGAATCGGAACGAATATTTATTCGAATATAAAAACACCTTAAACTGAACTTTAGAAACCAACGAAGAGAGACAACCTATTATTTTTTGTAAAACAATATATCAATATTTCTAAATTTTTAGCTAAACAATATATGCAACAAATTTCAAACATCCATATCAACAACACATTACTAATTTCTAATTTCTATACAAGTATACAATCATATCACCATCTTCGATTTAATCACCAGATTGCTGACCCCAGTGACTGATAGGAAATGACGAAATGTTCATACAGGAACACAGATTTCAGAAGAAAATTGGAACATGTATATTGCATTAAGCAAGTATAATTTTGCTAGCTTTCTTGTCTTACATCGAGAAAGCTTTCACACCAAGTAATTAACCCAAAGCACAGCAAGCACCTTACTCGCAACCATCCAAGGTCTCCCATCCAAGCAAGCACAGAACACAGGAATCAGGAATTAATCTGCCAAAGAAGGGGATTTACCTGCGATTGGATGGGCCCGGTGGCAGCAGCGGGCGCGGGTGCAAGGCTGGGCGGCGGCGGAGGCCGATGGGGGCTTGGGGCTCGGGGCCCGACGGGGGAGGCGGCCACGAAGTCTCGGTGCCCGGCGGCGGCGGCAGCCGCGGGCGCGAGGGACCAGGGCCGGCGCCGGTGCGGCGGCGGAGGCCGACGGGGGAAGCGAGGCCAGGCGGCGGCGGAGGCCGACGGGGACGCGAGGCCGGGCGGCGGCGGAGGATGATGGGGGGCGCGAGGCCGAGCGTGGCGGCGGAGGCCGACTGGGGCGCGGGATCCGGTGGCGGTGGGCGCGGGGGAGCAGGGCCGGCGCTGGAGGAGTGGATGGCATCGACACAGTGTCACCCACTTATCCGGACAGCCTGTCTGTGGACTGGATGGAGACAGAAAAAAAATAGAGATGCAAAGTTAGGGTTATGTTTATCCGGATATCCGAAAATTTATCCGGATAGTTTCCGACCGATTCCGAAATCCGCCGGATAATGCCTTTACCGTATTCGTATCCGTATCCGAGAAAAATTATCCGTTTCCATTTCCGAATCCGAAATTATCCGAGAATTATCCGACCGATCCTATCCGTATCTGAAATTTCGGACGGTTAGCGGATAATATCCGAACCGTTTTCACCCCTAGTGGGAATAAACATGAATCTAATAAACTAGATTAAACAAACAATGTACTTGGGGTTATATTGACAAGGAAACCCATATTCGTCTTCGGTTTCAAGGGCGGCTTCAGTACATCGATGTCGATGGGCGCCCAAGGCGGTGGCGTCGTTGCTAGCGTTGATTCCCTGCGGAGGAAGCATCGTCCTGCCTGTTAGCATTGCCGGTGGTGTCCTTGACGGAGGCGGCGTCGGGGGCGTCCTAGAACGAGGTGGTGTCAGAGGCGACGCCATGGCCCTCACGGAGTCGGAGGAGGGATTTAGATCACAATCTAATTGGGGTAGGGGGAGGGGACGTCGGTCATGGGAGGTTATTAGCCTGACATATGTGGCGATTTTAAAAAAAACAATACCTGCACTCCGGACGAACGGACGAGCCTGCTTGTTGGTGCCTGCTTGCTAGATGGATAGATCCTTTTCCCTGTCCCTATCGTTGTTGCCTGCTTGCTAGATGAACGTTGAACGGACGAGCGCCGGCCGGAGACGAGATGAACACGGAGCGTTGCCCACGGGCACGGCCCTGCTCATCAATGAGCAGGAAGGAACTAGGGCACCAAGATGCCGTCACTGCAGGGAATTCAAGGGCCGTGACGACTCCGGTTGCAGGGAGGGGGCGCCACGACGACACCGGCTGCAGGGAGGCCGCGACCACGCTGCTGGCTGTAGGGAACGAGGGCCTTGACCACGCTGCACGCAGGGACGGCGCGCGGGGGAAGATAGGCCGCGACGGGGGGATCAGAAGCCACGACGCACGTGGGAAACAAAGCAGCGATGGGGAAGAGAGAGACCGCGACGTACGTGATAGTAATTAGATTAGATCCTTTTCCAATACATAAACGGGTCTACATTAATTTGTATAGGATACGCTAGCTATTAGAAACACAAATACATACATGGTCTAATGGTAGGCGCCTATCTTCTTAACTCTGAGGTCTCAGGTTCGAAACTTGCTGGTGGTGTTTTTTTAATTTTTTATGTAACCATTAAAGTGGAGAACCTTAGGTATTGCAACGATGTAATTTTTCGTTGCTATATGTACAACCTTTTTGCAACGACCGAAACTATTACATACAACGAAACCATAATCGTTGCAACCTTAGTGATTGCAACGATTTATTTTTTTTCATTGCTATATGTACCACTTTTTTGCAACGCAAGCGACTATTATATACAACGAAACATATTCGTTGCGAAATAGACGGGCTATTGCAACCATCATATAAAGAGTTGCAATATCACCTTAGTATTGCAACGACAATAAACTTGCCCGCAACACAAATCAAATCGTGGCAACAGGAATCACTTATTGCAACCATTCAATAATTTGTTGCGATAACACTTACTTTTCGCAACGATCTCCATACTTAGGGCCACGAAACAATCTTCGTGGCAAAAATCCAATCTATCGCAACCAAAAGTGAAAATCATTGCGATAACAACCCTTGTTGCAACCAAATCTCGCCGTTGCGACAAAAAAGCGTGGCATAAGGGTCAGAAGTTAGTAGTGACTCTTTGTCCGAGTGCGTCTTCTTCCCGAGTCCTGCTTCATGTCAGCTGGCAGCGAGGCTATGAAGGGCTTCATATAGATGTATGAATAGTGTGCGCCGAATAGGCGCACCTATTAGGTGTAGCCCCCGACTTTGTGCTTAATTGTGAAGACAATTAAACATAAAGTCAGAGATCTTTAACCTTATAGTCTTTCATGAGTAGTATACTACTGGTATATGAGACTCTTCGGTATCATGTCAACCGGAATATAATTTATAGTCTTGCCGAGTAGCATGCCACTCGTATATGGGACTCTTCAGCTTCATATCAGCCGAAAAAAGGGGGTTTATAGTCTTTCCCGAGTGGCGTCCCACTCGGAAGTTAGACTCCTCAGCATCATGTCAGTTGGAAAGGATATTTATAGTCTCTCCCGAGTAGTGCCCTACTCGGAAGTTAACTCTTCACCGTCATGTTGGCTGGAATAATGTCACTCATGGCAACTGTTGGCCAAGCATGTAGGCCGAGTACCACTTTATGAAAATAGATCCATTGTGTGGTCAGGTGTACTTGAGAGATACCTGCATCCCCAATGTTGATGAAGACTAGCTAGTGATCCTTATAAGGATATATCCTCAATACCTGGTGGATAAAATAGATACCCAAACACATGTATTTAGCAATTAGGCCTTCATGAAGCATATCTATTTACCTCATCGGTTCCTGTTGGTAGTACCTGTACTGCGATTTTAACACAGCCAGCGAACGGCCCATATTGAGTGTGCTACTGTAGAAACTCATATCTTGGTGGCCCGGTACCGACTATGTAAGCCCAAGCCCATGAGTCAGCACAGGCTCTATAAAGGCTGGGGGAGAGAGAAAAGATTGCTCTATCTTCCCCAAGCGACCAATCATTTCATCTTCCTAGCTCTGCGCCAAAATTTCGCCTCCCGCTCCGCTAGGGTTCGCCATTGCTTGCTCCTCCCCATTGAAGCTTGAGCGATTCCGCTTTCCTTTGTCCATCCCCAGCCGCCGACTACATTTCCCCCGAATTTCCTGTCCCCCCAACCATGCCGAAGGTTCCAGATTTCATTGGAGCGTCGGACGAAGGGTGGCCGACCTTGGATTGCAGCCGGTCGAAGTTGGAAAGGCTGGAGAAGTCGCTGCGGCTGCAAAGCCGTGACATCATCCACTGGCACCCAGCTGAGGGTGAGTCGGTTCCAAATCCCCAAGCCAGCAAAACTGTTGTTTTTGCCTCTTTCTTTGACCGGGGTTTGTTTCTTCCCTCCTCTGAGTTCCTCCGCCGTCTTCTTAGCTTCTACAGATTGGAGTTGGTGAATCTGAATCCCAACTCGATCTTTCAAATCTCTATTTTCATGACTCTTTGTGAGTGCTACTTTGGTGTGGAACCTCATCTCAATTTATTTAGGCACTTATTCCACATCAAGCCCCAACCCTCCAAGAATACGGTCCAGGTGATTGGGGGGCTGGCCTTCAGTTGAGGAGTGAGATGAAGAAAATATATATCAATCTTCCTTTGAAATCCTCCTTGAAAGGTTGGCATAAGGAGTGGTTCTACTGTTTTGATCTGGAACCCTCCCTGCCTCCATTCACCGGCTTGCCACCGGAGGTCTCGCCCAATTGGTCATCAGATCCAACTTTTGAAGAGATGGGCCAAGTGCATGAGTTGCTGGCAAGATTGGATAAATTCAAGAGAGCCGGCCTGATTGGCCCCTGGGTGGCCAAGCGTTTCCTGACCCGGCGCATCCAGCCATTGAAGCTAAGGAGCGAGTTCTGCTAGGATTACCAAGGGAGAAATGACCCTGACCGAGAAAGCCGAGAGGTGGCTGACCAGCAAAAAGTGACCGAAACATTGTTCAGTTATTTCTCTAGTGGGGTGGTCAAAACCAAGGACGCAGAGCGCTCCATCGTGGCTTATAGCCGAAAGCGGCCTCGTCTCGAGGTAACCCTTGCTTCTTTTCTGTGATGAATGCCTGTAGACATGTATCCATAATTGTCCAACATCGTGCGACGTATATTGTTGAATCATTTGCAGTGGTGCAAGGAGTTTGATGATGACACCCGTCCATTGTCAGCCACGAAGTCGAAGAAGAGGCCGAGAAGTCCTTCTACCGCCTAGCCCGACTCCAGGAGTGCGGGGAAGAAACCCATTGTAGATCAGGACAAGAAGGAGGTCATCAGGCCGAGTGTCGCAGCTGGGAGCCTCAAGATCAGAGACACTAGCACAGCCGCTAGGCCTTCAAGCCCCGGACCGGGACCAACGCAGTCGGGCTCAGCAACATCGAGCCCAAAAAGTGCACCGCTGAGTAAGAAGTCAAGCTCAACGCTGCCAGGCCCAGCGACATCGAGGCCAAGGATGGCGCCTCCGAGTTCGCAGTCACCCTAGCCGGCCACTCAACAAGCGGGGCCGACTAGGATGGAAGTGCCACCGCCGACTACCGCGCCGTCAGTCCTGACAGCCAGCGGCCCTCCAGTGCCGCCCTCCAGATCTCCCGAAAAAAGCTCAAGTTCTCCAAGAGGTAGGCCATTCTGGGTCTTCTGAAAATCATGTTCAGCATTGTAGCATCTTAATATCTGACTCATTACGCAGGAAGCGGGTCAACATTAATCTTAAGGAAATCACGCCGACAGCCCCTGCTGTCGAGCCTACCCTAGCCGATCCAGCACCAGCGAGCACGCTTGCTGAGCCGGCAGTGGCCCCAGTTGTAGAAACTGAGGCCGCCCCGACTGCAGGGCCGCCAACCCCGGCCGACCAAGGGGCGGTTGTTGAAGCTGCTGTTCCCGCCCCTGAGCCGGTGCCCATTGTCGAAGCCATTGCTGCAGCTCCTGAGCTAGCCCCCAAAGCCCCGGAGGCCGCCGAGTTGGGGGCCAAGACCCCATCGCCATCCTGGTCACCATCATCGTTGTCGTCGTCGTCACTGTCCCTTCCTTCGGACAGACCCGACCTCCCTAGGATCGAGGCCCCTCCGCGTAAGTTCCCGAGGACATTCCACTGGACGGCGCCCGACGGAACTGCGTGGAGCTACAAGCACAATGAGGCGACGGCGGAAAAGGAGCGAGAAGACTTGCTTCGTGCCACAATCACCGCATCCCAGGGGATTCAGGTATGATTTCCGTTGTATTGGAATCTTGGTAGTATTTCTTAACGCTTGACTCTGCTTTGACCTATTACTCCCCGAGCAGAAGCATGTTGATCACTCGGAGAAGATGCACGAGGTGCTGACCCGAGTTGCCCCCTAGCTCCAAGAATTGGAACAGCTTTGGGCCTTGAAAGCTGAAGTAGAAGGGCGCAGCCAAGAGAGGGAATCTTGGCTGAGGGAGGCTGTCACCGAGCTCAGGAGTGAGAACTGGGACCAAGCCAAGAAGATGAGAGATAAGCCTCCAGAATACTTCTTCCTGATCAAATCCTTAGTATATTTCTCCAGCTGGGTTGCTCCCGACTGCCCAGTTGTGTCCTGACTGCAACATTGAGTTCTTGACTAATCTGTCGTGCAGCCCTCGAAGCCGAGCTGAGGACCCGAACAGAGGGGGAAAGCTAAAGGAGGCCAAGAGAGCCAAGGCCGAACTTGAAAAGGACAAGGCCGACCTGACAAAGGCCAAGACCGAGCTTGAGCAAGAGAAAGCCGAGTTGAAAAAGGCCAATACCAAGCTCGAGAAAGAAAAAGTTGAACTGGAGAAGGCCATAGCCAAGTGGGAGGCCGACTACAAAAGTAAGTCTCTGCCCTGACAATAACCTTAGCCAATCCATTAATTACTCCATCTGCAGCTTTGCTTAACAAGTTTTCTTGTCAGTGAACCCGGGTAGCTGCTAAAGTCAATTCCCAGATCCAGTTTCAGGCTTTCACAAAGGAGATCAGGGTAGTCAAGGAGTCACGAGAAACCCTTGGCGAGTCTGTGAAAGGGCTCCTTGACCTGATAGATCCTCGTCCTGTGGGAACCAGCTCCAGCACAATCTTCCAACTAGAGGAGCGCCTTAAAGATGCACCGAGTGCCCTGAAGAGGTACTCGAATGAGCATGTTATTGCCAGCGTGGCCTAGACCCTGGCAATGACCAAGTCCATCTACCCAAGGGCAGATACTGAAGCCATTGGGGTGGGATTTGCCGAGGAGACAACTCTTAAGGAGGCGCTGGAGCTGATAGCCAAGGCGAGGCCAACTGTAGAGATTATCACCCGGGACCTGGGTATGTAAAAACAGTATATCATGCAGTCGGTGTGTATATAAGTTTTTGTAAGAACATGTGTAAATATGTGTGCAATGCCACCAAGCATTAGACTATTACTCAGTTGTCATTAGCTTTACTCGACCATATAGCCTACACCGAGTTAATCTATAGGAACTTAATAAAAACGTTCACCGTAGAAAGCTGTACTCAGGCAGACACGGAAAAGTCATAGTAAAACTTCATAACTTAAGTAAAATAGGCTCGTATATTGTTGACAAAGCACATATAATACATGCAGCCCCCGATTCACTACTCGGTTGGAACAAGCGGCGTAGTGAGTCAGAGAGGAACTGTACACATGGGAAAGTATAAAACTCAGGTATAGAAAGGACATAGCTATTCTATATTCCATGAGTTGCTGATGCGGGCACCGTCTTCGGTCTTCAGTCGGTAGGCGCCTGGCTGAGTAACCTCCGCTATAATGAACAGCCCTTCCTAGATTGGGGATAGTTTATGCCTGTCTTTGGTGGTTTGTATTTTTCTCAAGACGAGATCTCCAACCAAAAAGGCACGGCCATGGACATTGTGATTGTGATAACGACACAGGCCTTGAAGATACCTTGTTGACTAGATTGTTGCGATATCCCTCGCTTCTTCCAACTGATCTAGTTCGACCAATCAAGTGTTGTTTGAGATGTCTTCTGAGTAAGCCCAAACTCGCGGAGAGCCGAACTCTAACTCGGTTGGTAGCACAGCCTCAGCACCATAGACCAGAAAGAAAGGGGATTGCCCTATAGCCCGACTAACCGTGGTTCTGAGAGACCAGAAAATAGATGGGAGTTCTTGTACCCACCGGCCCGCGTATGGTTGTAGTCGGTCGAATATCCTGGCCTTGATACCTTTAAGACCATACCATTGGCTTGTTCAACCTGCCCATTGCTCCGCGGGTGTGCCACAGACGCATAGCACATCTTGATGCCGAAGTCATCACAGAAATCATGAAACACGTCGCCCGTGAACTGAGTACTATTGTCGGTGATGATACGGTTAGGGAGCCCGAATCGGTATAATATACTCATGATGAAGTCCTTTGCTCGTGCCACTGTTATGGTTGCAACAGGTTTGGCCTCAATCCACTTGGTGAATTTATCCACTACGACGAACAAGTGTGTGAACCCTCCTGGTGCTTTGTTGAAGGGCCCGACCATGTCAAGCCCCCATACTGCGAAGGGCCAAGAGATTGGGATTGTTTGGAGTTCTTGGGCTGGGAGATTGGTTTGTCTTGCGTAGAACTGGCAACCCTCGCATGTGCGAACAATGTCTTTGGCATCTGTTACTGCCGTTGGCTAGAAATATCATTGCCGATAAGCCTTTCCGACTAACGTCCTAGATGCGGCGTGGTTGCCACATATGCCCGAGTGGATCAAATGCAGAATCTGCTTGCCCTCCTCGGTGATGACGCAACGCATGAGGACCTCGGATGCACTTCTTCGGTACAGGTCTTCTCCGACGACTAAGAAACACTTGCTTCGACGTTTGAGTCGTTCGGCTTGGCTACGATCTTCTGGGAGTTCATCCTCCAGGAGGAATTTGAGAACAGGAGTCCGCCAATCGTGACATATGTGCAACACCTCATCTGTCACCAGGGTAGGTTCGCCTCCCGACTGCTCTGGCGCCGGTTTCTTCTTGACTGATGGCTCCATAAGTTGCGCGACAAAGATCCCTGTCGGGACCGCTTCTCGCTTGGATCCCATATTTGCCAATTCATCTGCAGCATCATTGTATTGTCGTAGGACGTGTGTTATCTCTAGCCTATCGAACTTGTTTTCCAGCTTGCGGACCTCCTGACAGTATGCCGCCATGGTATCGTCAAGACATGTCCAGTCCTTCATGACTTGGTTCACCACGAGTTGAGAATCCCTGCGCACAACCAGTCGATGTTTGCCAAGTGATATAGCAATGCAGAGCCCGTGGATAAGTGCCTCGTACTCGGTGACGTTGTGGGAAGCCGGGAAGTGGATTTGTAGAACGTACTTGAGTTTTTCACCGGTGGGCGATGTTAGTATGACGCTAGCCCGGCGCCGTCGATCTGTAGAGAACCGTCGAAGTACATTGTCCAGTACTCTACCTTCGCTGTTGATGTAGGCATTTGAACTTCTGTCCACTCGGCCACGAAGTTGGCCAGAGCTTGTGATTTGATTGCTGTCCGTGGCTGAAAGGTGATGTCGAACGCCATCAACTCGAGCGCCCATTTACCGATTCAGCCGGTGGCCTCACGGTTATGCAAGACGTCCCCGAGTGGAAATGATGTGACCGCCGTGACTTGATGTGCTTGGAAATAGTGCACCAGCTTTCGAACAGTGATGAGTTGGCCATAGAGCAGCTTCTGGACCTGCGGATATCTCGTCTTTGAGTCGGCAAGGACTTCGCTGACAAAGTAGACTGGCCTTTGAACTCTTTGGATGTGACCCTGTTCGGATCGCTCAACCACCAACACCGTGCTGACTACCTGAGTAGTTGCCGCCAGGTATAGCATTAGCGGTTCTTGGGGCATGGGTGACGTCAACACGGGAGGTGATGTGAGAAATTGCTTGAAGTCTTCGAAGGCTTGCTAGGCTTGGGGAGTCAATTGGAAATTGTCCGCTTTCTTCAATAGCTTGAAAAAGGGCATGCCCCTTTCGCCCAGTCGGGAAATAAACCGGCTGAGTGCCGCCATGTAGCCTGTCAGCTTCTGGGCGTCCTTCTGGTTAGTCGGGGGAGCCATGTTCATAATTGCATTGACTTTCTCCGGGATGGCCTCGATGCCACGATGCAAGACGATGAAGCCGAGTAACTTGCCGGACGACACACCGAAGGCGCACTTTTTCGGGTTCAACTTCATCTTGAATCTTCGAAGATTTTGGAAGGTTTCTTTCAGGTCAATGATGAGGCCTTCTTTGGACTTGGTCTTGATCACCACGTCATCGACGTAAGCCTCCACGTTGCGCCTGATCTGAGTGTGTAGACACCGCTGAATTGCCCGTTGATACGTTGCTCCAGCGTTTTTCAAACCGAACGGCATAGTGATGTGGCAGTACACTCCAAACGATGTGATAAAAGACGTCTTTAGGCAGTCTTCCTCCTTCAGGTTGATTTGGTGGTATCCCGAGTAGCAGTCGACAAAACTGAGGCGGTTGCACCCTGCAGTTGAATCTACCACCTAGTCTATTCTTGATAAACCAAATGGGTCCTTGGGGCACGACTTGTTGAGACCGGTGTAGTCGACGCACATGCGCCATTGACCCTTTTTCTTCCGGACCAGAACTGGGTTTGCCAGCCAATCCGGGCGATAGACCTCTTTGATGAATCCGGCTGCAAGAAGCTTGGTTATCTCCTCCCAAATAGCATCTTTACGGTTTTGAGCAAAGCGCTATAGCCGTTGCTTGATTGACTTGGCATCTGTCTTCAAGTTGAGGGTGTGCTCGATCACCTCCCTTGGTACGCCCGGCATGTAGGACGGTATCCACGCGAAGATGTCTTTGTTGGATTGGAGGAAGGTGACGAGCGCATCTTCCTATTTGGGGTCGAGTCCGGTCCCGACTACAGCAGTCTTGGAGGGGTCGAAAGGGTCCAGGGGGATCTTCTTTGTGTCCGAGTCCACTGAAATTCCCGACTTCGTTGCTTTTTTGGCCGAAATTGGGTCTTCCTCGACTTTTGTTGTGACGGCTTGCCGAATGCTGTTGCGCCCGACTGCCGCTGTCACAGCCCTAAATCTAATTTCTAGGTAATTAGTGTTATGCCCTACTGTCATCAGAATGCACAATTTTAAATTATGGCATTTTCACTTCATAGAAATTTAAGTTGGCAATATTAAACCCTAATCGGCAAAATTAGACCAACTCTTAAAAGTGCATCAAGTTGAACAGAAACATATGGGGGAAATAATTTATTCAAATACTAGCTTATTTATCATGAATCAATATAATTTTTCCAGAAATTATTTCATTAGTTTAGACCCCTTAAAAATTCAAACAAGTTTCAGCCTGTGTCCTTTTTCCTTGACCTATGCATTTGTATAGTCTAAGGATTTTCTAAAGATGTTTGGTTGCACATAAAATGACGCAAAAATTCCTGTGAACACTATCCCACATACTTAACCCACTGTAAATTTTACATGATTTTATCACTTCAATAAATGCTTCAATGAAATCCCTCAAATCAGCAAAACTAGGAAGCTAGCTGAAATAAATTGGTTTACTTCTAAAATTCACCAAATAAAAATGAAGATTAATTAGGTAGTGAAATTCTACCAACAGGTGTGTCAACAAGAAACCTACCACCGGTAATTTTGGCTCAATTTAATTCCGAAAGAAGTCACATGAAATAATAGGAGCAAAGACCTTGGGACATAAATTACACTGCAGAAAAACTGGGTTTTTATGCCTAATTTGCAATTTCACCAAAGATGAACCAGACCACTTCTAACCCTGAAATTTGGTCAGCAGGTTAAACACATCTTTCTCTACCTCCAATAATTTTTCCATGAATTATACCCCTTGGTAACCTGCTGAGATCACAGATGCAAGACAGCTATCTAGTACACTTTTCCAGACTTAGTCTCTAGAGTTTTCTCCTCTCTCAAGTCACTGACCAGTGGGACCCACAGGACCCTGGCCCACTTGTCAGCCTTACCACAGCATGGGACAGTGTGTTTCACCAAGATTGCTACCCACACCCCTCTCCTCTCCATAGGTTTTCACTACAAGGGCCCACAAATCATAGACTGAACCTAGCCAAATGTGTGTAGAAAAATACTCTCTTACATGTGGGACCCACCAAGGACACTGTGGAATGGAGGCACCTCAGCATTTGCATGGCAGACGTGTCTTCCTCTCCTTCTTCTTCCCTCTGACTCTCTCTGCCTACTGATCTAGCCAGCCAAGCTCCATTCCTGGAGAGCATCGACCATTTCGTTGCAAACCAAGGGAACAAGCTCTACTCCTCTCCCTCCTCACGTTCTGGCAAGAGACTGGCTCTATTAGCCCTAGAACCCCCGGAGACAGAAGCATTTTCTTCACCACCAAAGGTGTTCGACCGAGCTCGAGCTAGCTCTGGTGAGCTCCATCCCTTCTAAGCCTTGGGAACATGATCTAAGCCTTCTGACAGTTCCATTTTTGCACTTGGCCGCCCCAGATTTGCTGGTCGAAGTCACCCTGGCGCCGTTGTCCTTGCTCTCGGCGCTGCTGAACTGCCGCCGCTCGGGTTGTCGCCGTTCCAGCCAACCTAGTACACCGCTGACCGAACCACCGCGCCTCCAGCGTCGCCTCACCTCCAGGAGCCCGCCGACCAGAGGAATTGAACTGCAAAGCCCCGAGCGAGGAGATCGGCCTTCATCTTCTCCAGCTCCGGCCGAGATCCTCCGCGACTGTTCCCACTACACCGGTGAGCTATCCTCCGATTCCTCGCGTGAGCAGCCTCCTCGTGACCTCACTGACCTCTTGCATGGTTTAAATCGCTAGTTGGTTAGCCGAAGATAGCTATCGTCGTCGCCTTGCCGATTCTTGCCGCTGCCGGGAGTACTTCGCCGTCATCGGACCTCGCGCGAGCTCGCCCAACCTATCCCGAAGCACGGTGAGCCTCCTCATGACCCCTAGCGCCTGTTCCATTATTTTCCTGGCTCGGTTTGTGGCTGTTTTGGCACGTCCATATGCAACCTGAGCTAGTCTGCCGCCTCCGCCGTCGTCGCCGTTGACTCCGGTCACCCAAGGTGGCAAGGCGATCACCTACAGCTTCGCCCGAGACTCCTCTTCATTTTCTCTTTTGGCTGCGCCGTCTGAAACGCCGCCGTTCGCTGTCGCCGCCGCCGAGAAGCTTGCCAGCCCAGCCAGCCTGTGCCTCCTCTGTTTTGGTGCTGCCGACAGATGGGCCCCAGGCTGGGGAGGATTAAGAAAAAAAAAAGAAAAGACAGCTGATTTATTTTACAACAGAAAAATATGCAAACTTCAGAAATCCATAACTATTTCATTTTAACTCCTTTTTGAGTGAAACCAATTTTTTTAATTCTTTAAATTTGTGAACTTTAATGCTGTGAAATAAAATATGACCACTTCTGTACAGAAAATATCCATAAAATAATATGAATCAAAAGTAATTTTTTTTGTGCCTAGACACTTGGAATTTTTCTATAAAATCCATTATAACTCCTTTTGAGGTGAACCAAACTTCTATGGATTCATAAAAATGTTCTCTTAAATTTTGTAAAATAAAAAGTGAGAACTTCTGTGTAGGATTTTTTTCTCTAAAAATGGAAATCTCTTTTATATACCTCTTTACAACCTAGAGGTTTATAAATTTCTAGAAAATTCATCCTAATTGCTAAAAATGTGAAACCACTTTTATTTAACAAAGAAAATTGTAACCTTACTGTGGACAATTTGTATTTGACAAATCTACCTTCCCAAAATAGGCCTAAGTAATTTCTAATCCTTCTTTTTGATAAAATTATAAAATTCACAACTAAATCATTTTAAATCAAATTTCAGTGAACCAAATTTTGTTGGAACTAGTAGGTTATGCTCTTTTATATAAAAATACTTGCCTTCTTGAAATCTTAATAGAAAATGTCAGTTAAATATATTAACTTAAGGTTACAATATAAATAATTACAAAACTGCCATTTTCAGCCCTTCTACCTTGTTATTTTTGCATGTCCCAATCCAGGGATGCAAATGACTTGGTTCTTTCTCCTAAAATCTTGTTAAGACATGCCCTACCTATGGTTTTTATCTCAGCTTTTATTGATCATTTTTGCATTGGCATATTTAATTGATTCTTATTTGCATATTCGTCTTTTATCGGTAGATTCAGACAATTCGGAGTACGTGGAGCAAGAACCAGAATTTGAGTATGAACCATCGCAGCAGCAAGGCAAGCATCTAAGCATATTGAACCTATATTTTCCATAAATTGATTTGTTTGCGAAGGAAATATCTATATGCATGTTTCGGTCTTGTTAAAATGGGAAAAACGGGTAGAGTTTATATTACCCAATTGTATGCATTTCCATTCCTTGGTTATTGACTCCATGTTGTTACCTTGTCACCACTGGTTAAGGACTTTGGCATACTTTTATTTTACCGAATGCTTAGCCATGCTTATTTCTAGACTTAGAAAAATCCGATAGATGGAGCTATCGGTTCCAAACTAGTTTAATACGCATGGATGGGTTAAAATCTGAAAAGAGTAACTTCTGATTTATAATTAAGAATATGTTTGACTTGGACGGATGATAGGGCGTTGACGGGATGGTGTTTCCCCGATGCATGTAGCTCCGTCTGGGTCGTTAAGGACCGAACATGTTGACGTCTATTCAAGCACTCTACGTACTTCCACACGCCAGGAATGGGACGGTTTAACTCAGTAGCACGGGAGGCTGTGGCCATCTACGCCCGTCCATCAGTCGTGAGGAGGGATTTCCTTTGGAGGGCCTCGAGCGCGCCTGGTTTTGGCCGGAGGTGCCTCCCGCAACGGTGAGCCCGCCTTAGTCACCACACACGCACGACTAAGTCGTCGGGGGCCCAGACATGGTTTAGGTGGTTGGGGCTAAGCGTGCAAAAGGTTTTGTTGTGACCTCTAGTCCGCATGTAGAGTGTGGGTACCGATGGGTACGGATCAAACTAGAGTGTAGCCGTTTGGCTTCTATCACATCGTGTGGGTAAAGATGTACACCTCTGATCAGAGTAAGAACTATTCGAATAGCCATGTCCATGGTTACAGGATGACCGCTTGATGTGTTAGTCAGTCTATGTTAGCATCCAACTTGGGATATGTGGTTATGGGAATTATATGGTTATATCATGACTAAGGATAGTCATGGATGGATGGGTTTATATAAAAGGCTTTGATGTTATATATGACTTGGTTTTAGTCATGAAAGATGGTATGCTTGTGTAGCATAATTATTTGGGCAATGGTGGCCCATTGTTGATGTTAGAACATGGGATTGTGCTCATTTTTACTTTCATTTCAGAACTATAAGCTTACTGTCCTAAATTTTCAAATTGAGCTTTTTCACAATTGCTTATGTTTTAAATGTATTTCTTGCTTAATAAAATCAGCTTTATGCAAAATCAGATCGACATAGCCATACTCCTTGATGTAGAGACTAGCATTACTCCTTTGTTCTATTATTATTGTATAAGCCTAGCTGAGTACTTGTTGTACTCACACTGCATATCTTTCAGGTGAGGATATCGATGACACTGATGTGGTCTACTATTATCCCGCCGAGGGTGGCGAGGATAATATGTAGTCGAATTTGTGCTCTATCCCCAACCGGTTGCCCTGTGGTTTGGTAATGGCACCACTGGTTTATCTTTTATGTTTATATTTTCCGCTGCTATCTTTTGGGTTACTTTGTGATGAATTAGGGTGTGAGCCCTCTATGTAATATATATAACCTTGCTGCTCGTTTATCCATATTTAGAGTACTTGTGATATTTATCAATTGCTTGCGATGAAAGTGTGAGGCTAGTCGCTTTCGTGGGGACTAGCTAAACATGAGTATGAATTTAGAAATGATGAGATGCATGGATGTTGGTTCAACCGTAGACCATGTCCCCAGAAGTGTGTATCGTGTTTGGTCGCTGCCTTCGTGTGGTTTGACGGGCACACTTCGCCGTTTTAGACTGGTGAATCAACTCTCCAAATATCTCTTTATTTCTAAATTCGGCGCGTTGGAATTGTATTGTGATTGGGTAAATATTATGGCAAGGCTGCAATGAGGATGGATGGTTATTGTACTTAATTGGTTTTTATTTGAGATCCCATCCATCTAGATATTTCGCGTTGTCATAATAATTACTCTCCATAATGCATTTTCGGGGTGCCCACAGCCGCCTCTTTTGACTGAGCCAATTCGCAACTCTCCTTGTCGCAGGTGAAGGCTTGCTTGACATCGCTGGGGAGGGAGAGGATTCCTGCTGGCCTTGGCATCTTGAGCACCATGTATGTATAGTGTGGTATCGCCATGAACTTGGTGAGCGCCGGTCGTCCGTGTATCGTGTGGTACGCGGTCTCGAAGTCGGCGACCTCGAAGCAGATGTTCTCCATGCGGAAGTTATCCCGCGTGCCGACGGTGACTGGCAAGGTGATCTGCCCGAGTGGTGTTGAAGACAGGCCGGAAATTATCCCGTGGAAGGGCGCCGTACTCGGCCGTAGATCTGAACGAGGAATCTTCATCTCATCCAGGGTCTTGGCGAAGAGGATGTTGAGCACGCTGCCTCCATCTATGAGAACCTTCTTCAACTTGACGTTCTTGACGACCGGGTCCAAGACGAGTGGATAGCGTCTTGGGTGCGAAACTCGATCTGGATGATCAGCGCGGGTGAACGTGATGGACGTCTCTGACCAACGCAAATATTGGGGGGCATCTGCTGTAGAGATTGCATTGACGTCGCGTGCTGTTAGCTTCTGCTTGCGCTTAGACTCATACGCAGACGGCCCTCTGAAGATGTGGTTGAGCTCGGCCTGGGGATCTTGAAAATTGTTGGCTAGGTCTTGATCTGGCTTGTCCTTGTCCTTGTCCTTGTCGGCGCCAGATGATGAAGCCTGCTCGGAAGCAAACTTCTTGAGCATAAATTAGTCTTTGGCCGCGTGCTTGCCCTTGGGGTGGAAGGGGCATGGCCCATTCATGACCTTCTGGTAGTCGTTGTTCCGTTGGGGCCGCCACTTAGTTTGCTCCATGTTGGCCACCTCGTTGTCCGACTTCCACTTGCGGTTGCCGGTCTTATTTTGCGATGGCTCATTGTTGGCTTTCGCCTTTTGGTCCTTCTGCCGGGACTCCTTCTTCTCATCGAGGGCCTCGGTGACCGCTTCAGCTGAGTCAGCGTATTTGTTCGCCATGTCAAAGAGAGCCTAGACGGTGGCTAGAGGCTTCTGAGTGAACTTCGCGATGAATGGGGCGTCCTTTACTCCCTTGTGGAAGGCGGCAATAAGGGCCTCGTCCTTGATCACAGGGATTTTGTTGCACTTCTCGGAGAACCTCTTGATAAATTTGCACAGAGACTCGTTCTTCTTCTGGTGTAGCTGGTATAGATTGTGCTCAGAAGACGGCCTCTCGTAAGTTCCTTGAAAATTAGCGATGAACTGCTCCCTGAGTTCTCCCTAGGAACCAATCGACCGCCTCGGGAGCCCTGTTAGCCATGTCCTTGCCGAGTCGGCTAGTGCGATTGGGAGGTAGTTAGCCATGGCTTTATGGTCACCTCCGGCAGCTTGAATTACCAGGGTGTATATGATGAGCCAGGACTCGGGGTTGGTTTTGCTGTCGTATTTCTCGATCCCCATAGGCTTGAAGCCCAATGACCAGTCGACTTCCTGTAGCTCGTGGGTGAAAGCTGGAACGCCTTTGTCTTCATGAGGGCTCTGGCTCCGATCATGGTGGTTAAACCACTCGTGGTGAAGGCCGAAACGCTCGTTGTCGTCCTCCAGTCAGCGGCGCTCTTCTTCTTTGTGTTGGCGGCGCCGGGCGTTGATGTCGTGTTGGAGGTCGCGTTGTAGACGAACTCAGAGATCTTGGTTGGGCCGGCGATCGTACTGGTGGCGCTGCCGATTGTTGTTATTAGTGTCGCCGAGTGATGCTTGCCGTGACTCTTTGTGTAGCTGACTTGAGCTAGCTGTCGGACCCGGGTTTGACCCCGAACCCTATGTGTGTACCATGCTAGTCCCATGATCAATTGCTAGCACACACATTCAACATCGACATCATAATCCATACATCACAGGCTCAGCTCACAGCAGTCCAAATATAAGCCGTACAAGAGTTTAGACTTAGCGATTACATAGAGGCTGATCGGCCAAATAGAACAACAAAATAAAAAAAAAAGAGTTCACCAGCGGAAACAAGATAATATAGGCACCAAAAACCAGTAAGTGTGCCTCTGCCTGCCCACAGGCAACCGACCGGTAAGCCCTAGTAAGCACCGTCGTCATCGTCTCCAAAACCCGCTGCATAGAAGTACCCGATTGTCGGGTCCCCCTCAATCATCTCTAAAAAAAAGAAGTCACACAAGCGTGTGTGAGTACAATACGTACTCTGCAAGACTTTTAGTATTTGCAATGGTATTCCATAATATGAGAAGATAAACAAGGAATGGTTCAGGTTCTGCACTTTGCATAAATCATAATATATATAGCGAAAACATTGCGGTTTTGCAACGAAATTTCGTAAATCAAGCCCGCACAGTAAATCAAGTATGTAAGCATCGACCCCAAGTGTCTCCAACCATCTAGGCTCCCTGCCCATACCAGCCAACCGTGACAACACGCTGCCACAACCAGCCCCACGAACTCCCCATTCGCACCATGATTTTCCCCAAAACAGTTCCCAGAATTTAAATCTACCATGGTGGAGAATTTCCCAAGTCATCCATAACCAAGGACACGGCTATTTGAATAGTTTTAACTCTCGAGAGTGTGTACAACTGTACCCACATGACAAGGACAATATGAGCTACCACACAGGAGGCTCACACCATCAATGACAAAGCCTTTCTACCGTTGACCTAGCAATATCCCGCGCTTATGATCTATCCCTAGGGAGTTGGTAGGCCTCCGAAAACCCCAAGGCTCACACGATGTGCTGGTCACCATTGAACAATAATCAAGGTACCTTCGGGTCATGGACAAAAACCATAACCCGCACTAACCCAATGTCAACAATAATGACCTACAACTACCACCGGTGGGTCTATTGCTAGGTATCAACATTATACTGAGCCAGAGATTCCCCATAAGAGCCACATGTGGTTTGTACTATGTTTCTTGGTTGTAGCTACACCATAGAATCGGTCCTTAGCGACCCGAACGAGACAACCACCTAATCGGTACCACAAACAAGGCACCAAACACTACATCCACTCGCCCAAGTCAAAAGCATGTTTTCTGTTTTTGTTTTCCACCGAGAGCACAGGGGAATTACCCACTGTTCATTTCCATAATTTCACAAATGCTTCATTTCCCCAACATCCCAAAATCAAGTAACAAGCCGTATTGATTAATTAGCAAACTAAGCATACCTATTGACATCCTCCCAACCACATGAACCCAAATTTTCAGTGGCAACATAAGTGACAAGGAATTCATGATACTCAAGTAACAAGGACAAGGCATATGCAACAAGAGGTTAACTACCCAAGAATCCCACACATTTCTAAGTAAAACATCGCATGCATAATAGTTTGCAATCAATATAGTTTGTAAGTTTGAAATATAGGAGCAATTGATCAATGGGGGTGCTTGCCTTGCTTCTGGACTTCCTGGTACTCCTCTGGTTCCTCCTCAACTGGGTCAGCAACGTCGTGCTCTACGAGAATACCAAGCGAATGCAATGAAAACAACGGCAAAATTTAACAGTACAGGAATGTGGGCACCCGGTATTCTACACTATAAGAGGTAATTAGTACGACAACGCGAAATATCTAGTTGGATGGGATCTCGAATAAAAACCAAATAAGTGCAGTAACCATCCAACCTCATCTCAGCCTTGTCATACAAACCACCAATTATAATGCAAAACAACCGAATGCCAGACTAAGAACACGAGAGATATTTGGAAGAATAGTTACACCAGTCCGCACGGTGAGATATGCCCGTCAAACCACACGAAGGTGGCGACCAAACACGATACATATCTCTGAGGACATGGTCTACGGTTGAACTATCCTCCATGTATCTCAACTGTTCTAAGTCTGTACTCATGCAGACTAGCCCCAGGAAAATTGCTAGTCCACACTTTCATCTCTAGCAATAGTATACAATAAATGGTTGTACAAGTAAGTAAAATACATTTACTACATCAGAGTTACATAGGTCGAATCACCGAATAATATGATTTAGCGGAAGCTTGTCTACCCATACCACAGGCAATCCGACTAGGGGTACACCCCTTAAAGAATCAATCCTGAAGAAGCAACGAATTCCCGTAGCACTCAACCTACAGCAAGGATTATAATCATACAAGCAAGAGTCAGTACATTACCGAAATAATGTACTGGCAAGGACAATCCTATATCGCTACATGCGAGCTCTAAATCAAGGAGATAGCTATTTGTCGGTTCAGTTTTGCATAAAGCTAATTTTAGTTCACAATCATTTGCAACGATATTTAATAAAACATTGGAAACACGTATAATAAGTAAAGAAGTGATCAACATAACAATTTTCCTTTATTTGCTGCCTTCCTCGGCAACAAGTCACCATAAGCATTGTCATAAGCATCATAATTCTCATAAATCACCAATCCTCATCCCAATTTCATAAACACATTTAAAAGCATAAATCTATACTCAATGGACACAACCATGCCGCTCATGACCATGAGCACGGCTAACCGATTAGTTTTGACTCTGCAGAGTTTGTACAACTTTACCCACACGATGTGATTGCTCTAGTTTGTCCAGTACCCATCAGTACCACCACACTCTACACATTGAATGCGGTCTAGAGGTCACAACATAGCTTTTACATTACCTAAAGCCTTGCACCAGCACGAGGTGTGTTACTCCACATCGGGGCGCTATCCCGATGTCGTGGGTGGTGGGCCCACGCCTTAACCCAGCGCCGTGGCGGCAGCCTACCTGGCTCCCCACGAGGCACACAATGTTGTATTGGACAAACTTAGACGCCTATGCCATGAGGTGATCACACTGTCCCTCATGGTTCACATAGGTAGCTCCTCTAGACAGCCCTATAGTACAGTCGTAGGCACTGCCCATACTACTCTGCCTACCAAAATGCAAGGCTAAACATTAAGTAACTTAATCCACTATGGCCATCCCATACTAGCATATGTGGTCGTACTGTTTAACATGAGAAATGACACTGAGTTCGGTCCTTAATCAACCTAGGCGAACACTCCCCCTATCGGTGTGCAACTACTCCATATGCACACCATTTGCCGCCCAAGTCTAAATTCAGGTTTTTCATCATTTTAGTTCACAAATAACCAGAGGCTTCACCACTGTCCAGAAGTTATAAAATTCCCATTTTCAAAGGTATATAATGATCACTGTAATATCTAGCACATTACTAAGCATGGCTAAGCATAAGCAAGTATATTAACTTAACATAGACCCCCATGAGTACAAACTAAGTAATTTAATCAAGCCTAAGGTTACAAACAGCAAGGAGTACAAGGTTTCGAGGTGGATCATGCAACTAATAGGTTATAACTACCATTTACCACAATTCAAATACCGTTATTCACAAATACGCATGCAATTTTACAAACAACATATTTCATTCCCCAAAACATAGGATTCAATTTGTTCAAGGAGGAGGGGAGAAAACTTGCCTTACTCTTGAATACTCGGATACCAACTATCTCACTTCTTCACAGATATCGAATTCGTTCTCTAGAAAGAAAATAACGTATGATCGAATAAATAGCAAATAATGCAGAAAATATGAAATGCTCTAATATGCATGAGATTTATGCCTTAGGTTGCTACTGGTCTAAAGTGAATTTAGGTGAAGAAATTTCTATTTTATCACATTTTTTTTTAGAGTTATGAATTTTATGAGTTCTATACGAAAATACGTCTGAATACAATGTAAGGTAAAATTTGAAGTTATTTTAATATGTGTGAAATTCACACAGTGGTTTGGTACTGGTCTTAGGTGAATTTTGATAAAGAGATTTCTATTTTGCCAACTTCTATTTAGGAGATATGAGTTTATCAATTTCTAGACATGTACATGTATTTATACGTGTATTTTAGTATACCTGTGTTTTTAGGGCTAGGTTTTTATAAGAATATAAATCTACATATTTTGATAAAAATGCCTTCTGAATCTACTGCCCTTTGGGTATATTTTATTTAGAGTATGAATGGAGTTTATATGATTTTTAGAAATCATTTTACCTCTTTTTACTCTATACAAAATATTTATCCTTTGTATAGATCCTAAAGGTGGCTCTCATAATAATTTAGCAAGTCTCCAGCTTTCCCAAAATAAAGAGCAAAATATTTTGAAGTTATCAAAAGTGGTTTCATATTATTTGGAGTTAATATGAATTTCTTATGCATTTTAGAAGTCACTACGTATTATATGATCTAATTTAGGTATTTACCTATTACAAGTTTTATATAAGTGTCTTTCGTCTAAATGAATTTTAGTTTTTGTTCACTTCAGAAAAGACCAATATTTTATGAATTTACTAAACCTTGATTTAAGGTAAAGATGAAATAACTAAATTTGCATATGAGTTGTGTATTGTATTATTTATATTATTTCTGAGAAATTTTAGGTACTGGTTCTTCCAGATTTCAAGCAACAGGAATAAAGTTCATAATTTTGTGATTCCAGGAAAATTTGATTCATCCAATTTGGAGTTAAAATGAATTTGTTATGGATTTTACAAGTTTGCTCATTTTTGTGTTGTAAAAGAAATCCTCTAATCATTTTCCTTACTGTTTCTCCTTTTCTCTTATTTCTCCCCAGCCGGGCCCACACGCCAGTGAACCAGAATAGGGGAGGCGCGAGGCAGAGCAGTGCCGGCCAGTTTCTCAGCGGTGGCGACAACGAACGACAGCGTTTCAGACGGTGCAGCCAAAAGAGAAAGTGAAGAGGAGTCTCGGGCGAAGCTGTAGGTGGTCGCCTTGCCACCTTGGGGGACCGGAGTCGACGGCGAAGGCGGCGGAGTGGTTTGGGTGGTTGATGCATGTCATGGTATGGCTTGGATCTAGCCTACCCGAGGTATGCATGCGAGTCTAAGGACTACCAGGAGGCTTACCTTGTGTACAGCAAGGAATGGCAAGTGCGGAAAAGCAGCGGCTATGGCGTCCATGGCTTGGTGGCGGCGCGAACTCCTTCGGGTGGATGGCGACAGCGTGTTCCAGCCAATGAGCTGGCAAGAAGACACCTGAGGATGGTCAGTGAGATCCTAGGGGAGCTACTGGTGTGAGGAATCGAGCTAGGACTCACCGAAGAGGAGGAATTCCACGGCGGCGGCTCGGGACAGCTCCGGGCCGGAGTTGAGGAAGAAGATTGTCGATCTCGCTCCTCAGGGCTTGGCATTTGGGGGTTTTTGGGGCGGCGTGGAAAGAAGGCCGAGGCGGTGCTAGTGGCGAAGCGGCTCGTCTCGAGGTGGTCTACGGTGGCCGAAACGTTGGCGAAGTTATGGCGGCGCTCTGCAGGACGGCGATAGAAATCCAATGGCTCACGGCGCTAGCTTATTCCGGTGGATCTGCGGTCGAGGTGAGGTGTCTAGCAGGTTAGAGATCTCTTAGAGATGGTCTTAGTGCAAAGAATCGGATTGAGGCCTACCAGAGGGGACAAATCGACGGTGGCAGCAGGCGGTCGGACTTGGGGACGACGATGCCGATCTCCGTGCTGGCTCTACCTCCGGTCGAGGTTCTTGGGGCATTTTGCAGCTGGTAGAGAGGCGAGCTCAGAGGCGCAATGGCTTGGCTGGAGATGGTCTATGGTAGCCGGAACAGTGACGACATCGTGGCGGCGCTCTCTAGACCAAAAGTGAGGACGGCTGTGACTTCGGCCAGCGGTTCCTAGGGCAAGGCAATACAAAAATGGATCGGTTAGGGGATGGTGATGATGTTCCTGTGGTCAAGAATGAGCAAGGCTCACCGGGGTTGAGTTGGTTTGGATCGAACAGCTGCCGGTGTCGGGGAAGACGATGCCGTTCCTGGCGAACCCAAGGTGATTTCTCTCGGTTTCACCATGGAACAGATAGAGGGAGAGAGGAAGAGGATGATGGTGAAGTGGCCGGTCAAATGGTGGAGTTTCCTCGGTGATGGAGGTCCTATGGTGGCACTGGTTGGCATCTGCACGTGGAGGGAGTTGGCTATGGTGGCTCTGGGCAGTGTCGACGCGTGGGATGTGGCGTGGCAGCATTCCTGTGCATGTGGGCGAGCTAGAGCGGTGCCTCTGACTGGCAGGTGGGCCCAGGAAGCTTGTTGGTCCCACATGGCAGTGAAATAGGGAGAGGAATCCTCTAGAGACTAAGTGTGGGAGGCTGTGCCAACAGCTGTTTTGCACTGATGATTTTGCCGAGTTAGAAAGGGTTCCTAGGGTTGGTAAAATTCACATGTGTAGATGGATATATATATTCTACTACCCTGCCAAGTTCCAAAGCTTGAGGCTTTATATTTTTATTGTGGCAAAAAGATGAAATAGGCTTAGTAACACAGCTTTCTGTAGTTTCATTTATTTCTCCAGTGCCTGCCACTTATCATTTTATGTGTTTTCTTTGGGAGATAAATTAAACCAAAATTTCTGGTTGTGAGGTACATCTTGGTACATATTTTGGTAAAAGGGCACTGCCTGATTAGTTATGATTTTTATTTGGTGAAAATAAGAGCTAAGCAATTTATTTTGGCTAGTCTTCTAGTTTTGCTGATTTGGAAGATTTTATTGAAGTACTTATTGAAGTGATAAAATCATGTAAAATTTACAGTGGATCAATTATGTGGTATTTTGTTTACAGGAATTTTTCCATGATTTTATATTTAACCAATCATTTTTAGAAATTCCTTAGGCTATACAAATGCATATGCATCCTATTATGAAAGTGCACTTTAAGATCCAAAAACAATCCAAAATAAAAGTATGCACATGAAATGGTAATTACTTTATATATCTCCATATTTTATGTCAAACTTTTATCTATACATATTTAGTCATATTACCTTTTATTATTTAAATTGTGACTTAGGGCAAGTCTTTAAATAAATTAAAAATTTTAACTAGAAAAGTCTTAGCGTGTCCTTTTCTAAAAAATTTACTTCAGTAGTTTACCTCTGATTATTGCTCCCTGGTTTGGAAATTATAGAGTTTTACTCTCGAGGTCTTTTTGTTATTTTGTTTTGGTTAGAATTTCGAAAGTCAAAATTCTGGTATGTTACAAGGAAGTACAAATATTTTTGCAAAATATGGAAGTGCATGATTTTAGATGAATTTAGGAAAAAGAATCGCTTGAATCCAAGTTCGTATGAGGGAGAAATGGCTAAATGAAATCTGCTCTGTCCTAAAATCGAAAATAATTGAGAAACAACGCTTTCGCTCGACCGAACTGCTGAAGCGGCTGAAAACATTCTACCGACTTAACGGGTGGTCTATTTGGGACGTTTTGGTTCTAGGGGCATTTATATGGTACGAAACCTACATATGTGCTACTGTGAAGCTAAGGACAGCTCCCAGAAGTGGATATACTCCAACTCGCTAGGATGTTAATCGCACACGCTCTACTCGTGGTTTTATCCTGTTCTAACGCTAGTGGGGCCAACCTGGCTTGCATGGGGCTGATGGGATGGCTGTCGCTCACCCAAACACAAGCGCACCTAAGCTGAAAAGCCAAGCTAAAGTACGGCTTGTCTACCTCTGTCCTCTCATGCTCTAGTGCATGGCTAATGAATACAGGGGCACGGGGGAAGCTCTAGGAATCCAGCATGCAAGGTCGTAGGGTTCTAATCCATGCGGCCACGCTCCGATTGAGCCTCATCCACACATGTGGCCACGGTGGTGTCGCTTGGGTGGATGGCAAAACAATGGCATGACAGGCCAAGCCAAGGACATAGGGAGAACTAGTGGCCTCCCAGGAATAAAAAGAAAGCACATGCAGAAACGGGAGCTCACCGAAGAGTGCAGGCAGTGGGGTGCAATGTTGAGGCGGTGGTCGGCTCGGCAACAGGGTTGCTTGCAATGGAGGCTGCAGACAAGCGCTGTGATGAGTTCAATGAGTGAAGGGGGAATGGTGATACAGCTAGAACAGTGTTAAACTCACCAGGGCAGAGTTTAGCAGCTGCAAGGTCACGGCAGCACCCGGTTGGCGTTGCAAAACACGATGGGGCTGCGGTGGTGCCTGCTGCTTGCCGAGGGCAAAAATGGGGTTAGGTCGGGCAGGATCACATGGTGACACAGCTGAGACAAGGTGAAACTCACCGGAGCTCCCAGATGGAAGGCGTGTGCTCGCCGGCGCCGTGGGCGGCACCTCACGTTCCCGGCGAACCAAGGGGCAATCCCCTGGGTCCTTGGGTGCATGAGAAAGAGGGCGAGCTGGGGAGGCAGGAGGACATGGCTTGGTTAAAAAGGAAGGCAGGGAAGGGAGAGGAGGGGGGGGGGGGGCGCTGCTCTACTCCATCGGTCTCCCGATGATGTGTGCGCGGGCAAGCATGCAACAGACAGACGGGACAGGGTTGGGCGTCGCTGAGGCTGTCGGGGGCATCTCGTGAGGTCCCAAGATGGCTCTCCCTCTCCCTCTCACGTGGTCTAGGATGTGCAGAGGTAGCCACATGGTCGAGCTGCACGGGCGGAGAGAGATCCTCGTGTGATCTCGTTTGGGCGATGGAGGATAGGGGCTGCCTGAGTTGGCCTACGCTTGGCTGGGCTGTGGAGTCCGAATTAGAGGTGGGGCCCAACATAAAAAGTGTGTCCCATGGGGTTACCTACCTTGCCAAGTGGAAATATTGGGTAAATAGGTTGAGAAAACAGGAGAAACCGAGAGGAAGAGGGAAAGGACTCTTCTCGGGTGAACAGTACCCAGATTTTTGGTGAAGATGGTTCAATGGGCCAACTTGCTTCAAACTGAATGAAACTTGGAGGCAAGGCTGGTAGTAAGGAATGGAATTTTTAGAAATTTTTCCAGAATTTTTGGTGAAGATTGAAAATTGAGGGTCAGAGAGGGCGGTGGGAAAAGTTTATTTAGATTGTACGAACTTTTACCTGTTGGCTGGGATTTTCATACACGAAAGATGACCTGCAGAGCATGTAGATGAAAAAAAATGGTTTTATGCACCAATGAACAAAAGTGGGCTGTTACAAAACCTACCCCCCTTAAAATGAATCTCGTCCCCGAGATTTGGCCGGCTCGGTGAAGAGGTAGGGAAACTCATTTCGAAGATGGTCTTCGCGCTCCCAGGTTGCCTCATCCACTGTGTGGTTACTCCACTATACCTTGCACATCTTGATTGTCTTGTTCTTTGTCCGCTGCTCAGCTTCTTCTATTATGCAAATTGGGTGCTCTTTGTACGTGAGGTCTTGTTGTAGTTCGATGCTTTCTATTGGCGCAACCTCAGTGGGCACTCTAAGGCACTTCTTTAATTGTGATACATGGAAGACATTGTGCACTTCAGACAGCTCCGGTGGCAGGTCCAATCTATAGGCCACTTCTCCTATTCTTGCAAGCACCCTATACGGTCCAACGTACCGTGGTGCTAATTTTCCCTTGACTTGAAACCTGTGGGTACCTTGCAGCGGCGTCACTTTAAGATATACGAAGTCATTAGGTCTGAACTTCAGCTCACGCCTCCTTTGGTTAGCATAGCTCTTTTGTCTTGATTGGGCTTCCTTCAATCTTGCTCTAATCAACCGAACTTGCTCTTCCGCTTCATTGATCGAAGCTGGGCCAAATACGTGTCTCTCACCAACTTGTGACCAGTTTAGAGGTGTTCTACATTTTCTCCCATAGAGAGCCTCGAATGGTGACATTTGTAGGCTTGCTTGGTAGCTGTTGTTGTAAGAGAACTCAGCATATGGCAAGCAATTTTCCCAGCTTGGTCCATGGGACAGCACACACGCTCTCAACATGTCTTCTAGAATTTGGTTCACCCTCTCGGTTTGTCCTCCAGTTTGCGGGTGATATGCGGTGCTGAAAGCTAGGTTGGTTCCCATTGCTTGCTGTAACTGTTTCCAAAAATGTGAGATGAACTGGACACCTCGGTCCGAAACTATCCGTTTTGGCACACCATGCAAGCAAACAACCCGAGAGAAATACAATTCGGCTAGCTTGGTTCCTTTGTCAGTGGTTTTCACTGGTATAAAGTGTGCTACTTTTGTCAACCGATCCACTACAACCCATATTGAATCATTGCCTCTCTGTGACCTTGGCAAACCAGTGATGAAATCCATTCCAACTTCATCCCATTTCCATTCCGGGATTTGTAATGGCTGTAGTAGCCCGGCTGGCCTTTGGTGCTCAGCCTTCACTCGCTGACACACATCACAGAGCGCCATGTATTCAGCTACATCTCGCTTCATGCTTGCCCACCAAAAATCCTTCCTTAAATCTTGATACATCTTGGTACTACCGGGATGAATTGAGTACAATGTTTCATGGGCTTCTTTCAGAATCAGGTTCTTGACCTTTTCATCTTTGGGGATGTATATTCGTTGTCCACGCCTAACCACTCCATTTTCATCCATGTTGTAATCTAAGGTTTCCCCTTTCTCTATGCTGCGCTTAATTTCTTGGACTTCCTTGTCTTCAGCTTGGGCTGCAAGAATTTGGTCTTCTAATGTCGACTTTGCTTCCACGGCTGCAACACAACCATACTCCACCAATTCTAGATTGAGGCATTGAAATTCCTTATACAACTCAGGTTGTCCATTGCTTAGTGTGAGACTATTGCAATGAGCTTTCCGACTCAGCGCGTCTGCAACTACGTTGGCCTTCCCCGGGTGATAATTTATGCCTAGGTCATAGTCCTTGATTAACTCAAGCCATCTCCTTTGCCTCAGGTTCAGATCCGCTTGTGTGAATATATATTTTAGGCTCTTGTGATCTGAGTATATCTCGCAGCGATTACCGATCAAGTAATGCCGCCAAATCTTCAAGGCATGCACAACAGCTGCTAGTTCTAAGTCATGCATAGGGTAGTTCTGTTCATGTGGTCTCAATTGTCGTGATGCATAGGCTGCTACCTTCCCTTCTTGCATTAATACGCAGCCAAGACCTAACCGAGATGCGTCACAATACACATCGAAGCTCTTGCCAACATCCGGTAAAACCAACACAGGTGCTGTGGTCAGTGTTTTCTTTAATTCTTGGAAGCTTTCTTCACATTCCTTAGTACATTCAAACCTCTTTTCCTTCTTCAACAGCTGAGTCAATGGTCTAGCAATCTTTGAAAAGCTTTTAATGAACCGGCGGTAGTAACCAGCCAATCCAAGAAAACGTCTTATGTCCGAAACATTCTGGGGTTGTTTCCAATTCAACACCTCTTGGACCTTGCTTGGATCAATGGCTACTCCACCCTCAGACAGCACATGACCAAGGAATCCAACTTCCTTCAACCAGAACTCACACTTGCTAAATTTTGCATATAGCTGGTGCTCTCGAAGTTTATCCAGAACTAGTCGTAGATGCCTTTCATGCTCTTCTTCACTCTTCGAGTAGATGAGGATGTCATCAATAAAGACTACTACAAACTGATCCAAGTACTCCATAAAAATCTTATTCATCAAGTTCATGAAGCTTGCCGGGGCATTAGTTAGTCCAAAAGACATTACGGTGTACTCATACAAACCGTAATGTGTGGTGAAGGCTGTCTTCGGGATATCATCAGGTCTGATTTTCAGCTGAAAGTAGCCTAGTCTCAAGTCAATCTTTGAGAATACACGTGCCCCACTCATTTGATCAAAAAGATCATCAATATGGGGCAGCGGGTATTTGTTTTTGATGGTAACCTCATTTAACGATCGGTAGTCGACACACATCCTAAGAGTGTGATCCTTCTTCTCTACAAACGGCACGGGAGATCCCCATGGTGATGTGCTTGGCCAAATGAATCCTTTGTTCAGCTGCTCTCTAAGTTGTTCCTTAGTTCAGCTAGCTCATTAGGCGGCATCCGGTAGGGCCGTTTGGATATTGGGGCTGTTCCGGGCAGCAGCTCTATCACGAACTCCATGTCTCTGTCGGGTGGCATACCAGGTAACTCATCTGGAAAGATGTCAGGGTACTCACAAACTACCGGAACCTAGCTTATTTCCCTACCAACAAGGCTGCTGAGAAGAGAATGAGAGGGTACAGTTCTATTAGAGACAAACTCTACCGATCCTCGGCTGTGTTCGTGAGTGTGATGGACCTACTTTCACAGTTGATCAAACCCTTGTGCTTGGAGAGCCAATCCATCCCAAGTATCACATCTAAACCTTGTGTCCCAAGCACAATCAAATTTGCCAAAAACTTATTGCCATTGATAACAATGGTAACGTCGGTGCAAACTAGTTTTGTTGTCAACTCTGACCCAGGTGATTGTACTATCATTGAGTTAACTAGGGTGTCAACTTTCATTTGATGATTTGCAGCAAAATCCTTGGATATGAAAGAATGTGAAGCTCTAGAATCAAATAAAACCATTGCAGGGGCTGAGTGCACGAGAAACATACCAAGCACCACATTAGGCGCATCCTGAGCTTCCTCGGTAGTCACATGATTAACCCTGCCCCTCCCAAGGTTCTGAGCAGACCTGGGGGTGGGTTGCAGGCTAGCGGTGCTCCACGGCCTCTCCCACGTACTGTTGGTCCAGCTGGAGTGCATGGAGGCGCAAACTGAACTGGACCAGGTACCTTCTTCGGGCACCGATTGGAGTAATGCCCGTACTCTCCACAATTGTAGCAGTCTACCGGCCTGAAGTCAGTAGCTTGTTGTGCAGCCAGGCGAGGGGGCAGCTGAGGCACACGAGGGGCTGGTGGCTGTGGCCTTGCTTGTGGTGACGCTGGATACCTTGCTGGCACTAGTGCCGGCGGCTGAACAGTTGCGGGACGCCACACCCGCTGCTGTGAGGAGCTCCCTCCCGCTGGCCTGCGTGTAGCCCACTTACGTTTGCGGGACTCCACTACGCCACGATGCTTGTGCTCCCATCCAATGGCCTTGTTCACCAAAGTGGGAAAGTCAGGGAAGTCAAACGGCTCAAAGGCCAGCTGCATCTCTTCATCTAGTCCTTTCAGGAACTTCCCCATCTTTGCTTCTTCATTTAGTAGGTCGGCAGCGGCATAGCAAGCAAGATGGTTGAAGCGGTGGAGGCACTCGCTCACGGACATGTTGCCTTGCTTCAGAGTTTCAAATTCTTTCCTCTTGATCTTCATGATACCAGTTGGGATGTGTGCTTTGCGAAATGCTCCCTTAAACTCATTCCACGTTACAACATGGCCTTCTTGTTGCATTGCACGGTAATTGTCCCACCAATCACTAGCGGTACCGTGAAGCTGTTCTGCTGTAAACGCCACTTCTCAGCATCGTCACAGTGAACCAAGTCAAGCTTTTTCTCTACTGTACGCAGCCAGTCATCAGCATCAAGTGGATCCTTAGAACGGGCAAAAGTGGGCGTCTTGGTGCGGTGGAAATCAAACAACTTGGATGACTGATTGTTGCCCAAGTGCTGTGCTCCTCCAATGGCTTGTGCGGCTGCACCACGTGCAGCGGTGTTCCTTTCAATCCTCTTAAGCAATTGAGTTTGTGCCATGCGGTTTTGCTCAGCCAACATGAGCACTTCCGCCAAGGTAGGACTGGGTTGCTGTCCACCGGCAGGTGCACCAGGCAGGGCCTATCTTGGCCACCCTTTGCACCCCGTTGCTTCTGGGGTTGACCATGGTGTTGTGGTCCAGAGGGATCTCCATCCTGAGCCACTCGTGCTACGGAATGGGTCCATGCTACAGTCATCCTGTACAACAATCTTCCGATTACTACGTGCATAAGGACGTATAAACTAGTGCTACTAGACAGTTGATAGGATGAAATCTAAACAGCCCAGGAACAGAGAAAAAAATTCCAAATAAAATGTCAACCAAAGTACAAATAAGATCCATTAAGCCACATTGAAACACTTAAGTCTTACAGTACATAAACATAGGACAAGCCTTAGTTGATTCACAAACATACAAAGCCCATGGGCTGAGTGAATCAAGTAGCTAACGGCACAATACCATGCATTACATCACATCATCATCCATCGCAGCCACCCATGCCTACGGCCGGAAGCAAAAGCACTACTCGGTCACTACAAAACACCACTTACTAGTGAGCTCTACCAACTGTGAAAGACCTACTCCTGGTTAAGCTCCTGTATATGACCATCTTCTGGTGAAGCGGGTACAAATGGCTCATAATCCTCCTCATCTGCAGCAGACCTCCATGTGGGAGCAGGGGCGATGACCCGACGTCGCTGAGCTGAACGTGAGCTTTCAGACTCAACCGGCTTGAAGAGGCCACGATACTCTACAGCTGTCATGTGTGTAGCACGAGTTGGAGCAGCTGAGCGGGGCACCGGGTTATCAGGCAGCGCTAGTACTACCATTGGCTCCTGGGCAACGGGTGTTGGCACAGGTGCAGAAGCATGGGTAGGAGCAGCAACAGGCCTATGTGCTGCAGCAGGGGCAGGTGCAGCAATATCCTCCACACCGTACAGCTCGATGCGGGGAATTTGGCCCATATGGACATAAGGTTCAATGAGGCGTTCTAGGTGAGCGATGCACCCACGAGCTTGCCGCAGCTCCAAGCCGATGACATGGTGGTAACGATCTGAGGAGCGCACGTACTCTGCCAAGTTGCGAAGGACATGGTTTGGCTCACGTTCAGCTAAGAGGTAGAGGTGAACTTCCTCTCCCAAAGGGCGTGCCGGATGGTACGGGTATTGTGTAGCCAACTCCACATGGAGATGCAGCATGTGTGCCATAGCAATATAGGCAGCATCATTGATGGCTCTGTGGAGGGAAGAGCCATAGCCGGTGAACTCCAAGGGCTGGCTCCCAACATACGCCCTAGCCAGTATAAGAACTCGTGCACGGTACTCAACTGAAGCAGGGCCAATGTTGGTGTGAGCAACTGTATACTCAGGAGGGTGGTGATAGTGTGCACGCTGTAGCATGTTCCACAAATCACGTGCCAAACCGGTGGGGTTAGCGTCACTAGTCCAATGGCAAACAACCCACTCGGCCATCTGCAATAAGTTAGCAACAACAAAAATCATGATTTTAGAAATGAAAGTTGGGCAGGTTAGTAGTAAAACTAAATGAGGTCAGTGATATATGATATATTCCTTAGTTTTCACAAGTTTTAGCAATTAGATTTTCAGATTACAAACAAGCATGGGTGATGCGAACATAACAAGTATATCGCACAACCGGCAAGAGATAAACAACAAGAATGAAAGGAAGATGCAACGCTTCCCACCCCAGTATTGCTACCCCCCTTAAGTCCTTAACCTATAATGTTAATAACGTCTAGCGTGCAGCACAAAGATCATCTTCAAACCAAATGACAGTAGGTAAGGAGATAGAAGTTTAGATTTTGCTGTAGCATCTTTTGCAAACATTTTGCAGTAGCTTTTCAATAAGTTTTAATGACTTTTTAAAACCATTTAAGACTAATATTCAAAAATACTTGAAACCATTTTCAAGGGCAAGGGCCGCTGCTTTTCAAAAGAAAGGGGCAGCCGTTGCAGTTTTGAACATTAAAGCATAAGTTTAAGACAAAACCTTTTGTCCAAAGGGAGGTAAGTAGGGTAAAATGATACGCTAAATAGGTAATATGACTACTTAGAGTTTTTAGAAGATAGATGAGAGTTTTGAACAGGAATTTTCCAAACCAAAACCTACCTAACGACATGGCTTACTATGACAACCTTGGTCGGTATGGCTCTGATACCAACGCTGTCGGACCCGGGTTTGACCCCGAACCCTATGTGTGTACCATGCTAGTCCCACGATCAATTGCTAGCACACACATTCAACATCGACATCATAATCCATACATCACAGGTTCAGCTCACAGCAGTCCAAATATAAGTCGTACAAGAGTCTAGACTTAGCGATTACATAGAGGCCAATCGGCCAAATAGAACAACAAAATAAAAAACAAGAGTTCAACAGCGGACACAAGATAATATAGGCACCAAAAACCAGCAAGTGTGCCTCTGCCCGCCCACAGGCAACCGACCGGTAAGCCCTAGTAAGAACCGTCGTCATCGTCTCCAAAACCCGCTGCATATAAGTACCTGATTGTCGGGTCCCCCTCAATCATCTCTAAAAAAAAGAAGTCACACAAGCGTGTGTGAGTACAATATGTACTCTGCAAGACTTTTAGTATTTGCAATGGTATTCCATAATATGAGAAGATAAACAAGGAATGGTTCAGGTTCTGCACTTTGCATAAATCATAATATATATAGCGAAAACATTGCGGTTTTGCAACGAAATTTCGTAAATCAAGCCCGCACAGTAAATCAAGTATGTAAGCATTGACCCCAAGTGTTTCCAACCATCTAGGCTCCCTATCCATACCAGCCAACCGTGACAACACGCTGCCACAACCAGCCCCACGAACTCCCCATTTGCACCATGATTTTCCCCAAAACAGTTCCCAGAATTTAAATCTACCATGTTGGAGAATTTCCCAAGTCATCCATAACCGAGGACACGACTATTCGAATAGTTTTAACTCTCGAGAGTGTGTACAACTGTACCCACATGACAAGGACAATATGAGCTACCACACAGGAGGCTCACACCATCAATGACAAAGCCTTTCTACTGTTGACCTAGCAATATCCCGCGCTTATGATCTATCCCTAGGGAGTTGGTAGGCCTCCCAAAACCCCAAGGCTCACACGATGTGCTGGTCACCCTTGAACAATAATCAAGGTACCTTCGGGCCATGGACAAAAACCATAACCCGCACTAACTCAATGTCAACAATAGTGACCTACAACTACCACCGGCGGGTCTATTGCTAGGTATCAACATTATACTGAGCCAGGGACTCCCCATAAGAGCCACATGTGGTTTGTACTATGTTTCTTGGTTCTAGCTACACCATAGAATCGGTCCTTAGCGACCCGGGCGAGACAACCACCTAATCGGTACCACAAACAAGGCACCAAACACTAGATCCACTCGCCCAAGTCAAAAGCATGTTTTCAGTTTTTGTTTTCCACCAAGAGCACAGGGGAATTACCCACTGTTCATTTCCATAATTTCGCAAATGCTTCATTTCCCCAACATCCCAAAATCAAGTAACAAGCTACATTGATTAATTAGCAAACTAAGCATACCTATTGACATCCTCCCAACCACATGAACCCAAATTTTCAGTGGCAACATAAGTGACAAGGAATTCATGATACTCAAGTAACAAGGACAAGGCATATGCAACAAGAGGTTAACTACCCAAGAATCCCACACATTTCTAAGTAAAACATCGCATGCATAATAGTTTGCAATCAATATAGTTTGTAAGTTTGAAATATAGGAGCAATTGATCAATGGGGGTGCTTGCCTTGCTTCTGGACTTCTTGGTACTCCTCTGGTTCCTCCTCAACTGGGTCAGCAACGTCGTGCTCTACGAGAATACCAACCGAATGCAATGAAAACAACGGCAAAATTTAACAGTACAGGAATTATAAATATTTTTACAGAATATGGAAGTGCATGATTTTAGATGAATTTAGGAAAAAGAATCGCTTGAATCCGAGTTCGTATGAGGGAGAAACAGCTAAACGAAATCTGCTCCGTCCTAAAATCGAAAATAATTGAGAAACAGCGTTTTCGCTCGACCGAACAGCTGAAACGGCTGAAAACATTCTACTGACTTAATGGGTGGTCTATTTGGGACGTTTTTTGTTCTAGGGGCATTTATATGGTATGAAACCTACATATGTGCTACTGTGAAGCTAAGGACAGCTCCCAGAAGTGGATATGCTCCAACTCGCTAGGATGTTAATCGCACACGCTCACACATCGCTAAAACGGCCTAACACGTGAAATCCACCGGGCGTGAAGTATTAATCTAAGGCATCTGGAGGCGTGGAGGGTTTCTAGGGCCTAGGGGTCACTGGATGCACAAGTGGAACCTATGGGAAGGCTTCGGTAGCGGCGAACGCCTCGGTCCAAAAAGATGCATTCGTACGCGCAAACTACACGTCTTCGCACGTTAACGATGACCGGCAAAATCAGGAATTCAACAGCAGCTGCTCTACTCATGGTTTTATCATGTTCTAACGCTAGTGGGGCCAACCTAGCTTGCATGGGGCTGATGGGATGGCTGCCGCTCACTCAAACACAAGCGCACCTAAGCTGTTCGGTGAAAAACTAAGCTAAAGTACAGCTTGTCTACCTCTGTCCTCTCATGCTCTAGTGCATGGCTAATGAATGCAGGGGCGCAAGGGAAGCTCTAGGGATCCTGCATGCAAGGTCGTAGGGTTCTAATCCATGCGGCCACACTCCGATTGAGCCTCATCCACACATGTGGCCACGGTGGTGTCGCTTGGGTGGATGGCAAAACAATGGCATGACAGGCCAAGCCAAGGACGTGGGGAGAACTAGTGGCCTCCCAGGAATAAAAAGAAAGCACATGTAGAAACGGGAGCTCACCGAAGAGTGCAGGCGGTGGGGTGCAACGTTGAGGCAGTGGTTGGCTCAGCAACAGGGTTGCTCGCGATGGAGGCTGCAAACAAGCGCTGTGATGAGTTCAATGAATGAAGGGGGAATGGTGATACAGCTAGAACAGTGTTAAACTCACCAGGGCAGAGTTTAGCAGCTGCAAGGTCACGGCGGCACCCGGTCGGCGTTGGAAAACACGATGGGGCTGCGGTGGTGCCTGTGGCTTGCCGAGGGCAAAAATGGAGTTAGGTCAGGCAGGAACACATGGTGACACAGCTGAGACAAGGTGAAACTCACCAGAGCTCCCAGACGGAAGGCGTGTGCTCGCCAGCGCCGTGGGTGGCACCTCACGTTCCCGGCGAACCAAGGGGCAATCCCCTGGGTCCTTGGGTGCGTGAGAAAGAGGGGAGCTGGGGAGGCAGGAGGACATGGCTTGGTTAAAATGGAAGGCAGGGAAGGGAGAGGAGAGGGGGGGGGGGCGCTGCTCTACTCCATCGGTCTCGCGATGATGTGTGCGCGGGCAAGCGTGCAGCAGACAGACGGGACAGGGCAGGGCGTCGCTGAGGCTGTCGGGGGCATCTCATGAGGTCCCAAGGTGGCTCTGCCTCTCCCTCTCACGTGGTCTGGGGCGTGCAGAGGTAGCCACTTGGTCGAGCTGCACAGGCGGAGAGAGATCCTCGCGTGATCTCGTTTGGGCGATGGAGGACAGGTGCTGCCTGAGTTGGCCTAGGCTTGGCTGGGCTGTGGAGTCTGAATTAGAGGTGGGGACCAACATAAAAAGTGTGTCCAATGGGGTTACCTACCTTGCCAAGTGGAAATATTGGGTCAATAGGTCGAGAAAATTGGAGAAACCGAGAGGAAGAGGGAAAGGACTCTTCTCGGGTGAATAGTACCCAGATTTTTGGTGAAGATGGTTTGATGGGCCAACTTGCTTCAAACTGAATGAAACTTGGAGGCAAGGCTGGTAGTAAGGAATGGAATTTTTAGGAAGTTTTCCAGAATTTTTGGTGAAGATTGAAAATTGAGGGTCAGAGAGGGTGGTGGGAAAAGTTTATATAGATTGTACAAACTTTTACCTGTTGGCTGGGATTTTCAAGCACGAAAGATGACCTGCAGAGCATGCAGATGAAAAAAAATGGTTTTATGCACCAATGATCAAAAGTGGGCTATTACACCAGCTGCCCGGCGTCGTGCTGATGTAGATGAGCCTGCTGCCGGAGAACCCGATCGATTGGTCCATACAAGTGTGTCGCCCAACTGCTGTGGCTGCTGACAGGCAGCAGCTGTAATCATCACCTTGATCTTGGCGATAGTCGGGGTGGCCTAGTGATCAGGCCCGAGTTGGAGCGTGTCCAACAGAGTTGCGATGGCCACGATGTTCTGTTGTGGCGTGACGAAGATGTCGTGGTCGCTGACTTTTGTCTGGAGGATCTGTTGCTGAGTGGTTTGCCCAGCCTTGCATAGCCCGTCGTTACGAGCCTCACGGTCAGCTTCCTCCTATTGTCATAGTCGGCACGTCTCCTCCTGCTGCTCCTCTTGTAGTCGGTGCACCTCTGGTGGTGGTGTTGAAGCCATGAAGATCTCGCGGGGTAGGAGAAAACTCACCAGACTGGAGTCCGAACTAGTGTTCAAACCGTTGTCCGACTTGGAGTCGGAATCCGAGTAGTTCATTGGAGTGAGAACGACTCCGACCTCCCTAGATCCAATCTGAAACAGCGCTTGGCCGTGTCCAAACTGAATTGCAGGAGATCGGGTCTACCGCGTAAGATGTAGATCTACGGCGTCGCCGAATCTGCGTGGGAAATTGACGATATCTCCCCTTCCTAGCCCAACTCGGGCTGGCTCAAGGCCTAGCGCAAGTCGGACACCGAAGGAGAGAGTTGTCCCATGGCTCGGCGAAGTGGAAGATTGCTTCATCAGATTGATGATGGTTGTTGCACTGTCTTGTGAGCCGACTGGCGTGGAGTCGGCTGGTTCCTCGGCCGGTTGGATTGGATCTGCGTTGCCCAAGGTGAGATTGCCGATCTGGTCGGCGATGAAGTTGAGGCTTCCGAAGGTTATTGTGTCTCCACGGGAGAATTTGTCGCCGTCGACTCCTGATGTAGGATCCATCAAGATTTTTGGTGTAGATCTTGCTAAAGCCCCTACCTGGCACGCCAACTGTCGATGTTTTACACCGGTAATATGAATATGGGGCTACTCGGCGGATGGAAACTCGGTGGATTGCAAAGGAACACAGAGAGATTTTATACTGGTTCAGGCCCTCGATGCGAGGTAATACCCTACGTCCAATTGGGATTTATTCCTTTGAGGATTATGGTGGTGGTTTTGATGAACTCTTGATGATATGCCCTCATGGGGCGCCCTGCCTCCCCTTATATACCGGGGAACAGGGGTACAAGGTAGGAATCCCTACCGGATACGGCCAAGGGATTTCCTTCTTAGAGATACATCTTACCCGACTAGGACTGTATATTCCTTTTTGCACAAGGCAAAGTCTGCCGGGTGCTACTATATCTCTAATTACAAGTCTCGGCCCATCCTCTGTCCGAGTGGCCCATATGCTTGTGGTGAGGTACCTGGGGCCCATGGCCTCCACAGTTGATGTTGTGGCAAAGGTCGCGTTGTAGTCAGACTAGGAGATCTTGGTTGAACTAGTGGTCGTTCTGGTGACGCCGCTGATCGTTGTTATTGGTGTTGCCGAGTGATGTTTGCCGTGACTCCTTGTGTGGCTGACTTGAGCCAGCCGCCCGGCATCGTGCTGATGTAGATGAGCCTGCTGCCAGAGAACCCGACCAGTTAGTTGGAACAAGTGTGTTGCCCGACTGCTGGTGCTGGTGATAGGCAGCAGCTGTAATCATCGCCTTGATCCTGGCGATAGTCGGGGTGGCCTGGTGATTAGGCCCGAGATGGAGTGTGTCCAGCAGAGTTGCAGCGGCCATGACGTTCTGTTGTGGAATGACAAAGATGTCGTGGTCGCCGACTTTGGTTTGGAGGATCTGTTGCTAAGTGGTTCGCCCAGCCTTGCGTAGCTCGTCGTTGCGAGCCTCACGGTCGGCTTCCTCCTGTTGCCATAGTCGGCGTGCCTCCTCTTGTAGTCGGTGTACCTCTGGTGGAGGAGTTGAAGCCATGAAGACCTCGCGGGGCAGAAGGAAACTCGCTAGACTGGAGTCCGAACTGGTGTTCGAACCATTGTCCGACATGGGGTCGGAGTCCGAGTAGTTCATCGGAGTAAGAATGACTCCGACCTCCCTAGATCCAATCTGAAACGGCTTTGAGCCATGTCCAAACTGAATTCCAGGGGATCGGATCTGCCGCGTAAGATGTAGATCCGCGGCGTTGCCGAGCCTGTGCAGGAAATTGACGATCTCTCCTCTTCCTAGCCCAACCTGGGCCGGCTCAAGGCCTAGCGCGAGTCGGCCACCGAAAGAGAGAGTTGTCCCGAGGCTTGACGAAGTAGAAGATTGCTGCATCAGATTGATGATGGTTGTTGCAGCGTCTTGTGGGCCGACTGGCACAGAGTCGGCTAGTTCCTCGGCCGGTTGGATTGGATTTGCATCGGACAAGGTGAGATTGCCGATCTGGTCGGTGACGAAGTTATTGTGTCTTCGGGGGAGAATTTGTCGCCGTCGACTCCGCTTGTTGGATCCATCGAGATTGTTGATGTTGATCTCACCGAAACCCCTACCTGGCGTGCCAACTGTCGATGTTTTACACCGGCAATATGAATATGGGGCTACTCGGTGGATTGCAAAGGAACAAGGAGAGGTTTATACTGGTTCAGGCCCTCGATGTGAGGTAATACCCTACGTTCAGTTGTGGTGTTATTCCTTTGAGGATTTGTGTCTGCTTCTATGAGTTCGTGATGATTCTGCCCTCATGGGGTGCCCTGCCTCCCCTTATATACTGGGGGACAGGGGTACAAGGTAGGAGTCCCAGCCGGATACGGCCAAGGGATTTCCTTTTAGAGATACAATCTCCCCTACTAAGACTGTATATTCCTTATTGTACAAGGCAAAGTCTGCCGGGTGCTACTATATCTCTAATTACAAGTCTCGGCCCATCCTCTATCCGAGTGGCCCATATGCTTGTGATGAGGTACCCGGAGCCTATGGCCTCCACACATGGGCTTCATCCAAAATCAGCTTCTTCAATTCCTCTTTGTCCGGTATGTTGATCCATTCTCCGAACCATACTGTACCTTGCTTATCTTCTAGGAATCCACTAGCTTTCCCCTTTTTTATGTTTTTTTTTTATCTCCAGGATGTCTAGGTTGTTGCTCTGAGCTTCTCGGACTTGATCCACTAGGGTAGGTTGTGCTTCCAAGGCTGCCACATATCCTTGATTGACTAATCCCAGATTTAACCGTTAAAACTCTTCACACAATTCCGAAGATAACTGTTGACCTTCCGTGGCATTGCAGTAACTCTTCCGACTAAGGGCATCAGCCACCACATTGGCTTTCCCTGGATGATAATGGATCCCAATATCATAATCCTTGATTAGCTCCAACCATCTCCGTTGCTGAAGGTTCAGATCTAGCTGGGTGAAGATCCATGTAGACTTCACTGCGGTTACCGATGAGGTAGTGTCTCCAGATCTTTAAAGCATGCATTATGGCTACAAATTCCAAATCATGGGTAGCATAATTATTCTCATGGAGTTGTAACTGCCGTGAGGCTTATGCCACCACTCTTCCTTCTTGCATCAACACACATCCCAAACCTTGCCGGGATGCATCACAGTAAACTTGAAATCCTTTCTTGGGATCTAGCATGATCAGCACATGCGCGGATACTAACTTCTTCTTCAACTCTTGAAAACTCTGCTCACACTCTGGGGTCCACGAAAACTTCACATCCTTCTAGAGTAGACAGGTCTCTATGAACCAGCGGTAGTATCCCGCCAATCCTAGGAAAATTCGGATCTCCGTAACTGTCTGTAACGCCCAAAAATTCACCACCGAAATTCTGAACTATCATGTGTATTAAATCCCTATCCAAGAAATCCAAGGTACACAATTCCAAGTTGCCATACAGAGTGCGTCTTACAAACAGAATAAAATTATACTGCATCAATGCAGCGGTAAAAACAAATAAAGCCTATATACAGCTAGCCAAGCAGAGGATTCCAATCCATAGGCATCTTGACGGTAGATCCAGCCTAGTCCTCATGACAATCCTCGTCGGACAGGTACTCTACCACTGAGAGGGGGAAAGGGAGCAAGGCTGAGTACCACCCACAGTACTTAGCAAATCTGTCAGCGAAACGGGACTGGGGGTCCCCACAGTCGCGGGGACGCGTGGATCCTCTGCCACGTCAGCTCCCCGGGGGCTATATTCTGCACCGGCAACAGGCGGCTACGGCTTTTCTCCGGTCAAGTGGCGTGGGGCCCCGAGGACATCCCCAGTCCCCGGCGACGCCCCCGGTACCCGGGGCCTCGGCTCAGGTTCTGGGAAGCCACTTCCCGTGCCCAGGACCCGGCGCTCGGTCCCGGGTGCCGCCTCCCGAGCCCGGACCTCGCCTCTCAAGTGCATCGGCTCTCCAACCACCCACATTGATGACGAGGTGACAGGTCCTGTCGCTCCCGTCGCCTGCCTTGTCACGCGTGGACGTCTCAGGACGACCCCCCGTGGACACCTGACTGCTGTCAGAGGCCTTTTGACTTTGGTGGCAAGGGCGTGCGCCGAAGTCAAGCAGTCAGAGATGCTTGACTTCGGCAGTGTGCCCCGTCACATCCCGTCGCGTCCTCACGACTACACCGCCCGCCGTATACCAACTCCGGCGTGGGTTCGGCAGGCGGACTCATCCAGAAGGCGGCAGCAGGCGGACGCGCTCATCAAGACAGCGGCAAGACAGCGATAAGACAAGCCATACCTGCTCTCTCATGTAGCTCTCTCTCCCTATCAGCATGTGTCTTAGCACTGTGCAATCCCCTTGCTCTATAAAAGGAGGACCAAGCCACGGCCGAAAGAGAGAGAGCTTTCCCGTCCTCTAACTCTCTGCTCTGCACCCCCGAGCTCACTCTCTAACCATGGCTCTTCTTCTCCGGCCCCGGCCGCGTGCTGAGCTCACCTTGTAACATAGCAAACCACATTCGTCTCCACATAGCATACACACTGGAGTAGGGTATTACGCTTCCGAGCGGCCCGAACCTGTCTAAATCCTCCTGTCCCTTGTGTGCAATCCATTCTCGCATTGTTCGATCTTTCTTCCACCGGACGCCTCGTACGCCTGAGAACTACTCCCCTGGCCGAATCTCAAAGGGGGTCTCTAGACTTCCCACCGTCGAGGTTTCATCCTCCGACAGCTGGCGCGCCAGGTAGGGGGAGTTTCCTTTTCAGGTGTTACGCCGGCGCCTCCAACATCAACGCGCTCCATGGCAGGAGGCCACGATCATCGTCGAGACTACGGCGAGGGGTCCGATGGCTACACCCCGCCGGGCAACGTGGCCCCCGACAAGGGCCCTGGAGAGGACGGCCGGCTCTCACGTTCCGCGCTACGGCAGAACAGGAGGAAGCGCCAGAAGGCCAAGGCGACAGCCGAGAGCTACGCCTTGGCGGCTACGGGCAGCCCCCGGATCTATGATGCCCGCGGAGGCGATGGTCGCGGCAAGCGGCGAAAGGCCACACGCACGCCGCCACCGCCGGCGACAACCCAGAAGTGGTGCCCCCTCCACCAGACGGGCTGGCACGACATCATGGAGTGCCGCGCCGTCCAGGGCATGGCCGAGCTCCTCAAGCCGGCCGCAGCCCGCGGGTGGTGCGCCTTCCACGACACGGACCGGCACGACGTCACGGAGTGTCGTGCCGTCCAGCGTTTGGCCGAGCGCCTCGAGCCGGTCTAAGCCCGGAGGTGGTGCGCCGTCCACAAGACGGATTCGCACGACCTCGTGGAGTGTCACGCCGTCCACAAGTTGGCGGAGTGCGTCAAGAAGTGCCGGCAGGAGCTATAGCGGGCCCGAGCTCGTTCCCTCTCAAGGGACCTAAGCCCGTGCGGTCGAGCCCCTGGCTCCCGGGCTCATAAATAGCCCCGGTCGGAGCTTGGCTCCCGGGCGCGTCCTTAGCCCCGGTCGGAGCTTAGCTCCCGGGCGCGCGCAAATAGCCACAGTCGGAGCCCCTGGCTCCCGGGCTCACATTTAGCCTCGCATGGAGCCCCTTTTGGTTTAATGGAAATCTCTCCTCTCCCCCTTTATTAGAGGAAACCTTTCCATTTCCCTTGTCATAGGGTACAACTGCCCGGACTCCATCGGACGCGATGGCGAGTCCGGGCGGTTCGTCCCGACTCAGTCCGGGGCCTCCGGGTCCCGGCGTAATAGTCCGGACCACGCCGCCCTGTCGAGCGCGAGTCCGAGCAGGCCGCTCCCGGTTGAGGGTTTTCTCCCGGTATCAAAAGCTCTCTCCCTCTCAAGGGACCTGAGCCCGTCCGGTCGGAGCTTAGCTCCCGGGTGCGTAGATAGCCCCGGTCGAAGCTTGGCTCCCGGGCGCGTACTTAGCCCCGGTCCGAGCCCTTGGCTCCCGGGAGCGTACTCAGCCCCGGTCGGAGCTTGGCTCCCGGGCGCGTCCTTAGCCCCGGTAGGAGCTTAGCTCCCGGGTGCGCGTATCTAGCCCCGGTCGAGCCCCTGGCTCCCGGGTGCATGTTTCCCCCCGGTCCGGTCACGGAGAACTCGCTCCCTCTCAATGGCCTGAGCCCGAGGGAGCTGAACTCGAGTCCCGGCAGAGCCAGTAGCAGGCCAAGCGCGGCCGAGGCGATTCGGACGGTCCGTTCCCCCGGCGGACGGTCCAGTCATCGCGCCTCGGACGGTCCGACCCTTAGGCGGACCGTCCGATGCCCGCTCCAGAGCCAGAACAGCTTCAACAGGGCGCCAGTACCCGGACCGCGTCGCCTCGGCAAGGGCGGGTCCGGGGAAGTCGTCCTGATATGGTCCATGTCCTTGCCCCGGCCTCGTGCCCGGGCACATGTTGACAATACATATCGAATCTTATTCCAGTCCGGGGCCCCCTGGGTCCCGGGCACATATTTGAGCCGAGGCACGAATTCTCGAATCCATGCCCCGGGCCTGACGCCGAGGTGCCGAACCAGGGCAGCCCTCGCCAAGGTGAGTGCGAGCCTAGGAACGCGACACACAGAATAGGGCGCGATAGCCCGGACAGCACCGCCCCGGCGAGAATGCGTCCGGAAGGTCGTCTCACATCCCATATTCAAGCCCGGGCCCCTGGAACCCGGCGTGTATCAAACCGTATTCCAGTCATATCCGCATCATGGCCGGGGCCCCCGGGTCCTGAGCACATGCCTTTCCCCAGCCTCGAGGCTCACGAAGGAAGCGAGTCCGAGCTCCATTCCTAGGCACATCAAGCGTCTTCATGAATCTGTCTGTATAAACATCCTGTAAGTTGGGTAAACCCAGGCCAGCGCCGGACTTCCCCGGAAACTCAGTGTTGGCCGGGGCCCCCTGTATATACATTTTGCATAAGCAATGTTTTTAATATCCTTCCCGGTCTCGTTCCTTTCATCGTTTCCCATGTGATGCGTTCATAAGCATGGGATGGGCAAGGGAACGAACCGGACGCTCTCACAGTTCCCTATGTATAGAGTAGACCTTTCCCCGGCGGTCCTGGGGACGATTCATACCACATCGACACCAGGGCGCCCGGGGAGACCCCCTCTCTTCCTGGTGTACCGGGCCGAAGCCGTTCTGTCGCCAGACCTCTCCTCCGGCTCCCGGGTACAGTGCTGCATCGACGAACATCAAACACGGCAAATATGCAGCTCGACAACCTCGACTCCCTCGAGGAACGAAGGTTCGGGCCCGATCACTTCAGGTTTGGGGTTCGAATCTCCGCCGTATTTTCGTACGGGTCGGAATGAAATCTTCCCCCCGTGGGAAGGTCCCTCCCTGATGATCGGAACTTCCCAATCGGGCTCAGTAAGCCTGGGAGCATCTTCATAAAAATTATCTGAAAGCGTATCCTGTAAGTGCCTCAAAACCTCAGCACTGGGCAGGCCCCATGTGTTTTTCGCCTTCCATAGTAATACTTTTATTATCATTTCTGGGCTCGTGCCCTTATCCTTTCTCTATGTCACGATCGTGATGATCTCCCCCCGGGGGCATAATCGGGTCGCGCCCATGCGGTGGCTGGGTGTTGCGCCTAAGCATCTGTTCCCTACCAGCGAGCTACCGTATCCCATCTGCTAAACCCCGGACATCGTCTAAGCCCCGGCTTGCGGTGTCCCGCACTGGTTGGCTTCGGGCTCGGTTTTTTTCCGCTGCTAGGGGGCAGATTCCTTATGCGCAATCCTTTCCTCCGCTCAGTCGCGACCGCGAAGAGGCCCCTAGGAGGTGGTAGACGCAACGGCTCACAGCATGGAATGGACAAGGGGACGAGCCAAGTGCTCTCACGGTTCATCATGTAGAGCCTGTCGTCGCGGCATCGCTGTGCTCCCTAGGCCAACAGGGCCCAGGGGCACGGAGGATCCCCGAATCCGGAAGACGGAAGGGACCGAGCCTACAGACTGAACCAACCCCGCAAGGCTTGCGCTCGGACGCCCGCGGCCCCTTGGGGCCGAGCTCCCGGGGACCTGGGTGCGACGACGGTTCACGGCGAGTCGGTCCGGTACTCGACGTTCCCGGGGGCGAGCGGCGCTCCCGGGCCCGGGACCATGTTCGCAGTACCACGACGCCCTCCGCAATGTCCAGATACGTTACCTTATCCAACTTTACATATTGCTCAATCTGTATTCTTCCCCCGTTGTATATACAGCCTAGGTTCCAGGACCGGCTGCGGTGCCCGGCCTGCCCAGCTCCTACCCGGCCCCGGCGAGGCGCCGGGTACTTCGCTGCCGGGGGACCCCGCGCCCGGTCAGGATCAGACCCTGAAGGGCTCTCGGTGAGTCAAAGGGCTGCCCTCGCTGCACCCCCTCGGCCAGCGACGCCCGAGGGCACAGAAGGCCCCCGGATCTGCAAGAAGGAAGGGGACGGAGCTATGGACTTCATCGCTCCGGAAGGCCCGCGTCCAGATGCTTGCGCCCCGGGGACCCGTCCCCGGGGCGGGAGACCATCACGATCGCTGCCCCTGGGGACCGAGCTCCCGGGCAAGCAGCTGTGCCAGGGCCCGGCTAGGGGCCTCAGGCGCGACGGCTGTTCGTAGCTACTGGATCTCGCTGTCAGATGACGCCCAGTACTCGGCGCTCCCGGACACGAGGCCCCGAACACCAGCAACCTCCGAACAACACAATAAACCAAGGTACGAAAACATAAACATAATCATATACATATGCAAATACCTCTCTTTGTACAAGACAGGCCAAACCGGAGCGCAAGCGCGAGCGAGACCCGGATCGCACGGGGTGCGGTCACCGGTGTACCTCTGACCGGACCCCGGGCAACGTTAGAAGGGGAGCACTCGGGGGCATGGAGGGCCCCCAGGCCCCGAAGGCGGCCGCGGATGGCGTCAGAAGGAAACCGGCGTCTTCCTCGACTTCTTCGTCGAGCATCGGCTCTGCAAGATGCTCGCCGCGGTTGAGGAACCCTGCCTCCGGGGCAGCGGACTCGACCACGGCCTCCCGCGCCTCCTCGCGAACCTCCGCGACTTCCTCGCGAGCGGCGAACTCACACCCCCGAGACACGAACCCGGCCTCTTGGGCCCAAACGCTTTCCTCTCGGGAGGATGTTTCCTTCTCCAGCGCCTCCATCTCGGACCAGGCGCGGAGGCCTTGTCGGCGGCAGACTCGGTAGCACTCTCCGATCGAACGACGCGCCTCTCCGCTGCCGCGATCTCCGGCAGCGGGTTGCTACAAAGAACTCAGTGGCGACTACACGGGCGGCGAGCTGCTGCATCGCCATCGCGACCGCTGCTGCCAGGCTTCCTCAACACTCCACTCCAAACTTCCAACCCGGGTCCCAGGATCCCGGGCACATATCCGCCGCATTATGGCCGGGGTCTCCGGGTCCCGGCCCATATCTGTTAACGGCGAACCAAGCTCTACTAGCTCATGACAAACCAGGAGCACCCCGCGTCCCCTCGTTTCTCTAAAGACGTGGCCCTGTTCCTGCCCGAAGTGGACTCCGGCCGAGCAACAGGGCCAGGGGCCACTGTCGGCGAAACGGGACTGGGGGTCCCCACAGTCGCGGGGACGCGTGGATCCTCTGCCACGTCAGCTCCCCGGGGGCTATATTCTGCACCGGCAACAGGCGGCTACGGCTTTTCTCCGGTCAAGTGGCGTGGGGCCCCGAGGACATCCCCAGTCCCCGGCGACGCCCCCGGTACCCGGGGCCTCGGCTCCGGTTCTGGGAAGCCACTTCCCGTGCCCGGGACCTGGCGCTCGGTCCCGGGTGCCGCCTCCCGAGCCCGGACCTCGCCTCTCAAGTGCATCGGCTCTCCAACCACCCACATTGATGACGAGGTGACAGGTCCTGTCGCTCCCGTCGCCTGCCTTGTCACGCGTGGACGTCTCAGGACGACCCCCCCTGGACACCTGACTGCTGTCAGAGGCCTTTTGACTTTGGTGGCAAGGGCGTGCGCCGAAGTCAAGCAGTCAGAGATGCTTGACTTCGGCAGTGTGCCCCGTCACATCCCGTCGCGTCCTCACGACTACACCGCCTGCTGTATACCAACTCCGGCGTGGGTTCGGCGGGCGGACTCGTCCAGCAGGCGGCAGCAGGCGGACGCGCTCATCAAGACGGCGGCAAGACAGCGATAAGACAAGCCATACCTGCTCTCTCATGTAGCTCTCTCTCCCTATCAGCATGTGTCTTAGCACTGCGCAATCCCCTTGCTCTATAAAAGGAGGACCAAGCCACTGCCGAAAGAGAGAGAGCTTTCCCGTCCTCTAACTCTCTGCTCTGCACCCCCGAGCTCACTCTCTAACCATGGCTCTTCTTCTCCGGCCCCGGCCGCGTGCTGAGCTCACCTTGTAACATAGCAAACCACATTCATCTCCACATAGCATACACACAGGAGTAGGGTATTACGCTTCCGAGCGGCCCGAACCTGTCTAAATCCTCCTGTCCCTTGTGTGCAATCCATTCTCGCATTGTTCGATCTTTCTTCCACCGGACGCCTCGTACGCCTGAGAACTACTCCCCTGGCCGAATCTCAAAGGGGGTCTCTAGACTTCCCGCCGTCGAGGTTTACTCCTCCGACAAAATCACACCCACAAATATGCTCAATGCACAGGGGCAAGGATAGGCTAGAGGTTTATTTGCATAAAAGCAGTTGTAAACCATAGTAGTTCGCTAACGGTAAAAACAAAGGTTGATTAATTCAACAATATTAATCCTCCACTGATCAACGTTACACCACGTTAACTAGGCCCAACCATTCACCTGAACTACACCAGTTCTATTAAATCAAGTTGATTAAGTGAGGGTGAGACTAATCATGGTGAGTCTTGACCAACATGCCCATAACCGCAGGCGTGGCTATTCGAATAGATTGAACTCTGATCAGAGGTGTACAACTGTACTCACAAGACACAGCCCCACACATGTTCCCGTGTGCTGACGTGTCACCACGACACCCCGTGAGAGGCTGTGACAGGACTGTTCACGCAACCTCTCCCTAACCATCCATACCATGCTGAGGTTACACCTACCGACAGGGCACACCATATAGGCCAGGCTACCCCCCTTGCGCCACAATGGATCTAGAAGCTGATCAACCCGACCCCGAGCCGACCCAACTCCATCACGCCCATTCTCACCAACGGTGCCTAGGAGAGGGAGAAGAGACGCTACAAGCCTAGCCGTTGCCCACACTGGCTTGTGGGAAGTACGAGTAATTGCCCAAGGGGTTCCCGTGAACCAGTCCTTAATTCCCATGGATGCGACCAGCAAAACCATGCACCCACAGCCCACCATTTAGGTCAAATTTTAGTAATTTAACATTAACATATCCAAAGTTCTATTTTCTGACATTGAGTCAAACCAAGAATGTAAATGTTAGTATTTAATTTCCAGGTGAACTAACAGGTGACAAGGGACAAGGTTCAAATACTAAGGCATGGTCCTATCAATATAAAGGTTATACTCCATACCATATGAAATAATAAAAACGTGTAGGTTTATTTAAATAAACAAAGCATTTTAACAAAAATTAGGTGCAAAATGATCAAGATTATAGTGTGACTTGCCTTGCTCCGGCTCGACGTACTCGGCTACGACCTTGAAGTAAACGGGAGGGTCGACTGCATCGGATTCTATAACAGATAATGAACAAACAATTAAAAACAGTACATGAGGGTGGCCAAATATGAGCTGAAAATATTTTTAATCAATTCTTGGCATTTTTCTGGATTTAATGAAATTTGAATGGACTTAATCGGAGTTCGTATGAATTAGTTATGAATTTTTGAAGTTTTACTATGATTTCCAAAGTAAAATTAGTTATTAAATGATTTATTGCGCAATTAAATGAATTATTGCGTCACTGGACACCGGGAGCTAGCACCGACAGGCGGGCCCCACCGGTCGATGACACAGGAGAGGGCGGCGCACGGTGGACCGAGTCCACCATGGCCCAGCGGGAGGTGGCCACGTAGCTACCACGCGGTAGCCACGGCAACCGACGAGCCAATGCGGCGCCTGGTGGCATCGATGTGGTGAGGAAGTAGGCACCCGCGGGGGTGCCACACGGCTGTTCCAGATCTGCCCAGAGGCAGATTGGATGCCCCGGACAAAAGGGGGCTCATCCCCGCTAGCGTGGCTGCGCCGCCGTGGCGAGTGGCCCGATGGTCGCCGCCTCGCAACCATCCGGCCCCCGGAGAATGGCAGCGAGCTGCAGGATGGAGCGAGGAAGACAAGGGGGGTGCTCACCAAGGGGTTGCAACAGTCAGAATGCGATGAACGACGATGAACTGAGGAGATAGGCGGCGGCTGAGGTATGGGACGATAGCGAAGACGGTGTTCCGGTGAAGTTCTGTGGTGACGGAGGCACGGACGAGATTGAGGGGGTCCTGGCGAAGATGTAGGAAGGAATTAGGGCCGAAATGGCTGAGTGGACTGATAGGGAGGCGCGGCCAAAAGCCGGAGGAACGGCTTACCGAGGAGGACGACGGCAAAGATGGACCTCTGGTGGCATAGAAGCCCACGGATGTGGCGGCCTGGCTTCGCACTAGTGCAGCGGAGCTGGTGGTGGTGAGCGCGCGGTCTGGCGGCAGCTGCAGTGGCGGCAGCAGATGACTAGAGACGGCAGAGTGCGGTGGCGGTTCTGGATCACGCGGTGCGGGGTGCTAGGGAGCTCAGGAAGCGTCGGCATTTTAGGGGAAAGGAAGAGGAGAGGACGGCGAAGGTTTTTAAGAGCTCGGGTGGGAGAAATCGTGGCCGAAACGGCTCAATTTCTCATGGGTTTGAGGGCGGCAGCCGCGGCGTCATGCGCGCAATTCTCTCGCGAGAGTGGGTGAGGGCACCAGAGAGACGGGGCAAGGGCCGATAAATGGCGGAGGAGAAATTTCCCCTCCAGCCCGATCCAATCAATCGACGGAGGATACTTGTCCCTCCTGGATTCCGTTCCCAGACGAAGGAGAATGCCGACCGCAGGAAGCGTGATAGGCAATCGCCCGGCTGTGCTGCGCGGGCGAGCCCAAACCAAAAACGACCCAAACCCCGACGGCGGGTGGGGCAAATCCATGGGGCCTGACGAGCGGGCCCCATGGCGTAGCGAGAGAGAGAGAGAGCTAGGCGGGCAACTGACAGGTGGGCCTGAGGGAGAGGTGCGTCGCACGTGGACCGCGCGGCAGGCCGGGAACAGTGCTGGCCGGTGGCCCAGCAGGAGGGGAGAGAAAATAAAAGGAAAAGAGAAAGAAAAGAAAAGGAAAAATGTTTCCGGTGCAATTTAATTCCCGATAATGGTTTTGTCGATTTATTAAAAATAATTCCTGTGCTCTAAAAAATCCATTCTAATAAAAATCCTGTTAAACATATTTTGCAAAAGGAATATAAGAAAAATATCCCCCAGCCATAGCAATTTATTATTTTGTGGCATTTCCTCATTAATTAATTTCATTTTTGGCAATTTAACTTATTTTTCTTGGGGTACATTTTGCTTAGGTATTATTTTTGTGTGGCTCTATTTAAGGGGAAAAAAATTTAGGGTGTGACAAACCTACCCCCTTAAATGGAATCTTGTCCTCGAGATTCAGACGTGCTGGTGAAGAGGTGGGGTAGGCAGACTTCAGTTCATCCTCTCGCTCCCATGTGGCTTCTTCCTCTTAATGAGAACTCCACTATACCTTATAGAACCTAATCACCCAGCTTTGGGTGTTTCTTTCACTGATCTCCAGGATTCGAATTGGCTTCTCCACATAGGTGAGGTCTTCCTGGATCTTGATTTGCTCCAGATTGGCCTGTTCTGCTGGTATCCTCGAACATTTCTTCAGTTGTGACATGTGAACACGTGTGTATATCCTACCATTGAAGCTGGGAGGCCCAACTGATATGGCCACTTCCCTTTACGAGCTAGCACTTGGTAGGGTCCCATGAAACGAGGTGCTAGCTTCCACTTGGTTTGGAACTTGTGTACCCCGCGAAGTGGTGTGACACGAAGATACACATAATCTCCTTCCTCGAAACTCATATCTCTGCGGCGGTTGTTTGGCATAACTCTTCTGTTTGGATTGAGCTGTCTTTAGGCATTCCTGTATTATGGCCACCTTCTCTTTTGCCTCTTTGAGTGCGTCGGTTCCGAATACCTGGCATTCACCCGTTTGATCCCAGAAAAGGGGTGTACAGTACTTCCTGCCATATAGAGCTTCGAACGGTGCCATCTACAAGCTGGCTTGGTAACTGTTGTTGTATGAGAACTCGGCATAGGGTAGGCTCTTATCCCATGTCCCTCCGAAGTCCAACGCACAAGCCCTTAGTATATCCTCCAATATTTGATTGACTCTTTCAGTCTGACCATCGGTTTGTGGATGATAAGCTATGCTGAAGTTTAGTCAAGTTCCCAGTTCTGCTTGTAACTTCTACCAAAACTTGGAAGTGAACTGGCTACCACGATCGGATACAATCCTGATGAGGACAACACTAGCACGGATATGACCATAGCTACCTTATGTATTCATCAACCAAAGGTGCATGCTTTCTACGTAAGATTTACGTGTTATATATTTGAACAACAGTTACTGCACCATGAGTTTTGTGTGTTCTCGTTTGGAGAGATACTTGCTTGGGTGAAGGAAAAGAGACCGAGCGCAAGGAACGCATGGATGATCAAAGAAGCTGATTGGGGACCAAACCAGGACCTTACCCAAGTCTACTCCTACATCACCACGTCACTTTTGGTCCATAGAAGGCAAGAGATGAAGTTCTGCAAGTTTTGGATTCGGATTCGGGCCTCCTGACAGCATCAACTTCAAATGGACCTAGCTGCTGATCCAGAAGACTTTCAGGGCCCATGAGTACTTGTTGGAAAGCTTATGGAGTCTACATTCAGATGGTTTTGGTCCCACATCAAAATTCCTCCTGAGCTGTCCGGAATCGTCGAAATAAGACACATACCTCTTCTAGTCCGAGTCAGTTTTGGGCCTTTAACCTTGTAATTGTGTCGTGGGCTAAGCCCAAGGGGTGTGTGATCTAGGGTCAACCCTAGGATGTCCCAACTCATATATATATAGTAGCCATCATTGTTTAGGGTTGGCTTTTACATAGATTAATCTGTCTTTGAACAGTTTCGCCGTTTATCGGTTTGTGAGACCCCAACTTCGAGAGTATAATCATTCATCTGCAAGTTGAGTTGCAATCTTCCTTGTTCTTACTTGTGTTCTTCGATTCGCATGTAGGGATTAGCCTTCGTGGCGAGGTCAACCGGGCAGCGCATGGTTGATAACAAGAGGAGACGTGGTGCTGCGATTGCAGGGTTTCGGGTCTTGGTGATCAGCAAGTCGGATCGTGAGTGTCAATTCTCCACCAAATCGAGAGTTATCCTTACCTAATGGAAGATCGGGCACCCCGTTGCCATCAAGTGGTATCAGAGTGAATGTTGCCCGTTAGGTATCATCTTTTCCGCCCTGTTTCAATCTTTGTTTCTATACCTAGAATCTAGAAAAGCCAAAAAAAAATTGGTAGTCGTAGGTTTTCCTGTCCTACAACCACGTTTAGCCTTTTGCATAATTCTGTTTCAGAGTCCGTAGTGTTGAGTTTGTGTCCAAGGTCGAGTTCGGTTGCTGGCTTAGATTGTGTATGAGTCCAGTTTGTGATCCATCTGCCGCACCCCACAAACCCTGGCACCACCACCATTGTCTTTGTTTTCCCATATATTAGCCATCTTGTGCAAGTGTTGGTCATTGTGTGTTCTGTTCTAGTTTCATATATCACGTCCTTTGATCACCCTACATCTCCATCCACCTCCCCAGTAGCCACCGCCACCATATCATCCCTGGTTTCACCACCTGATTCCGAATTAGCCTCCACCAAAACACTGATACGGAGGACCTTCCTTGAAATAGCCATAACTTTTGCATACGTACTCGGGATCAGGCAAATAAATATTCTACGGACATCTACAAAAAAATAATCGTCGGGTTGGCCGAAATCAGTTTTGCAAATTTGAGGCCGAAAAATTGGGTATCCGCACTCCAAAGTTCTAGCACTATTTTTAAAGCACTCTCGTGTATTTCTACAGGCCACATCCTATGTCAGACTGAGCTGCCAGCTCCTGAGGTTGTTGTTCCTGTGCTCCTAGTTGAGAAAAAATATCAGAAAAATAAAAGAAAAATAAAAAAAATGGTGTGGAAGAAGAGAAAAAAAAAGAAAGGAGAGGAGCACATAGGACACACCAGGGAGCCTGCTGTGTGTTGTTTTGTGCTATGTTTTTGCCTTGTCCCTTTTTCCTTGCTGCTGTCCTTTCATACTTGTTTGTCTCCCTTGTTTTATCGCATCTGGTTTAGAACTCGTTTAGGTCAGCAACTACGACAAGTGTTTTGGACATTTATTCAGCATTACTATCTATTATTGAATTGTGTGCTACTAACATATTTGGCCTCCTAAGCTCCACATACATACTTCTGGTCCGCACGGTCTGGACCCTTGCAATCGCTGGATCACGCCCTCAAGGTATCACGAACCAGCCACCGGTTGTACCATCCTTTGCTTGCTAGTCTCAGAACCTTGTAAGAGCTCGGTAAGGTGCTTCCATTTGCGAGTGTCCACTATCCTTGCATAGTAGTAGTTGATAGGGATAATTCCTTTATGTTTTCTCTGTCTTCTTGCTAACAATGTGCGGCGCCTCCCGACTAGGTGGAAGGCCACCATGTGCATAAGGCACCCGATCCCAGGATCAGTAGTCGGGTACGCACAACAATGATACAACACAGAGTTACATTAATACATAACAGAGTACTTACATATACGTACAAGGGGATCCATCCAGGACAGACCCGGGATGGGCAAAATAATCAACTGGTAAACTAGCGAAACAGCAGAACAGGGCGGAAGCTGGACAAAAACTACTCCACAGGCTCGGTTGGGAACTAGGCTCAAAACCTTCAGAGGTCTTCGTAGTCGGCCTGGTCTTGGAGGAACTCGGCAGCAGTCGGATCTTCGTCTTCCACTCCAAAACCTACTATACATATATATGAACAAGGTGAGTACTTTCGTACTCAGCAAGCCGGGAATGATGTCATGTTGGTTAGACAGGAAGAGCTAAGGGTTTCATTTGCGAAAGACTGCCTTATTAAACTCTTTTCTTTGCAAACACTAGTGAGTTCAATTTAGTTGGCGGACAGAGGCTCACGCCTCCATCCAATCCGCAAGTTGCTTTTCAACAACTCACCACTTAAAGAATCAAGAGTAAACATACATGTTCTTATTATCTTTTACTTTGCATTTGTTGGTCCTTTATCTCCCGAGTAGCTACAACCACTCGTTGACCCTGAGACTCGGCTACAACCAAATCTCAGCTGTGGCACTTGATGCCCGCTACACTGGCTACAACCAGCTAGCTAGTCGGCCGCCCTGGCTACAACCCGGGGGCTCATCATCGCTGCCCTGGCTACAACCCAGGAGCATGATCATGGCAACTAAATGCCCGCTAGGCTGGCTACAACCAGCTAGCTAAAACACTGCTGCCCTGGCTACAACCGGGAGCGTGCTCATCACCGTCTTCTGGCTACAACCCGAAGACTGAATTGCCGCCCTGGCTACAACCCGGGGGCTTAAACTTTGCTGCCCTGGCTACAACCCGGGAGCATGATCTTCATCCTGTTTACTTTTCATACACTTGTTTATGGTGCTTAACACCCCAGATCACACAGATCCGTTTCTGGCCACACAGGCCTTCCATTTGCTTACTCGGCAAACTCAGGTCACGGTTCCCTTTCCATCAAACACTTTTCACAAATCACTGACAAACAAATCTACGCCATGGGAATCGATCCTTAATGATAATACATAGCCAAGCCACACAGGCACTGTCTCTGTACATCAAGATTTTCACAAATCTTTCCTTTATTTCACAAAACGCGCCGATACGCAAGGTATCGGGTTTTCCAAACTGTTTAGTAAAACCCATCATTTTTCCCAACGACAAACAACGTTGCAGAGCTAAGCCATTCTACTCGGCATCGTATCCTCAGATAGGATGCTAGCGTGCCATTTGTGGGGCTCTTCAAGGGAGAAATATAACAACATCCTACCAATAAGTGCTACTACTGGGCAGGTCCATCGGTTGCGCTTGCATAACCGAGGCCAACAGTTTAAAAAGGTGCAAACTAAGCATGCATATATTTTCCAAACAACATAGTTTTGCATATATGGGAAACAATATGATCAAAGAGGCTTGCCTTGTTCCAAGGAGGGGTCTTCTTCGGCGAAGGTGGCTTCGGGATCGTCCACCGGTTCAGGTTCTGAACAAGCAGAAAGAAACACTGATAAGCAGGAGAAGTAAAACACCAAGAAAAAGGATCAAGAAGTAGTCGGCTGCAGAAAAGGGGGCAGTCGGCTGAACCAGGCTTGCGAACCAGGCGACAGAGCTCCAAAGCTTGAGAGGATGAAAACTTAGCAGAGCGGGAGCTGGCCGGTTTGCAAAACAAAGGAAGAAGGGGGCACGGTTGGCCATATATATATATAGCCGACGTGCAAGGTTGAGGCACGGTGGAGCTGGGCAACGGGTGGAGCAAGGAAGTCAAGATGAACTGACAGGGATATGACAGGAAGTGACTTTGGAGTCCAACTGGTCAGAGGAGTTGGCAGGCACTGTAGCTGCGATGAGACATTAAGGTCAAGGCTAGGACAGGTTGGAGAAATCTCACTGACCGGGCTTCGGACTGACCACTGGTCCAAGCGATACTGCGGTTAGGTGAAGATTGATTCTTCACTACCATGGTAGTCGGCGTCCAACGGGCGGGTGCAACTCGGGGGACAAAGAAGCAACAGGTCTCAACAAGGTAGTCGGCCACACCACCGTGCTCACTCGGCAGCAAAGAGGTCCGAGTAAGACAAGGATAAGGGCAGGATACAAGGACTGAGTAGCAACTCTACTCGGCACAAGAGAGAAGGTAGTCGGCTGGCCGGGGAGAGGGAAAATGGAGGCACAGCTGACAGGATAGGAAAAGATTAAGATCCAGAAAACCAGTTACAACAGGGAAAAGGAAAGCGGGTCGTTACAAACCTCCCCCACTTAACAGAATATCGTCCCGAGATTCGGCTACTCGGCAAAGAGCTCCGGGTACTCAGCTTGAAGGCGATCTTCTCGTTCCCATGTAGCTTCGTTTTCAGAATGGTTACTCCATTGCACCTTGCAGAATTTGATTGCCTTTCGTCTTGTATGTCTGTCCCTTGTCTCCAAAATCCGAATAGGGCGTTCCTTGTATGTAAGGTTGCGTTGTACGTTGATCTCTTCCAACGGAACTTGCTCTCCTGGGATGCGAAGACATTTCTTCAACTGGGACACATGGAACACGTCGTGGACGTCAGAGAGTTCTTCGGGTAACCTCAGTTGATACGCCACTACTCCGCGTCTGTCGACAATAGGGTAAGGTCCGATATAGCGAGGCGCTAGCTTTCCACCCATTCCAAATCTCTTTGTTCCTCGTAGGGGTGATACTCGGAGATACACATGGTCTCCTATCTGAAACTCGAGCTCTCGTCTCCGATTATCTGCATAGTTCTTCTGCCGGGTTTGGGCTGTCTTCAAGCGCTCTCAGATAACCTTAACTCGCTCTTCTGCCTTTTTCAAAATGTCTGGTCCAAAAACCATCTTTTCTCCTACGTCTGTCCAACAGAGTGGGGTTCTACACTTGCGTCCATATAGAGCTTCATTGGGGGCCATCTGGATACTGGCTTGATAGCTGTTATTGTAGGAGAACTCGGCATAAGGCAGACAGAGATCCCAGGTTCCTTCAAAATCCAAGGCACATGCTCTTAGCATATCTTCCACGATCTGGTTGACTCTCTCGGTTTGTCCATCCGTCTGGGGGTGATATGCGGTACTGAAATTCAGGTTAGTGCCCATTGTCTCATGCAACTTTTGCCAAAAGTGGGAGGTGAACTGAGCTCCTCGGTCAGACACTATCTTCTTTGGGACTCATGTTGGCAGATAACCTTGGTCAGATACAGCTCGGCTAGCTTCTTGGCTGGTAGGTTGTTTGACGGGGATAAAGTGGGCGACCTTGGTCAGTCGATCCACTATTACCCAGATGGAATCATGTCCTGCCGGGGTCTTAGGTAATCCAACGATGAAATCCATTCCTATTTCTTCCCATTTCCACTCGGTATCCTTAAGGGCTGAAGCAATCCTGCTGGCTTCTGATGCTCTGCTTTAACCCTTTGGCAAATGTCACAAACTGCGACATACTCGGCAATATCTCGCTTCATTCCAGGCCACCAGTAATGGTCCTTAATATCCTTGTACATCTTGGTACTTCCTGGGTGGATGGAATAAGCGGACTCATGGGGCTTCTCTCAAGATCAAGTCTTGGATTTCCTTTCTGTCGGGCACGCAAATGCGTTTCCCAAACCAAACAGTTCCTTTGCTGTCGATGGAGAACTCGGGGGCTTTCCCTGGGTCATGCTTTCCTTAGAGATACAATCTTTTCATCTACTTTTTGAGCTTCTCTGATCCGGTCCTCCAAGGTAGGCTGAATCAGCAAAGTCGCCAGCGTTCCTGGCTTGACCATATTTATCCTTAGCTTTTCCAGCTCTCGACTTAGCTCGGGTTGAAGGGGCGGGGTCAAGATGGCATTACAATGGACTTTCCGACTGAGGGCATCGGCAACAACATTTGCCCTGCCAGGGTGGTAATGTATTCCAAGGTCGTAATCCTTAATCAACTCAAGCCATCTTCTTTGTCTGAGATTAAGCTCCGTCTGAGTGAAGATGTACTTCAGACTCTTATGATCGGTGTATACTTCACACCGGTTTCCAACCAGGTAGTGTCGCCATATCTTCAAGGCATGCACTACTGCTGACAACTCTAGGTCATGGGTCGGGTAGTTCAGCTCATGGGGTCTTAACTGTCTTGAGGCATACGCAACCACTCTTCCTTCCTGCATAAGCACACAGCCTATGCCTAGTCGGGATGCATCACAGTATACCTCAAAGTCTTTCCTGATATCCAGAAGGATCAACACAGGTGGGGTAGTCAGCCTTTTCCTTAACTCCATGAAACTTTTCTCACAGGCGTCACTCCATTCAAACCTCTTTCCTTTTTTAGCAATTCTGTCATGGGTTTGGCAATCCTTGAAAATCCTTCAATGAATCTCCGATAATAACCAGCCAAACCTAGGAAACTTCTCACTTCGTGACCGTAGTCGGGGATTTCCAAGAAAGCACGTCTCTCACTTTCCCCGGGTCCACTTCTACTCCTTGGGCAGTGACCACATGCCCGAGAAAAGCAACTCGGTCTAGCCAAAACTCACACTTCGAGTACTTGGCAAACAACTGGTGCTCTCTTAACTTTCCTAGAACCATTCTCAAATGTCCAACATGTTCTTGCTCGTCCTTGGAGAAGATTAGGATATCATCCATAAATACCACGACAAACTTGTCGAGATATTCCATGAATACCTTATTCATAAGACTCATGAAGAAAGCTGGAGCATTAGTGAGTCCAAAGGACATCACCGTATACTCATATAATCCATATCGGGTCAGGAAAAGCTGTTTTGGGTATATCTTCAGATCTGATCTTCAATTGGTGGTATCCTGATCTCAAGTCAACCTTAGAGAAAACTTTAGCTCCTTGCAGCTGGTCGAACAGATCATCTATCCTTGGTAGAGGATACTTATTCTTGATGGTTACTCCATTCAGTGCGCGATAATCAACGCACATCCTCTTGGTCTTATCCTTCTTTTCCACTAGGAGCACTGGAGCTCCCCAAGGTGATGTGCTAGGTCGCACAAAACCTAGGCTCTCAAGTTCTTCTATCTGCTCTTTCACTTCGGCTAACTCATTAGCCGCCATTCTATAGGGTCTCTTGGATATGGGTGCTGTGCCGGGTAGCAACTCTATAGAGAATTCAATCTCTCTATTAGGGGGCATTCCGGGTAAACTGTCTGGGAAGACATCAGGGTACTCATTGATCACCGGCACTTCTTCCAAAGGGACTATTTGCATGGAGCTCAGGAGGGGTCGGTTCTTAGGGTCTCCAAGGGAGGCAAACTTCACTTCTTGTCCAAAAGGGCACTGCAGGGTTATGGTGCTAGTTGCACAGTCTATTCGGCCCTTATGCTTAGCTAACCAGTCCATGCCAAGAATCAAATCCAAGCCTTGTGATTCCAGGACAATGGGGTTGGCTGAGAAACTAACTCCTTTAATTACCAAGGTAACTCCAGGGCAAGATTGGTCTGACCTAAACTCCTTGCCAGGGGAGTGTATGACCATAGGTATACTAAGACCTCGAACATCCCAACCATACTTATCCACAAAAGATTGAGAAATAAAGGAATGCGATGCTCCAGAATCAAACAGAACAACTGCAGGTACGGAGTTGACAAGAAACGTACCCATTACCACATCTGAAGCTTCTCGGGCTGTCTCCGACTGGATATGATTGACTCGGCCACGTCCAAAGGTCGGAGGGGCACGGGAGGCAGATCCATTAGTATGTGTAGTCGGCTGTCCTCGACTGAACACAGGGGCTCTTGAAGTGCTGGCGTTAGGGCGTCTAGGGACTGCAGGGTCTTGCTTCTGGGGACAGTGTCGGGTGAAGTGACCCAACTTGTTGCAGTTGTAGCATCGGCTTCCCGGGGCACTCGGAATACTCTTCCGCTGAAAGCCGGCTGAGGTAGGGCGACTTGCTCCGGTATTTGCACTGAGGGGTCGGGACTGAACAGAAGAAGTCGGGCGAGAAACAGACGAGCGAAACACCCGCTCTTGAAACTGGGATGGGGCAAACTGACGGGAAGGACTGGGGAGATAGGGCCTAGAACTCGGACCACTACGAGACTGCATCTGGGAGGCCTTGCGCTTGCGAAAAACGTCGATCTCCTTCCTCGCATCTTCAACCACTAAGGCTCTGTTAACCATGTGCTGGAAAGTAGGGAAGTCATGGGCAAGAAGCTGGACCTTCATTGCCACATTCATCCCTTTCAGAAACCTTCTGATCTTCTTCTTGTCCGTGTTCACGTCCTCTGGTGCATAGCGAGCTAGATGGTTGAACCTGCTCAGGTACTCGCTGATGCTGGAATGTCCCTGCTTGAGGTTGTTGAACTCTTCTCTCTTGATGTCTATTACTCCTTCTGGGACATGTGCATCTCTGAAGGCTTCCGCAAACTCGGGCCAGGCGATGTTGGCGGCATCTTGATGGGCAGCACAGTAGTTTTCCCACCAGTCAGCTGCGGAACCACGAAGTTGATGTGCAGCAAACTGGGTCTTTTCCGTGGGTGTGCACTGCACTAGGTTCAGCTTTCTATCCATATCCTTCAGCCAGTCGTCAGCCTCCATTGGCTCAGCGGTCTGCGAGAACTCGGCTGGACGGGACCTCATGAAGTCGGCAAGCTTGGAGCGGCTACTGACTTGTTCTGGTCGAGCTTGATGGAGAAGAGGCTGCATTGCGGCCAGATTCTGAGCAATGCCTTGCCAAGATCTGGGTCTGGATGGCCATAAGCTGCTGGGGGGTCTGCTGGAAGGTGAGGAGGTTGAGGCAATCCTCCAGGGTTTGCTGTTGCAGCGTCGAAGGTACCAAGGCCGGCTGCACGGCCACTTCCTGACATCCGATCGTGGGTCTGCTCCACTTCTTGTTCCTCCGCGGCAGTAAGCAGGTTGTTGCGGACTGGACCTTGGTCTTCAAAACCCAAGCGGGCCGGGGTACAGACGGCACGGCGCTGACGTTCTGCCATCTGGTCCTAGAAAAGGGCAACCAAAGGAAGAGGGGCTCAGCAAGGATATCGGCAACCAAACCGATGGAACAGATGAAGGAGCAACAAGATTAGCAAGATGAATTCAAGCAGCAGAACAAGGAATATACTCGGGAACCCAGCCTCAACGAAAAGATGACAGATGGGGCACTGGAACCTAAGAGCTTGCGCAGGAACCCAAGGTAGGGAAATAGCCAAGAGTTTAGAAACATTTCCAAATTCTACAAAGCAGAGAGAGGTACCCAGACAAGTCCTAGTCTTTTGCAAATAGTATAGTTTTCAAAATAAGATCCTCAAAGACATCTACACGGGTGGGGTTTCGTTCCTAGGGCCAACCTTTTGCTCTGATACCACCGCTGCGGCGCCTCCCGACTAGGTGGAAGGCCACCATGTGCATAAGGCACCCGATCCCAGGATCAGTAGTCGGGTACGCACAACAATGATACAACACAGAGTTACATTAATACATAACAGAGTACTTACATATACGTACAAGGGGATCCATCCAGGACAGACCCGGGATGGGCAAAATAATCAACTGGTAAACTAGCGAAACAGCAGAACAGGGCGGAAGCTGGACAAAAACTACTCCACAGGCTCGGTTGGGAACTAGGCTCAAAACCTTCAGAGGTCTTCGTAGTCGGCCTGGTCTTGGAGGAACTCGGCAGCAGTCGGATCTTCGTCTTCCACTCCAAAACCTACTATACATATATATGAACAAGGTGAGTACTTTCGTACTCAGCAAGCCGGGAATGATGTCATGTTGGTTAGACAGGAAGAGCTAAGGGTTTCATTTGCGAAAGACTGCCTTATTAAACTCTTTTCTTTGCAAACACTAGTGAGTTCCAATTTTTAGTTGGCGGACAGAGGCTCACGCCTCCATCCAATCCGCAAGTTGCTTTTCAACAACTCACCACTTAAAGAATCAAGAGTAAACATACATGTTCTTATTATCTTTTACTTTGCATTTGTTGGTCCTTTATCTCCCGAGTAGCTACAACCACTCGTTGACCCTGAGACTCGGCTACAACCAAATCTCAGCTGTGGCACTTGATGCCCGCTACACTGGCTACAACTAGCTAGCTAGTCGGCCGCCCTGGCTACAACCCGGGGGCTCATCATCGCTGCCCTGGCTACAACCCGGGAGCATGATCATGGCACTAAATGCCCGCTAGGCTGGCTACAACCAGCTAGCTAAAACACTGCTGCCCTGGCTACAACCCGGGAGCGTGCTCATCACCGTCTTCTGGCTACAACCCGAAGACTGAATTGCCGCCCTGGCTACAACCCGGGGGCTTAAACTTTGCTGCCCTGGCTACAACCCGGGAGCATGATCTTCATCCTGTTTACTTTTCATACACTTGTTTATGGTGCTTAACACCCCAGATCACACAGATCCGTTTCTGGCCACACAGGCCTTCCGTTTGCTTACTCGGCAAACTCAGGTCACGGTTCCCTTTCCATCAAACACTTTTCACAAATCACTGACAAACAAATCTACGCCATGGGAATCGATCCTTAATGATAATACATAGCCAAGCCACACAGGCACTGTCTCTGTACATCAAGATTTTCACAAATCTTTCCTTTATTTCACAAAACGCGCCGATACACAAGGTATCGGGTTTTCCAAACTGTTTAGTAAAACCCATCATTTTTCCCAACGACAAACAACGTTGCAGAGCTAAGCCATTCTACTCAGCATCGTATCCTCAGATAGGATGCTAGCGTGCCATTTGTGGGGCTCTTCAAGGGAGAAATATAACAACATCCTACCAATAAGTGCTACTACTAGGCAGGTCCATCGGTTGCGCTTGCATAACCGAGGCCAACAGTTTAAAAAGGTGCAAACTAAGCATGCATATATTTTCCAAACAACATAGTTTTGCATATATGGGAAACAATATGATCAAAGAGGCTTGCCTTGTTCCAAGGAGGGGTCTTCTTCGGCGAAGGTGGCTTCGGGATCGTCCACCAGTTCAGGTTCTGAACAAGCAGAAAGAAACACTGATAAGCAGGAGAAGTAAAACACCAAGAAAAAGGATCAAGAAGTAGTCGGCTGCAGAAAAGGGGGCAGTTGGCTGAACCAGGCTTGCGAACCAGGCGACAGAGCTCCAAAGCTTGAGAGGATGAAAACTTAGCAGAGCGGGAGCTGGCCGGTTTGCAAAACAAAGGAAGAAGGGGGAACGGTTGGCCATATATATATATAGCCGACGTGCAAGGTTGGGGCACGGTGGAGCTGGGCAACGGGTGGAGCAAGGAAGTCAAGATGAACTGACAGGGATATGACAGGAAGTGACTTTGGAGTCCAACTGGTCAGATGAGTTGGCAGGCACTGTAGCTGCGATGAGACATTAAGGTCAAGGCTAGGACAGGTTGGAGAAATCTCACTGACCGGGCTTCGGACTGACCACTGGTCCAAGCGATACTGCGGTTAGGTGAAGATTGATTCTTCACTACCATGGTAGTCGGCGTCCAACGGGCGGGTGCAACTCGGGGGACAAAGAAGCAACAGGTCTCAACAAGGTAGTCGGCCACATCACCGTGCTCACTCGGCAGCAAAGAGGTCCGAGTAAGACAAGGATAAGGGCAGGATACAAGGACTGAGTAGCAACTCTACTCGGCACAAGAGAGAAGGTAGTCGGCTGGCCGGGGAGAGGGAAAACGGAGGCACAGCTGACAGGATAGGAAAAGATTAAGATCTAGAAAACCAGTTACAACAGGGAAAAGGAAAGCGGGTCGTTACACAATGCCAAGGACCGACGATGAAATCTCGGAGTGTGTTCTTCGCAGCGAGATGCAAGGCTACATGGACCAGATGATGAAGGGGCTGAATGAAACCATTCTGGAGGGGGTCAATGCTGCTCTTGCCAAGCAGAACATAAACCACACGCTTGAAAGTCTGGACAGACGAGTAGCCACGCTGACTGGGAGGATTGATGAATTGGAGACCCATCTGCCATCCTCCGGAGATGATGCCAACCAGGACACGATGTATGATGACGATGGAGAGGTTGACCGGCGAGTGACAGAAGAGGTACGACTACGTCAACGCCTTCGCCGCAATCATCAAGGTATGGGAGGAAACCGCCAAGGGCGAGGTAACGATGATCCTTTTGCTAAAGTTAAATTTACCTTGCCTTCGTTTTCTGGAAAATTTGACCCTGAAGCTTATTTGGATTGGGAGATGACCGTAGAGCAGAAATTTAATTCCCATTTAGTTCCTGAAAATCATAGAGTTAGGCAAACAACTAGTGAGTTCAACGACTTTGCTATTATCTAGTGGAATGAACTAGTTAAAACTGGCCTAGAACCTGACACATGGGAAAGGTTCAAGCGAGCTATGCGGGGTAGATTTATTCCTCCATCCTTCAAACGAGATTTGCGAAAAAAGTTGCAACGCCTAGACCAAGGTGATAAGTCTGTAGAAGAATACTATCAAGAACTACAAATAGGCATGTTGCGTTGTGAGGTACAGGAGGATGAGGAGGATAAGATGGCTCGGTTCTATGGGGGATTGAGACATGAAATTTAGAATATAATTGCCTATAAAGAATACAATTCTATTAACCAGTTGTTCCATCTAGCTATATTAGCTGAGCAGGAATTGCAGGGAAGGCAGCCATTGAGAAGGAACAATTGGGGAAGCACATCTACATCGAGGCCTTCCATTGGGCAAGGCAAAAGTGTCCCTATTTGGAGTTCTACGCCTTCCACCAATAGGGCACCAGCAATGCCATCTTCACGAGCTACCGAGGTATCCGAGAACAGCCAAGGTAATGAGGAAAAGAAGAAAGAAGATCCACCTATTGTTCCGTGCATATCTCAAGATGGTTTAATTAAGAGTGCACCTACAGTTTTTGAAAATGAGAACAAAGGTAACAGAAATGGTGCTACATTCACTCAAGGTATGGACAATTCTGATATGCTATATATGTCCACTAATCATGTTAGTTTAGAGCAATCACCAGTGGAATCATGTGTTAAATTACCTTTGTCACACGATGATTTGGTTTCTATTTCTTGTGATAAAGAAGAGTTGTGCAATGCTTCACTTATATCCATGCCATAACTAGTGAATGAACATGTTAGTAATGTTGTTGAACCACCATGTGCTGATTTTAGACATGTTGTTCACATTGCTAGTGAGAATGAAGAGTTTAGATTGCTATCTTCTTTAAATACTTGGAGCTATATTCAATTTGATGATCTTTGTCCACTCAATTGTTTAGAGAAGAAATTATTTGCTAGATCTGATTTGCTATGTCCTTCTCATGTGATTTTTTATGTTATTGGCAATTATGATAATAGAGGAGAAGATAATGTGCATAGAGTATACATTTGTTCGCATTTTAATATACCTCCTTTTCATAATGACATGTCTTGTCTAGAGGACCGCATGAGTATAAATAATTCTCTATCTAGTTCTTCTAGTTGTTTAAATGAGTTGCAGGTTGGTTTGCAAGAAGGGGAGTGTTGTGAGCTGCATGACACTACAAAGTGTTCTCCGTGTTTAAAAATTTCAGAATCCAACCATATGCACAACACTACCTCATCCTATGCTGTGAAAGATAAAGATATGTTCATCAGGCTTAATGACAAGGTGAAACCGCGGACGGTTTCCAATCAAGAAGGGGAGGATGATGAGGACATCACTAGCTCGGATATGACCATAGCTACCTTATGTATTCATCAACCAAAGGTGCATACTTTCTACATAAGATTTACGTGTTATATATTTGAACAACTGTTACTGCATCATGAGTTTTGTGTGCTCTGGTTTGCAGAGATACTTGCTTGGGTGAAGGGAAAGAGACTGAGCGCAACGAACGCATGAATGATCAAAGAAATTGATTGGGGACGAATGATCAAAGAAATTGATTGGGGACCAAACCAGGACCTTACCCAAGTCTACTCCTACATCACCACGTCACTTTTGGTCCATAGAAGGCAAGAGATGAAGTTCTGCACGTTTTGGATTCGGATTCAGGCCTCCTGACAGTATCAACTTCAAACAGACCTAGCCGCTGATCCAGAAGGACTTTCGGGGCCCATGAGTACTTGTTGGAAAGTTATGGAGTCCACTTTCAGATGGTTTTGGTCCCACGTCAAAATTCCTCTTGAGCTGTTCGGAATCGTCGAAACAAGACACATACCTCTTCCAGTCCGAGTTGTTTTGTGCCTTGGACCTTGTAATTGTGTCGTGGGCTAAGCCCAAGGGGTGTGTGATCTAGGGTTAACCCTAGGACATCCCAACTCATATATATACAGTAGCCATCGTCGTTTAGGGTTGGGTTTTGCTTAGATTAATCTGTCTTTGAATAGTTTCGCCGTTTATCGGTTTGTGAGACCCCAACTTCGAGAGTATAATCATTCATCTGCAAGTTGAGTTGCAATCTTCCTTGTTCTTGCTTGTGTTCTTTGATTCGCATGCAGGGATTAGCCTTTGTGATGAGGTCAACCAGGCAGCGCACGGTTGATAACGAGAGGAGACGTGGTGCTGCGATTGCAGGGTTCGGGTCTTGGTGATTAGAAGCCAGATCGTGAGTGTTAATTCTCCACCAAATTGAGAGTTATCCTTACCTAACGGAAGATCGGGCACCCCCGTTGCCATCAAGTGGTATCAGAGCGAAGGTTGCCCGTTAGGTATCATCTTTTCCGCCCTGTTTCAATCGTTGTTTCCTATACCTAGAGTCCAGAAAAGCCACAAAAAAATTTGGTAGTCGTAGGTTTCCCTGTCCTACAACCACGTTTAGCCTTTTGCATAATTCTGTTTCAGAGTTTGTAGTGTTGAGTTTGTGTCCTAGGTCGAGTTCGGTTGCTAGCTTAGATTGTGTTTGAGTCCAGTTCGTGATCCATCCGCCGCAACCCACAAACCCTAGGCACCACCACCATTGTCTTTGTTTTCCCATATACTAACCATCTTGTGCAAGTGTTGGTCATTGTGTGTTCTGTTTTAGTTTCATATATCACGTCCTTTGATCACCCTACATCTCCATCCACCTCCCCAGCAGCCACCACCACCATATCATCCCCGGTTTCACCACCTGATTCCGAATCAGCCTCCACCAAAACACTGATACGGAGGACCTTCCTTGAAACAGCCATAACTTTCGCATACAGACTCGAAATCAGGCAAATAAATATTCTACGGACATCTACAAAATAATATTCATCGGGTTGGCTTTTGCAAATTTCAGGCTGGAAAATTGGGTATCCGCACTCGAAAGTTCTAGCACTATTTTTAAAGCACGCTCGTGTATTTCTACAGGCCACATCCTATATCAGATTGAGCTGCCACCTCCTGAGGTTTGTTGTTCCTGTGCTCCTAGTTGAGAAAAAATATCAGAAAAATAAAAGAAAAATAAAAAAAAGGTGTGGAAGAAGAGAAAAAAAAGAAAAGGAGAGGAGCACATAGCACATAGTATGGCTCATTTTCATAAACAACATTTGTAATCATTAAAAATAGTATAGTTTAATTATTAATCAATATTATACCAATCACTGAACAACACTTCAATGCAGTTCAGGCCCAAACTGTAACCCTCCAAACTGGAGCTAACAAGTTTCCATCATTTACCACCATTAATGAGTAGTGTGGGACTAATCACGAAAAACACTGCTAGGCTACCATTAACCGCGGGCACGGCTATTCGAACAGTTTTACTCTGGCCAATGGTGTACCAATTTACCCATAAGACACCACCCAGAACACTTTACCGTGCGCCTCAATACCACCATGGTACCTCAGAAAGGAGTTGTGACAGGACGCTCCATGTAATCCGCACAACAAGAGTGCCACCCATTGGACCACCTGTCTCCGATAAGGTTGATCAGGTTCCTAGGCAGGGAGACTGCCCAATGCTCAAGACATGGACTTATTGACAACTGCCATGGTGGTCTTATTGACATAGCCACAACACACCGTGGGGCCTTCGGTTGAACAGATCACACTTCAGTTTCCGCTATTACCCATACTAACTTGTGATTAATACGGGTATTGCTTTGCATCAAGTAGTCCGTGAACTGGTACTTAAGTGTCATGAGTACCACTAGCATCAACCTCAATCCATGTGCTCACAACCCACCATTTAGTCAAGTTTTAGTTGGCAAGTGTATTTAACCAATCAAGACCAACCATCGTGAAAATATAGCCAATACTCATTAAGTATCTATGAATCAATAATTATCCAACATAAAATGACTCTAAAGTTTCTAGGCATGGCTAAGCAGATCCTAAAATAATCTAGCTAGACCATTAAATAGACATCCAACTAGTCAATATTAATTAACCAAGGTATCAGGGTATAAGTATCAATAGCAAAATGGCCATAACCAAGGAATATTGGAGTTATAATAAATACCTGTAATAATGACATTCAAAAGCTTTGCATCCAATAACGTTAAAACAAAATAAGTTTTCACAATTAGGATCAACATTCTAAGGGGATTGCCATGTGACTTGCCTTGCAATAGAAAAGTCTTTTCTTGATCTTTGGAACTCTTCCTCAAACTTCGCGACCTTCCGAAACGCGGAAATCACGCGACTACACTCAAAACAAGGAAAAAACCTAAGAAGCTTGAAATAAGTAGTACATAAAAAGTACATAAACAAGTAGATCATGATTTTAGATGAATTCAGGAAGAAGAATGGGTCAAATCGGAGTTTGAACGGAAAAGTTACGGCCTTTGGAAGTTCAAATTCAGAGAAAATCCGAAAAGAATTGGAAATGAAATATTCTCAGAATATTCCCTCGGATTTTTGAATTAAAAGAATTATTTTGGCTGGATAAAGGAGTGGGGACCACTGGTCAGTGTCATGGCTCACGCTACTGAGAGGCAGTGGCTGCGCCATGGCATGGCACGACACGACGCCAGCGCATGGCATGGCCGGGAGGACATCGGCGGCGAGGGCAACCGGTGGTGGAGGAGATGGCACGGCGCGGTGCGGCGCGAGGATGACATCCCCAGTGACGGCGTGGTGAGGAGGGCGATGGCGGCGCGCCGGGTTGAAGAGAGACGTGGCGCCGACAAGGAAGAACGGAGGCCGGCGTCGGTGGGGAAAAGACGACGACAACAACGAGCGGGGAGCTTCGTCTGTGGCTCACCAGTGTGCAGCAGAGGACGCGGAGGGCGACAACGACATCGGAGGCGGCTTGTTCGGTGAGGCAGAGGCAGCTCGGGGAGTAGAGAGTAGCGGTGACGGCATGGGGTGAGGTTGCGCAGATCGGCTCGTAGGGGGCGGCGCGTGAGGCAAAGGCAGAGGGGGGGGCGGCAGCTAGGGCATAGAGAGGGAGAGAGGAGGTGCCGGCTCGACAATTTATAGGGAGGTGCTAGGGTCGGTGGGGTGGTGGCGCCAGCAGATTTGGGCGGCGGCGGTGGGCCGGGGCAATGCAGCACAGTAGGCTAGGGCCGGCGGTAGGGGCGGCTCCTGATCGGGCTAACGCGGCCTCCATGCCGAAGAAAGAGAGGAGGAAAGGAGAAGGGATGAAGAAGAAGAGGAAGGAGAAAGAACGGAAAAAAGAAAAGAAATGGGGAAAAGGAAAAAGAGAGAAGAAAAAGAGGAAAAGGGGGTTTTCTGCAAATATTCGAAATTGAAATTTTAGGAGGATTTTAGGGAATCAAAGGATTATTTTAGATTATTGGAATTTGGGGAATATTCGGAATATTGGAATATTCCGAATATTTGGGTATTATTTTTGGAAATCGAAAACTCAAAAATATTTTATTCAATCCAGAAATTGGAAAAGCTCAAAATATCTTGGGATTTGAATTATTTTCAACGGAATATGGATTTCGAGGAAACAAGGGTGGATTTAATTCAAGAGAAAAAGGGATATTTTGGAAGCTTCGGATTAAGAGGAATATTTAGAATATTGGAGATTGGGGAAAAGAAAAGATTGTTGGAACCTTCAAAAATATATGAATATTTTTGGAATTGGAAATTGGAAGATATTTGAGGATCTCGGATTCTGGAATTTTAAAGGAATTCTCCGAGAACGACAACCCAAGTCCGGCAGAAAAGAAAAGACGCAAGGGGTTTGGGCGAGGAACAACCCGAGATTGGGGAAAAGAATTTATTTAAATAATTGCTGAATTGATCTTTGTAATATTAAAATTCATTCTGGATCTCCGAAAAATGCGAGAAAATTTTAGAGAGGTTATTTACACACAAAGAATTTATTAAAAATGAATTCAACCATAATTTATTACAGAATTTTTTATTTCCCATTTTTACTTTACAATTTAATATAAATTCTTGAAAATCCATTATTACTTAATTATTTAATTCCCAAAAATCGGGCTGTGACAATTCGGGACTTGGCCGGTGACTATTCTGTTGGGTGTGCTATGCGAAGTACCTTGTCACAATTCCTTTCCGAGGTATTATGGTGGTACTAAGGCCCATGGCAACATTGTCACACCCAAAATTTAGCCACACAAAAATAATACGTGAGAAAAAGTCCCAAGAAATTAAATTAAAATGGCTAAAGGAATTAATTAAATGTGTGAAACGCAAAATAATAAGCTATTGTGGCTGGGAACATTTTTCCTATGTTCCCCTTGCCAAAATATATTAACTAGATTTTTACTGAAATTTTCAGAGCATAGGAACTATTTTTAATAAATCAAAAACAATTATCGAAATTAAATTTGCTCTGGAAATTAATTTCCCTTTTCCTTTCTCTCTCTTTTTCTTTTTTCCTTCTGCTGGGCTGCGGCCCAGTACTGTGCTGCCAGCCTCTGCGTGGCCCGCACGTGCCTGCCTCCCCGTGGGCCCCATCTATCGACCGCCCCTCCAGCTCACTCTCTCTCTGCGCTGCGGGGTCCGCCTGTCGGGCCGCTTCGCTCGCACGCCCGCGCGTCTCCCCGCTGATAGGCTGGGCCCACCTGTCAGCCCTTTCTTCTTCCTCCATCTGAATCAGGCGGAGGGGAAAAATCCCCTCCGCCATTCGATCGGCGCCCGCGCCCGCCTCCTCCCGCGCCCACCTCGCATTCAAACTCCGTGGACGAGGTCGCCCAGCCGTTTCCCCACGTCCTCGCTCTTCTCGCGCACGATCCTGTGTGGATTTCGCACGCCCTGCCATCGCTGCCGTTCCCTCAACTCGCAAAATCTGGCCACTACGGCCACGATCTTGCCCTCCCCGCATCTACTTAAATCACCACCGCACTCCTCCGTTTCTTTTCCCCCAAACACCGAAGCTCCCCATGCACCCTAACCATCCTCGCGCCGTGTTCCCGAGCTATCGCTACAAATTGCCGTCTTCAGCCGCTCGCCACCGTCGTTGTAGCCGCCGCCAGACCTTGAGATCGCCACCACTAGCTCCACCGCGCCCGTGCAAAGCTAGGTCGCTGCCTCCGAGGATCTCTACGCTGCCGGAGGTCCGTTTCCGCCATCGCCACCTTTGGTAAGACATTCTGCCAGCATTCGGCCGTGCCTCCCTGTCGATCCGTTTGGTCATTTTGGCCCTAATTGGTTCCCACACCTTCGCTAGGATCTCCGCAGCCCCGTCCACGTCTCCATTGATTCCCGCCGGAACGCCGACTCCATTGTCGTCCCGTACATCCGCCACCGCCTGTCTCCTCTGTCCGCCACCATTCACCATCTTCCGGCTGTCAAAACCCCTCTATGAGCTCTCCTTCATTTTCCTCACCTCCTCCCGCAGCTTGCCGTCGTCTTCCGGGGGCTAGATGGTCGCTGGCGGTGACCATCGGGCCGCTCGCCCCGCCATGGCGCGGCTGCACCGGCGGGGGCGAGTCCCCATTTGTCTGGAGCTGTCCGATTTGCCTCGAGGCAGATCTGGACCAGCCGCGTGGCCTCCCCCGTGGGCACGCGCCTTCCCGCCGCGTGGCCGCCTCCCGCTGGGCCATGATGGACTCGGTCCACCATGCGCCGCTCTCCCCCATGCCGCTTACTGGTGGGGCTTGCCTATCGGCGCCGGCTTCCCGGTCCAGTGATGCATTAAATCGATTAATTGCGCAATAAATCGTTTAGTAATTATATTTGTATTAGAAAACATAGTAAAACTTCAACAATTCATAACTAATTCATACAAGCTCCGACTAAGTCCATTCAAATTTCATTAAAACCAGAAAAATGCCAAGAATTCATTAAAAATATTTTCAGCTCATGTTTGTTTGCCCACATGTACTATTTTTAATTGTTTGTGTATTGCCTGTAATAGAATCCGACGCTGTCGATTCTCCATTGTACTACGAGGTCGTAGCCGAGTTCGTCAAGCCGGAGTAAGGCAAGTCGCACTATAATCTTGACCATTTTGCACCCGTTTTTTGCTAAAATGCTTTGTTTACTTAAATAAACTGCATTCTTTCATTATTTCATGTGGATGGGTTACAACCTATATAATGATAGGACTGTGCCTTAGTTTTGAACCCTAAATCCTTGTCACCTAGGTAATAATATGATTAGATTACTATTCCTAGGATGCTTAGCCATGCTTAGCAACATAGCTCACCTGGGAATTAAATATTATCTTTTTATTTGATTCGACTCAATGTTGGAAAAATGGAACTTTGAATAGGCTAATGTTAAATTACTAAAATTGGACCTAAATGGTGGGCCGTGGGTGTATGGTTCTGCTTGTCGCACCCATGGCAAATAAGGACCGGTTCGCGGGAACCCCTTGGGCAATTAATCGTACTTTCCACAAGCCAGCGTGGGCAACGGCTGGACTTGTAGCGTCTCTTCTCCCTCTCCTAGGCACCGATGATGAGGGTGGGCTTGATGGAGTTGGGTCGGCCCAGGGTAGGGTTGATCAGCTTTCGGATCCATCATGGCGCAAGGGGGGTAGCCTGGCCAATATGGGGTGTCCTGTTGGCAGGTGCAACCTCAGCGTGGTGTGGATGGTTTGGGAGAGGTTGCGTGAGCGGCCCTGTCATGGCATCTTGCGGGGTGTCGTGGTGACACATCGTCGCACGGGAACGTGTGTGAGGCTGTGTCTTGTGGATCAAGTTGTACACCTCTGATCAGAGTTAAATCTATTTAAATAGCCGCGCCCGCGGTTATGGGCACGTTGGTCAAGACTAGTGAACGTGGTGTAGCGTTCATTAGTGGCGCTTGGTGAATGTGGTGTAGCATTCATCAGGGGAGACTGGTCAACGTAGTGTAACATTGATCAGTGGAGACTGGTTAACGTGGTGTAACATTAATCAGTGGAGTTCGGTTAACATGGTGTAATGTTAACCGGAAGAGTCTGCTAAACGTGGTGTAGCGTTCATCAGTGGAGTCTAGTTAATGTGGTGTTACGTTAATCTGTAAGGGATGGTTGGGCCTGGTTAACGTGGTGTAACGTTAATCGGTGGAGAATTAATCTTGTTAAATTAATCAACCTTTTACTGTTTGCGAACTACTACTGTTTGCAACTGCTCTTACCCAAATCAAACCCTACCCTACCTTTGCTTGCCGTGCATATGTATAATTATGGGTGTGATTTGTTTAGTACTGTGGGTGGTACTCAGCCTTGCTCCCTTTTTCCCCTCTTAGTGGTGGAGTACGCGTCTAACGAGGATCGTCCTGAGGAATAGGCTTGCTCCGCCGTCAAGGTGCTTGTGAGATGGAAGCTGCTACTTGGCCAGATGTTTATAGACTTTAATCTACCCTTTTCCGCTGCATTTTTGTAATATAATTTTACTCTGTTTGTAAGACGTACTCCGTACGGCAACTTGGTTTTGTGTACCCTGGCTTTTCTGGACAGGGATTTATTACACATGAATGTTCAGAATTTCGGTGTTGAATTTCTGGGCGTTACAAGTTGGTATCAGAGCCGAGCTTGACTGTAGGACTAGCCAAATGGAAACCCTAAGAGCCCTCTGAAATTCTCACTTGCATATGCTTCTCACAATTGGAGTTATTTTGGGAAAAGTGGGAATTCGTTCTCGAATTGGGATAAAATCTTGGCCTTTTATTTGACGGAAATTTTTGAGTCAAACCAAATCTAGGGTGAAAAATTTTATTCATGGGTTAGCATGGGTGTCCACATTTTGGGAAAACATTGGTTAATCTAGGGGAATGTATGATTTATGGCATGCATAAAGTATTTTTTTATTTGCTTTGCAATTATTATGTAAAATTTATTTGGTATTATTTGGTTCCGCAGTGGTATTTTGTTGATCTCAAGTTTATATACAAAATTATTTTCTGCATAAAATCGTTGTTATTTTCAAATTATTTACTGTTCACTTATTTGGATCTGAGCATACATTGATTCCCCCTCCTTGCCTTCTATAGATGGACAACCTCCCCAACAAGGGTGGCACGGACATGGGCGGTTTTGTGGAGGAGCTTCGGATGATGAGCTTTACTTTGGGATACAACCATGCCCCAGAGTACACTACAGTGGAGCCCATGGAGGGTGAGCTCCCACACTGGGTTCGCTTGGAGCTGCCAGGTGAGTTGTACCTCCTACCTGCTATGGAGGTCGAGATTGGCGGGCGTACCTACAATCATGCCTGCTAGGAGGCAGCTTTCTGTATGATCGAAGAGCTACGATGGAAGCACCACTCCACCCTCCGCACCACTGCCTACTGCTACCTCCCCTACCGGGTGCACTACCAGACCTACAGTGCTTTTTAGCTAGCAGACAATGAGAACGACACCACCATCGTCCACATGAGGCAGGCGATGTTGGCCATGGACTTCATGCACGCCAACTGGGTGCATGCAGCCCACGACCGGGAGGACGCCAACAGGATGGCCATCATGGGACTCCAGAACCAGATCGACCGCCTGAAGAAGGAGGTCGCGGAACTAAAGGGACAGCCGCCACCCGGTGGGGCCAGGATCCGTCTGACCTCGAGGAAGAGGACCCTTCCTCCAGTGCATGTTCAATTGGCCCCCAGGAATGGGCCGCACACACCGCCACCGGCACCAGCTCCAGCCCTAGCTCCAGCATCAGCACCTGCTCTAGCTCCAATACCAGCACCGATGGGTGGATGGATCAGCGCGTCATCAAGAGATGGCAGCTCCCAGGGAGGCACCAGTATCCACGGGGGCTTTACTTCCACCGACGACAGCAGCTCCTTCAACGGGTCCCGCACCCGCAGTGAGGCTAGTTCCTCGGCTCACGGTAGTGTGGACTACGTTAGCGGATCCAGGAGCCGCACCGATGACGAGGTGGGCGACGAGCAGGAGCCAGAGTACAACTCAGACGACCACAGGAGCCGCTTGGAGCACTAGACGCGCCGCCCTTAGTTTTGTTGTTTTCCTTAGTTTGATCTCCTGTTTAGTTGTATTGTTAGGATGTTTGCTTTGCTTGGGGTTAGTTGGTGGCATACTGTCTGTTGTGGTATGTCCATCGTAATTAGGAGTTGAATTGAATTTCTTCAAGTTTCCAACTAAAAATTTTAGTTAATTTAATTCAGTCACTTAATCATCACTCCTGTTTCTGAGCCACTTGTTTTCCTCCTTCCCTTCCACTGCTATCCCCTTCAGATGGTGAACACAAGGAGTGGTACCCGTGCTGCCAGTGACGCCAGCGCTACCAACCAGCAGGAAGGAGCACCTCAGAATCAAGGAGCCCCCAATCACATGCCACCACCACTACCAGAGAACCCGACGCTGGCACCGGTTCTGGCCAACCAGAACCAGATGATGGCCATTATGATGCAGCAGATGCAGCAGAACAATCTACAGTAGCAACACCTGCAACCACACAACCTGGCCATTGCCCCTCAGTTAAAGCTACCTGAGTTCCTAAGGGTCAGGCCACCAACCTTCTCCAGCACCACCAACCCCATAAATGCCAACGACTGGCTGTTGGCAATTGAGAAGAAGCTCAACCTCCTCTAGTGCAACGATCAGGAGAAAGTCGCTTTCGCTACACACCAGCTCCAAGGTCCCGCATCAGCTTGGTGGGACAACTTCCTTGTGACCCGCACTGCCACCACAGAAGTCACTTGGGAAGAATTCTGCCACAACTTCCGGAAGTCTCAAATTCCGGCAGGAATCGTGGCACAGAAGAAAAGGGAGTTCAGGGACTTGGTCCAAGGGAATAGGACAGTCACGGAATACCTCCACGACTTCAACCGTCTGGCGCGCTACACGCCCGAGGATGTCCGCACTAATGCGGAGAGACAAGAGAGGTTCCTGGACGGACTGGACGACGAGCTGACCAATCAGCTCCTCTCAAGCAATTGTCAAGACTTCGAGAAGTTGGTGGATAAAGCGATCCGCCAGGAAAGTTAGTGCAACAAGGTGGACCGCAAGAGAAAGGCTGCCCAGTTCTGGACTCACCAGGGGCAGCACCAGAGGCCACGGATGATGCTGGGCCATCAGGGTGGACCGTCCACCATGATCGTCCGCCAACAGCGAACGTTCCACCCGGGGCACTTCGGAGGCAACAGCAGCACTAGTGGACAGCACAGCCGCCATTTCGCTCCACGCCCACCAATGGCGCCAGTGCAGCAGAGTCAGTCACAGAAAGACCACGGGGGCAAGACCTTCGTCTGCTTCAACTGCAATGAACCGGGTCATTTCGCCGACAAATGCCCAAAGCCGAAGCGAATGGGATCCAGGCCTGCAGGCCCCCAGCACCCCAATGCCAATCAGCAAGTGACAAAGGGGCGTGTGAATCATGTCTCCGCGGAAGAGGCACAAGCTGCATCGGAAGTAGTATTGGGTACGTTTCTTGTGAACTCAATACCTGCAACCGTACTTTTTGATTCTAGTGCAACACATTCTTTCATATCCAAGAAATTTGTGGGGACACATGGGATAAAAGTAGTGGAAATTAAAATCCCCATGAGGGTTCATACACCTGGGAACCACATGATAACCTCTCACTATAGCCCTTCTGTGAGCCTAGAAATCCAAGGATCACCTTTTCTAGCCAATCTCATCCTCTTGGAATCCAAAGACCTAGATGTCATCCTAGAAATGGATTGGTTGACCCGACACAAAGGGGTGATCAACTGCACGGACCGCACCGTAACGGTGACCAGTTCAAAAGGAAAGCTGGTTATCTTCAAGTCACCGGTGCCGCTGCATCAGGAAGCAAGCTTGAATCAGGTCGCAGCAGAGCAATCGTCGGAAGGTGGGACGAAGCCGAAAAGGAAAATAGGGGACATTCCAATAGTAAAGGAATACCCGGATGTGTTCCCGGAAGACCTACCAGGGATGCCACCAGAAAGGAAATTGAGTTCAGGATTGATTTGGCACCTGGAATAGCACCAATATACAAGAGGTGTATAGAATGGCACCAAATGAGATGGCAGAGGTCAAGAAGCAAGTCGACCATCTGCTACAGAAGGGGTACATCTGACCAAGCACATCACCTTGGGGTGCACTAGTCATCTTCGTAGAAAAGAAAGACAAAACAAAACGGATGTGTATGGACTATCGCGCACTAAATGATGTCACCATCAAGAACAAGTACCCCTTACTGAGGATTGATGATCTTTTCAACCAATTGGAGGGTGCCACCGTTTTCTCCAAGATAGACCTGCGATCAAGCTACCATCAGCTGAGAATCTGAGAAGAGGATATACCAAAGACAGCCTTCACCACTCGGTATGGGTTGTACGAGTGCACTGTTATGTCCTTCGGACTGACGAATGCACCTGCCTTTTTCATGAATCTGATGAACAAGGTGTTCATGGAGTTTCTGGACAAGTTTGTGGTAGTTTTCATTGATGACATCATGATCTACTCGAAGTCAATGGAAGAGCATGAGCAACACCTTCGCTTGGTCCTCGAGAAGTTGAGAGAGCACCAGCTGTACGCCAAGTTCAGCAAGTGTGACTTCTGGCTGAGGGAAGTGCAGTTCCTCAAACACATCATCACTGCCCGGGGGTTACTGTGGACCCAACGAACGTGGAATCCGTCACCAATTGGAAACCGCCTAAGACAGTGACACAAGTGCGGAGTTTTCTTGGACTTGCGGGTTACTACCGCCGGTTCATCGAGAACTTCTCGAAGATTGCCTGACCTATGACACAATTGTTGAAGAAAGATGTGAAGTTTGTTTGGACATCCGAGTGCAATCACAGCTTTGAAGAACTCAAAAAGAAGTTAGTTTCGGCACCGGTCTTGATCCTGCCGGATCCTAAGAAAGACTTCCAAGTGTATTGTGATACATCCTGCCAAGGGCTAGGGTGCATGTGGATGCAAGAAGGCAGAGTTGTAGCCTATGCATCACGTCAGTTATGCCCCCACAAGGGCAACTATCTGACCCATGACTTGGAATTGGCCGCGGTGGTCCATGCCTTGAAGATTTGGTGGCATTACCTCATTGGTAACCGCAGTGAGATTTACACGGACCACAAGAGCTTGAAATACATATTCACCCAGCCTAATCTAAACCTCCGCCAAAGAAGGTGGCTGGGATTGATTAAGGACTATGATGTGGGGATACATTACCACCTAGGGAAAGCCAATGTCGTGGCAGATGCCTTGAGTAGGAAAAGTTACCGCAACACTACTCGAGCAAAGGCATTGTGCAAGGAAATGCAACAGGAATTTGAACACTTGAATCTAAGCATTGTCGAACATGGATTTGTGGCAGCCCTAGCGGCTCAGCCCACGCTCTTTGATCAAGTTCGCGAGGCACAGGCAAATGATCCAGAGATTTAAGAACTCAAGAGGAACATGAGGGTCAGAAAAGCCTAGGGTTTTACAGAAGATGAGAATGGGACAGTATGGATGGGGGAACGTTTGTGCGTTCCAGAGAATAAGGAACTCAAAGATTTAATACTGCGGGAAGCTCATGAGACATAGTACTCCATTCATCCTGGAAGCACAAAGATGTACCAAGATCTTAAAACAAAGTTTTGGTGGGTCAGCATGAGAAGGGAAATCACAGAATTCGTGGCACTTTGTGATGTGTGCCAGCGAGTCAAAGCAGAACACCAATGGCTTGCTGGACTGTTACAGCCGCTCAAGGTCCCAGAGTGGAAGTGGGAAGAGATCGGGATGGATTTCATCACCGGTTTGCCCCGCACATCTTCGGGGTATGACTCAATCTGGGTGATCGTTGACCGACTCACCAAAGTGGCACATTTCATCCCAATGCATACAACATATTCGGGTAAAAGACTGGCAGAACTGTATATGGCTCACATAATGTGCTTACACGGGGTACCCAAGAGGATCGTCTCCGATCATGGTAGCCAATTCACTTCCAAGTTTTGGCAGAAGTTACAAGCAGAACTGGGAACCTGACTGAACTTCAGCATAGCATATCACCCACAAACAAATGGTCAGACCAAAAGAGTCAATCAGATATTGGAGGACATGCTAAGGGCTTGTGCACTGGACTTCGGATGAACATGGGATAAGAGCTTACCCTATGTGGAGTTCTCGTACAACAATAGTTACGAAGCCAGCTTGCAGATGGCACCGTTTGAAGCTCTGTATGGTAGGAAGTGCCGTACGCCCCTTTCCTGGGATCAGACGGGTGAACGCCAGATATTCGGAACCGACGCACTCAAAGAGGTAGAAGAGAAGGTGGCCATAATACGGGAGCACCTAAAGATGGCTCAATCCAGGCAGAAGAGTTACGCTGACAACCGTCGCAGAGATATAAGCTTCGAGGAAGGAGATCATGTGTATCTTCATGTCACGCCACTCCGCGGAGTACATAGGTTCCAAACCAAAGGGAAGTTAGCACCTCACTTCGTGGGACCCTACCAAGTGCTAGCCCGTAAAGGCGAAGTGGCCTATCAGTTGAGCCTCCTGGCTTCAATGACCGGTATACACGATGTGTTCCATGTGTCACAACTGAAGAAGTGTCTGAGGATACCAGCAGAACAGGTAGATCCAAAACAGATCGAGATCCAGGAAGACCTCACCTATGTGGAGAAGCCAATTCGGATCTTGGAGATCAGTGAAAGAAACACCAGAAGCCGGGTAATCAGATTCTGCAAGGTATAGTGGAGCCATCACTCAGAAGAAGAAGCCACCAGGGAGCGAGAAGACGAACTGAAGTCTGCCTATCCCCATCTCTTCACCAGCACGTCCGAATCTTGGGGACGAGATTCCGTTTAAGGGGGTAGGTTTGTCACACCCAAAATTTAGCCACAGAAAAATAATACCTGAGAAAAAGTCCCAAGAAATTAAATTGAAATGGCTAAAAGAATTAATTAAATGTGTGAAATGCAAAATAATAAGCTACTGTGGCTGGGAACATTTTTCCTATGTTCCCCTTGCCAAAATATATTAACTGGATTTTTAGTGAAATTTTCAGAGCACAGGAACTATTTTTAATTAATCAAAAATGATTATTAGAATTAAATTTGCTCTAGAAATTAATTTCCCTTTTCCTTTCTCTCTCTTTTTCTTTTTCCTTCTACTGGGCCGCCGCCCAACACTGTGCTGCTAGCCTCCGCACGGCCCACGCGTGCCTACCTCCCTGCGGGCCCTATCTGTTGGCCGCCCCTCCCGTTCGCTCTCTCTCTACGCTGCGGGGTCCGCCTGTCGGGCCGTATCGCCCGCACGCCCACGCGTCTCCCCGCTGATAGGCCGGGCCCGCCTGTCAGCCCTTTCTTCCTCCTCCGTCTGAATCGGGCGGAGGGGACAATCCCCTCCGCCGTTCGATAGGCGCCCGCGCCCGCCTCGCGTTCAAACTCCATGGACGAGGTCGCCCAGCCGTTTCCTCACATCCCTACTCTTCTCACACACAATCCCGTGCGGATTTTGCATGCCCCGCCATCGCCGTAGCTCCCTCAACTCGCAAAATCCGGCCACTACGGCCACAATCTGGCCCTCCCCGCATCTACTTAAATCACCACCGCACTCCTCCGATCCTTTTCCCCCAAACACCAAAGCTCCCCGTGCACACTAACCATCTCCACGCCGTGTTCCCGAGCTGTCACCACAAATCACCATCTTCAGCCGCTCGCCGCCGCTGGTGTAGCCGCCACCAGACCTCAAGATCGCCACCACTAGCTCTGTCGCGCCCGTGCAAAGCTAGGCCGCTGCCTCCGAGGACCTCTACGCCACCGGAGGTCCATTTCCACCGTCGCCTCCTTTGGTAAGCCATTCCACCGGCTTTCGGCCGTGCCTCCCCATCGATCCATTTAGTCATTTTGGCCCTAATTGGTTCCCACACCTTCACCAGGATCTCCTCAGCCCCGTCCACGTCTCCGTTGCTAGAAATTTCTGTCGGAACACCGACTCTGTCGTCATCCTGTACCTCCGCCACCGCCTGTCTCCTCTATCCGCCGCCGTTCACCATCTTCCGGCCGTCAAAACCCCTCGGTGAGCTCTCCTTCATTTTCCTCACCTCCTCCCGCAGCTCGCTGTCGTCTTCCGGGGGCTGGATGGTCGCCGGCGGCGACCGTTCGTCCGCTCGCCCCGCCGCGGCGCTGGTGCGCCGGCGAGGGCGAGTCCCCGTTTGTCCAGGGCCATCTAATCTGCCTCGGGGCAGATCTGGACCAGCCGTGTGGCCTCCCCCGTGGGCGCGGGCCTTCGCGCCGCGTGGCTGCCTCCCGTCGGGGCACGGTGGACTCAGTCCACCGTGCGCCGCTCTCCCCCGCGCCGCTGATCGGAGGGGCCTGCTTGTTGGTGCCGGCTTCTCGGTCTAGTGACGCATTAAATCGATTAATTGCGCAATAAATCATTTAGTAATTATATTTGTATTCGAAAAGACAGTAAAACTTCAACAATTCATAACTAATTCATACGAGCTCCGATTAAGTCCATTCAAATTTCATTAAATCTAGAAAAATGCCAAGAATTCATTAAAAATATTTTCAGCTCATGTTTGTTTGCCCATATGTACTGTTTTTAATTGTTTGTGTATTGCCTATTATAGAATCCGACACCGTCGATTCTCCATTGTACTACAAGGTCATAGCCGAGTTCGTTGAGCCAGAGCAAGGCAAGTCACACTATAATCTTGACCATTTTGCACCCGTTTTTACTAAAATGCTTTGTTTACTTAAATAAACTGCATTATTTCATTATTTCATGTGGATGGGTTACAACCTATATAATGATAGGACTGTGCCTTAGTTTTAAACCCTAAATCCTTGTCACCTGGGTAATAATATAATTAGATTACTATTCTTAGGATGCTTAGCCATGCTTAGCAACATAGCTCACCTGGGAATTAAATATTATCTTTTTATTTGATTCGACTCAATGTCAGAAAAATGGAACTTTGGATAGGCTAATGTTAAATTACTAAAATTGGACCTAAATGGTGGGCTGTGGGTGTATGGTTCTGCTTGTCGCACCCATGGCAAATAAGGACCCGTTCGCGGGAACCCCTTGGGCAATTAATCGTACTTTCCACAAGCCAGTGTGGGCAACGGTTGGACTTGTAGCGTCTCTTCTCGCTCTCCTAGGCACCAATGATAAGGGTGGGCATGATGGAGTTGGGTCGGCCCAGGGTAGGGTTGATCAGCTTCTGGATCCATCATGGCGGGGGGGTAGCCTGGCCAATATGGGGTGTCCTGTTGGTAGGTGCAACCTCAGCGTGGTGTGGATGGTTTGGGAGAGGTTGCGTGAGCTGTCCTGTCACGGCCTCTTGCGGGGTGTCGTGGTGACAGATCGTCGCATGGGAACATGTGTGAGACTGTGTCTTGTGGGTAAAGTTGTACACCTCTGATCAGAGTTAAATCTATTCAAATAGCCGCGCCCGCGGTTATGGGCATGTTGGTCAAGACACACTGTGATTAGTCTCACCTTTAGTTAATTAATTTGGCCTTTTGGAACTTGTATGGTTCGGGTGGAAGGTGTGGAGTCTGGTCAACGTGGTGTAACGTTGATCGCGGAGGCCGGTTAACGTGGTGTAACTTTAATCGGTGGAGACTGGTGAACATGGTGTAGCATTCATCAGTAGCGCCTGGTGAACGTGGTGTAGCGTTCATCAGTGCAGCCTGGTCAATGTGGTGTAACGTTGATCAGTGGAGACTAATTAACGTGGTGTAACGTTAATTAGTGGAGTCTGGTTAACGTGGTGTAACGTTAACCGGAGGAGTCTGGTGAACATGGTGTAACGTTTATCAGTGGAGTCTGGTTAACGTGGTGTAACGTTAACCAGTAAGGGATGGTTGGGCCTGGTTAACATGGTGTAACGTTCATCGATGGAGAATTAATCTTGTTAAATTAATCAACCTTTTACTGTTTGCGAACTACTACTGTTTGCAACTGCTCTTACGCAAATCAAACCCTAGCCTACCTTTGCTTCCCATGCATATGCATAATTGTGGGTGTGATTTGTTGAGTACTGTGGGTGGTACTTAGCCTTGCTCCCTTTTTCCCCTCTCAGTGGTGGAGTACGCGTCTGACGAGGATCATCTTGAGGAATAGGCTGGCTCCGCTGTCAAGGTGCTTGTGGGATGGAAGCTACTACTTGGCCAGATGTTTATAGACTTTAATCTACCCTTCTCCGCTGCATTTTTGTAATATAATTTTACTCTGTTTGTAAGACATACTCTGTATGGCAACTTGGTTTTGTGTACCCTGGCTTTCCTGGACAGGGATTTATTACACATGAATGTTTAGAATTTCGGTGTTGAATTTCTAGGTGTTACAAACATGTTGTGGAGTTGTGTCTTGTGGGTAAAGTTGTATACCTCTGAGAGAGTAAAATTGTTTGAATAGCTGTGCCCGCGGTTAATGGGTGGCCTAGCAATGTTTTTGTGACTAGTCTGACACTACTTGATAGCTCCAGTTTGGAGGGTTTTGGTTTGGGCCTGAACTGCATTGAAGTGTTGTTCAGTGATTGGTTTAATACTGATTAATAATTAAACTATATTGTTTTAAAGTGTTTTTAATTGCAAATGTTTTAAATGTGGTTTATGCAAATAAGCTGTAATATGCCTTTCCTTTGGAATCCTTTTGCATTCCCTGTGTGGCTTAATGAGTACCACAGTTTTGCAATATTACCATCATTAGAGTGAACATTTGCGTAGAAGAAGTTTTGGTGTTTGGCTTATACCCCAGTTGAGCTGCCTGTGGTCTTGGAGCAGAAGCTTCGCTAGGATTGTTGTTCCGCTAATGTTTTCTAATGTGTGAGGACTAGGTGCCACATTTCTAAGTATTTATCTTTTTCATTTTGGTTATGTTTATGAAATTGTTGATTTGTGTAACTCTGTTGATTCCTGGATGAGGATTTGTGGAGGCCATGGGCCCCAGGTACCTCATCACAAGCATATGGGCTACTCAGATAGAGGATGGGCCGAGTCTTGTAGTTAGAGATATAGTAGCACCCGGTAAGCTTTGCCTTCTATAATGAGGAATGTACCGTCTTAGCCAGGTAAGATGTATCTCTAAGAAGGAAATCCCTTGGCCGTATCCGGCTGGGATTCCTACCTTGTACCCCTGCCCCCCAGTATATAAGGGGAGGCAGGGCGCCACCTAAGGGCAGAGAACAACACACGAGATCATTGATCGATGAATACCTCAGTGGAATAACACCACAACTGTACGTAGGGTATTACCTCACATCGAGGGCCTAAACCAGTATAAAATCTTATTCGTGTTCCTCTGCAATCCACCGAGTTTCCCCTTGTCGAGTAGCCCTATAGTTTTATTGCCGGTGTAAAACATCGACAGTTGGCACGCCAGGTAGGGGCTCCGGCGAGTTTCACATCTACAAGCTCGATGGATCCAGCAACCAGAATCGACAACGACAAGTTCTCCCCTGGAGACATAATTTCTTTTGGGAGCCTCGATTTCATTGCCGACCAGATCGGTAACCTTACCTTGGCCGAAGCAGATCCAATCCAACCGGCCGAGGAGCCATCCGACGTTGCGCCAGTCGACCCACAGGACGCCAGAATCTCCTTCAACGATCTACTGTGGCAGTCCTTCACTTCGACGAGCATTGGGATAGCTCTCTCCTTCGGCGTCCGACTTGCGCTAGGCCTTGAGCCAGCCTGGGTTGGGCCAAGAACAAGAGAGATCGTCAATTTCCCACACGGATTCAGCGATGCTGCGGATCTACATCCCACACAGCAGACCCGATCTCCTGCGATTCAGTTTGGACACGGCCAAGCGCCATTTCAGATTGGATCTAGAGAGGTCGGAGTCGTTCTTACTTTGATAAACTACACGGAGTCCAACTCTAAGTCGGATAACGGTTCGAACGCTAGTTCAGACTCTAGTCTGGCAAGTTTTCTCCTCCCCCGCGAGATTTTCATGGCCTCAACACCACCACCCGAGGTGCGCCGACTACAAGAAGAGCAACAGGAGGAGGCGCGCCGACTGTGACAACAGGAGGAGGCTGACCGCGAGGCTTGCAATGACGGGCTGCGCAAGGCTGAGAGAGCAGCTCAGCAGTAGATTCTCCAGACTAAAGTCGGTGATCATGACGTCTTCGTCATGCCACAACAGAATGTTGTGGCCGCCGCAACCTTGCTGGACACGCTCTAGTTCGGGCCTGATCATCAGGCCACCCCAACTATCGCCAAGATCAAGGTGATGATTTCGGCTGCTACCTGCCAACAACAGCAACAGCAGTCGGGTGACACCATAGTACTGACTAACCAGTCGGGATCTCCAGCGGCGGGTTCATCTACATCAGCACAGTGCCGGGCGGCCGGTTCAAGTCGGCCACGCGAGGAGTCAAGGCAAACGTCACTCGGCAACACTAACAATGACAACTAGCGGCGTCACCAGTATGACCGCCAGCCCAACCAAGATCTCCGAGAACGCCTACAACACGACCACCGCCACACCATCAATGCCCGGCGCCATGAACGACATGAAGACGAGCGCCACCGACTGGACGATGAAAACGAGCGCTTCGGTCTCCATCACGAGTGTTTTAACCACCGTGGTCGAAGCCCGAGCCCTCAGGAAGACGAAGGCATTCCAGCTTTTACTCAGGAGCTACAGGACGTCGACTGGCCGACTGGCTTTAAGCCCACAGGAATTGAAAAGTATGACGGCAAAACAAATCCCGAGTCCTGGCTCACCGTATATACCCTGGCAGTTCGAGCTGCTGGGGGCGACCACAAAGCCATGGCTTACTACCTCCCAGTCGCGCTAGCCGACTCGACGAGGACATGGCTGACAGGGCTCCCGAGGCGGTCGATCTATTCCTGGGGAGAACTCAGGGAGCGGTTCATCGCCAATTTTTAGGGAACCTACGAGAGGCCCTCTTCTGAGCACGATTTGTATCAATTACACCAGAAGAAGAATGAGTCTCTACGTGATTTTATCAAGAGATTCTTCGAGAAGCGCAACAAGATCCCAATGATCAGAGACGAGGCCGTCATCGCCGCCTTCCGCAAAGGAGTAAAGGACGCCCCGTTCATCGTGAAATTCACTCGGAAGCCACCATCCTCTGTCCGGGCTCTTTTCGACATGGCGAATAAGTACGCCGACTCGGCTGAAGTGGTCGCAGAGGCCCTCGACGAGAAGAAGGAGTCCCGACAGAAAGAACAAAAGGCAAAAGCCGACGAGCCATCTCAAAACAAGACCGGCGGCCACAAGCAGAAGTTGGACAACGAGGTGGGCAACATGGAGCGTACTCGGTCGCGGCCCCAGCGGAATAACGACTACCAGAAAGTCATGAGCGGGCCATGCCCCTTCCACCCCAAGGGCAAGCACGTGGCCAAAGACTGCCACATGCTTAAGAAGTTTGCCTCTAAGTAGGCTTCATCGTCTAGCACCGACAAGGACAAGGTGTCAACACCAAAATTTGGTACAGTTCGTTATCATGTTCAGTTAAGGAAAGAGGCTATATTAGCCGATGGAAGCTAATCCAGATGAAGCCGAATTTAGGAAGAAATCATGAAGACCACAGCATGGCAGTTAACTATTTTATCTATAAATTAGGTAGCTTTAATAATTTTTAGGAAAACCTAACCTCGTGTCCGATCAGGGCTTGTTAATTTTCCTTTTATAGTTAGGAAACTCCTGTTTCGTATCCGATCAGGACTGTATCAACTCGGGGTATAAATACATATGCCCGGGAACCATGTAAACTATCTCACAGATCAATACAACTTCGGTGCATCGCCACCCTTTTCGACGGGTTCTTACTTCTCGAGCCGGGCTGCATCGGTTAGGTCCGAACTCTTGCGAGAGGGTAAGTCTCCTTACCCCGACTACCTTATCGGCTAGGACTTTCTCGGTTAGGTCCGATATTCTAGCTGATCTACGGTAGTCGGCTTACCACGGTGTATCTATTCTGTCTACAGCTGCATCAGTTAAGTTTGATCTCTTAGGCCGAGTGGATATATCACATCACGCGTGCATAGATTTTATCAGTTTACTGGGTGTAATTTATCATCAGTTTGTGCTGCATCGGTTAGGTCCGACCTACTAAACTGCCTGCGATAAGTTATTCCTGCTAGGTTGATAGATTTTATGCAAGCGTCTTATCGGAATGTATAGCCGATAAATTATCTTTTACTAGATAAAGCCGACTGCATTGTCTTGATTATAATTTTGCCTATCTATTCTATCATCGGCTTCTAGCCGATGTCTAAGTGTTCTTTTGATAGTCAGCTGGCTTATTATTTACTTATATCATCTTCGGCTTCTAGCCGATGTACAAGTACTATCGGCAATCGGCTGGAAGGAGTCTGTATCATCTTGTTGGCCGATTGGATCAATGATCTAATTTTTTCTCTCCTTGTCAATTGCTGGGTCAAATTGACTGGCACGCCCGCGAACCTCAAATTTAGGACCTGCACTGCAGCTAAGCAGATCTCCCAGGCCTTCACGTGTCTAGTGCACCAAACCAGATCATCAACTCGTCTTCAGCGCTGATCGGTGATTTTCGGTGTCAACACGTTTTTGGCACGCCCGGTGGGACATAGAACTTCGACATGGCTGGAAAGGTGGTCAGCACAAACAACGTGATTCTAGTCACAATGGAAGATTTGACCGAAGAACAGAGACAACAGGTGGAGCAGAACATTGCTGAATTTCAGAAGCTTTGTCTAGAATCCTTCGGTATGACACATCAAGGGCTGATTCAAAAGTCCCAATTTCCAAAGCCTGTTCTGATTGGGGAATCGAGCCATACATCGCCTGCAAGTTCACAGAAACCACTTTAAGAGATAGTTAATGAAGCAGTTCACCATGCATTGATCAATCAATCTGGGATACTGGTGAACACATTACAGAGCTTGATCATGAAGGCGGTGGAGCCGATTCAACTGGCTGGGGGGCAACAAGATGGAATTCCTCAAGGATATCATCAAACTGCATACTATGGGGGGCATCAACAAAGTCATCCAGGAGCCGTCCCTGAGTATAATTATCAGAGAGAATATCAGAGGCAGAATCGGCTACCAACTCCACCTCTGCATTATCACGTCGAAGATCCAAGGGAAGAAAATTGGACAGCAAGAGTCACAGAGGTGGTGAGAGAACAATTCGGCCTAAAACCAAAGGAGGAAACATTTATGTATCGGCATCCATATCCAGATTGGTTTGACAGAGTTCCGTTGCCACGTCAATACAGAGTACCAGACTTCTCCAAATTCTCAGGGCAAGATGATGTATCTACAGTGAAACATGTCAGCCGATTTTTGGCTCAGTGTGGGGAGGCATCGGCTGAAGAGGCTTTGAGAGTTAGATTTTTCCCGCTATCATTGTCCGGATCGGCCTTCACATGGTTTTCTTCGTTACCACCAAATTCAGTTTGGGGTTGGGCCGATTTGGAAAAGCAATTCCACAAATATTTCTTTATTGGGATTCAGGAGATGAGTTTAACAGATTTAACATCGGTAATATAGAAGCCGGATGAATCAGTCGCAGAATACATCCAGCGGTTTCGTATGTTAGAAGCTGATGTTATAGTTTAAGTCTAGATGATGCACAACTGGCCGAGTTAGCATTCCAAGGTTTGTTGGCTCCGATCAAGAAAAGATTTTCATCACAAGACTTTGAGAGCCTAGCACACCTAGTACAGAAGGTATCGGCTCATGAAAGCCAATTTCAAGAGGCCATGGAGGAATTGCTGAAGCCCAAATAGAAGAATTTCGAAGTTCGATAACAAACTCCGAAATTGGGGGGCATGTGTTAACACCAAAATTTGGTACGGTTCGTTATCATGTTCGGTTAAGGAAAGAGGCTATATCAGCCGATGGAAGCTAATCCAGAAGAAGCTGAATTCAGGAAGGAATCGTGAAGACCACAGCATGGCAGTTAACTATTTTATCTATAAATTAGGTAGCTTTAATAATTTTTAGGAAAACCTGATCTCGTGTCCGATCAGGGGCTTGTTAATTTTTCTTTTATAGTTAGGAAACTCCTGTTTCATATCCGATCAGGACTGTATCAACTCGGGGTATAAATACGTATGCCCGGGGACCATGTAAACTATCTCACAGATCAATACAACTTCGGCGCATTGCCACCATTTTCGACGGGTTCTTGCTTCTCGAGCCGGGCTGCATTCGTTAGGTCCGAACTCCTGCGAGAGGGTAAGTCTCGTTACCCCGACTACCTTATCAGCTAGGACTTCCTCGGTTAGGTCCGATATTCTAGCTGATCTACGGTAGTCGGCTTACCACGGTGTATCTATTCTGTCTACTGCTGCATCAGTTAAGTTTTATCTCTTAGGCTAAGTGGATATATCACATCATGCGTGCATAGATTTTCTCAGCTTACTGGGTGTAATTTATCATCAGTTTATGCTGCATCGGTTAGGTCCGACCTACTAAATTGCCTGCGATAAGTTATTCCTGCTAGGTTGATAGATTTTATGCAAGCGTCTTATCGGAATGTATAGCCGATAAATTATCTTTTACTAGATAAAGCCGACTACATTGTCTTGATTATTATTTTGCCTATCTATTCTATCATCGGCTTTTAGCTGATGTCTAAGTGTTCTTTCGACAGTCGGCTGGCATATTATTTGCTTATATCATCATCGGCTTCTAGCCGATGTACAAGTACTATCGGCAATCGGCTAGAAGGAGTCTGTATCGTCTTGTTGGCCGATTGGATCAATGATCTAATTTTTTCTCTCCTTGTCAATTGCTGGGTCACATTGACTGGCACGCCCGCGAACCTCAAATTTAGGACCTGCACTGGAGCTAAACAGATCTCCTAGGCCTTCGCGTGTCTAGTGCACCGAACCAGATCATCAACTCGTCTTCAGCGCTGATCGGTGATTTTCGGTGTCAACACAAGGACAAGCCAGATTCAGGACCGGCTGACGATTTTCAAGATCCTCAGACCAAGCTCAATCACATCTTCGGAGGGCCGCACGCGTACAAGTCCAAGCGAAAACAGAAGCTATCTGCACGTGACGTCAACACGGTCTCTACGACGGACACCCCCCAGTACCTGCGCTGGTTTGAGATGGCCATTACATTCAATCCCGTAGATCACCCAGATCGGGTCTCGCATCCGGGACGCTACCCACTCGTCCTGGATCGGTTGTCAAGAATATCAAGTTGAAGAAGGTGCTCATAGACGGAGGCAGCGTGCTCAACATCCTGTTCACCAAGACTCTGGATGAGATGAAGATTCCTCGTTCAGATCTGCGGCTGAGTACGGCGCCCTTCCACGGGATAATTCCCGGCCTCTCTTCAACACCACTCGGGCAGATTACTTTGCCGGTAACCTTCGGCACGCGGGATAACTTCCGCATAGAAAACATCTGCTTCGAGGTCGCCGACTTCGAGACTGCGTACCACGCCATACTCGGACGACCGGCGCTCGCCAGATTCATGGTGGTACCGCACTATACGTATATGGTGCTCAAGAAGCCAGGCCAACAGGAGTCCTCTCCCTACATAGCGATGTCAAGCAAGCCTTCACCTGCGACAAGGAGAGTTGCGAATTGGCTCAATCACAAGAGGCGGCAGTCGGGCATGACAACATCCGGCAAGCCATCACAGCCGAAGTCGAGGAAGACCCAGTTCCGGCCAAGAAAACAGCGAAGTCGGGAATTTCAGCGGACTTGGACACAAAGAAGATCCCCCTGGACCCTTCCAACCCCTCCAAGACTGCCCTAGTCAGGACCGGACTCGACCCCAAATAGGAAGACGCGCTCATCACCTTCCTCCAAGCCAACAAGGATATCTTCATGTGGAAACCGTCTGACATGCCAGGCATACCAAGGGAGGTGATCGAGCACGCCCTAAACGTGAAGACAGACGCCAAGCCAATCAAACAACAGCTGCGCCGCTTCGCTCAAGACTGAAAGGATGCTATCCGAGAGGAGATAACAAAGCTTCTTGCAGCCGGGTTCATCAAAGGGGTCTACCACCCGGATTGACTGGCAAATCCAGTCCTGGTCCAAAAGAAAAACGGTAAATGGCACATGTGCGTCGACTACACCGATCTCAACAAGGCGTGCCCCAAGGACCCGTTTGGTTTACCAAGAATAGACTAGGTGGTGGACTCAACTACAGGGTGCGACCTTCTCAGCTTTCTTGATTGTTACTCGGGATACCACCAAATTAGCTTAAAAGAGGAGGACTGTCTCAAGACATCTTTTATCACGCCGTTTGGAGCGTACTGCTACATCACCATGCCGTTCGGTTTGAAAAACGCTGGAGCAATGTATCAACGGGCAATTCAGCGGTGTCTACACACTCAGATCGGGCGCAACGTGGAAGCCTATGTTGATGACGTGGTAATCAAGACTAAGTCCAAAGAAGACCTCATCGCTGACCTGCAAGAAACCTTCCTCAATCTTCGAAGATTCAAGATGAAGTTGAACCTGGAAAAATGCGCCTTTGGTGTTCCATCCGGCAAGCTACTTGGCTTCATTGTCTCACATCGCGGCATCGAGGCCAACCCTGAGAAAGTCAACACAATAATGAACATGGCTCCCCTGACTAACCAGAAGGACGTGCAGAAGCTAATAGGCTGCATGGCGGCACTCAGCCAGTTTATTTCCCGACTGGACGAACGCGGTATGCCCTTTTTCAAATTATTAAAGAAAGCCGACGACTTCCAGTGGACTCCTGAAGCCCAGCAAGTCTTCGAAGACTTCAAGAAATTTTTCACATCACCCCCCATGTTGGCGGCACCTATGCCCCAAGAACCGCTAATGCTATATCTGGCGGCAACTACTCAGGTAGTCAGCACGGTGCTGGTGGTTGAGCGACCCGAACCGGGTCACATCCAAAAAATACAATGGCCAGTTTACTTTGTCAGCAAGGTCCTTCCCGACTCAAAAACGAGATATCCACAGGTCCAAAAGCTACTTTACGGTCTACTCATCACTGTCCGGAAGCTGGTGCATTATTTTCAAGCACATCAATTCACGGTGGTCACATCATTTCCACTCGGGGACGTCCTACACAACCACGAGGCCACCAGCCGAATCGCTAAATGGGCGCTCGAGTTGATGGCATTCGACATCACCTTTTAGCCATGGACAGCAATCAAATCACAAGCTCTAGCCGACTTCGTGGCCGAGTGGACAGAATTTCACCTACCCACATCAATAGAAAAGCTAGAGTACTGGACAATGTACTTCGACGGTTCTCTACGGATCGGCGGCGCCAGGGCTGGCGTCGTACTGACGTCCCCCACAGGCGAAAAACTTAAGTATGTTCTACAAATCCACTTCCCGGCTTCCCACAACGTCGCCAAGTACGAGCCACTTATCCACGGGCTCCGCATCACTATATCACTCGGCATACGTCGACTGGTTGTGCGCGGGGACTCCCAGCTTGTGGTAAACCAAGTAATGAAAGATTGGACATGTCTCGACGATACCATGGCGGCATACTGTCAGGAGGTCCGCAAGATGGAGAACAAGTTCGACGAGCTGGAGATAACACATGTCCTACGACAATACAACGATGCTGCAGACGAACTGGCAAATATGGGATCCAAGCGAGAAGCAGTCCCGACTAGAATCTTTGTCGAGTAACTCATGGAGCCATTAGTCAAGAAGAAACTGGCGCCGGAGCAGTCGGGAGGTGAACCTACCCTGGCTACAGACGAGGTGCTGCACATATGTCAAGACTGGTGGACTCCTGTCATCAAATTCCTCCTAGACGATGAACTCCCAGACGATCGCAGTCGGGCCGAGCAAGTCAAACGTTGAAGCAAGAGCTTGCTGCTAGTCGGAGAAGACCTGTACCGAAGAAGTGCATGCGGTGTCCTCATGCGCTGTGTCACCACCGAGGAGGGCAAGCAGATTCTGCAGTCAATTCACTCGGGCATATGTGGCAACCACGCCGCATCCAGGACATTAGTTGGAAAGGCTTACCGGCAGGGATTTTTCTGGTCAACAGCAGTAACAGACGCCAAAGACATTGTTCGCACATGCGAAGGCTGCCAGTTCTACGCACGACAAACCAATCTCCCAACCCAAGAACTCCAAACTATCCCTATTTCTTGGCCATTCGCAGTATGGGGGCTCGACATGGTCGGGCCTTTCAAGAAAGTGCTAGGAGGGTTCACACATCTATTCGTCGCAGTTGACAAGTTCACCAAGTGGATTGAGGCCAAACCCGTTGCAACAATAACAGTGGCGCGAGCAAAGGACTTCGTCATGAGTATACTATACCGATTCGGGGTCCCTAACCGCATTATCACTGACAACAGTACTCAGTTCACGGGCGGCGTATTCCAAGACTTCTGTGAAGATTTCAGCATCAAGATCTGCTACGCATCTGTGGCACACCCACAGAGCAACGGACAGGTTGAACGAGCCAACGGTATGGTCTTACAAGGTATCAAGGTTAGGATATTCGACCGACTACAACCATATGCGGGCCAGTGGGTACAAGAACTCCCATCTGTTCTCTGGTTTCTTAGAACCACGGTTAGTCGGGCAACAGGGCAATCCCCTTTCTTCCTAGTCTACGGTGCCGAGGCTATGCTACCTACCGAGTTACAGTTCGGCTCTCCGTGAGTTCGGGCTTACTCATAAGACATCTCCAATAACACCCGACTGGTTGAATTAGATCAGCTGGAAGAAGCAAGGGACATCGCAACAATCCAGTCGGCAAGGCATCTACAAAGTCTGCGGCACTACCACAATCGCAATGTCCGTGGCCGCGCCTTTTTGGTTGGGGATCTCGTCTTGAGGAAAATACAAACCACCAAAGACAGGCACAAATTATCCCCAATCTGGGAAGGGCCGTTCATTATAGCCGAGGTCACGTGGCCAGGTGCCTACTGACTGAAGACCGAAGATGGTGCCCTTATCAGCAACTCATGGAATATAGAATAGCTACGTCCTTTCTATACCTGAGTTTTACATTTTTCCATGTGTACAGTTCTTTCTTGACTCACTACGCCGCTTGTCCCAACTGAGTAGTGAGTCGGGGGCTGCATGTATCATATGTGCTTTGTCAATAACATACGAGCCTGTGTTACTTAAGTTATGAAGTTTTGCTACGACTTTATTACGTTTGCCCGAGTACAGCTTTCTAGTGAACGATTTTTGTTAAGTTCCTATAGACTAACTCGGCGTAGACCATATAGTCGGGTAAGACTAATGACAACTGAGTAACAACTTAGGGCTTGGCGGCATTGCACATATATTTACACATGTACTCACAAAAGTTTCTGCATACCGACTACATGATATATTGCTCTTACAGATCCAGGTCTCGGGTGATTATCTCCGCAGTCGGCCTTGCCCCGGCTATCAGCTCCAGAGCATCCTCAGGCGTCGTCTTCTCGGCAAACCCCTCCCCGATGGCTTCAATGTCTGCCCTCGGGTAGATGGATTTGGTCATTGCTAGGGTCTAGGCCACGTCGGCAATAACACACTCATCCGAGTACCTCTTCAGGGCACTTGGTGCATCTTCAAGGCGCGCCTCTACCTGGGGGATCCTGGTGCAGCCGGTTCCCATGGGGCGAGGATCTATAAGGTCAAGGAGCCCTCTCACCGAGTCGACGAGGGCCTCCCGCGACCACTAGACAAGTCTTATCTTCTCTCTGTAAGCCTCAAATTGGGCCTAGGAATTGACTCTTGTAGCTGCCCAGGTTCATCGATGAGTAAACTCGTTAGGCAAAACGACAGACGGAGCAATAAATGGATTGGTTAAAGTCATTGTCAGGGCAGAGGCTTACTTTTATAGTCGGCCTCCCACTTGGTTGCGACCATCTCCAGTTCGTCTTTTTTGTCCTCGAGCTTGGCAGCGGCCTTCTTTAGATTGGCCTTCTCTTGCTTGAGCTCGACATTGGCCTTTGTCAGACTGGCCTCACTTCTTTCAAGCTCGGCCTTGGCTCTCTCGGCCTCCTCCAGCCGAACTTTTTCCTCTGCTCGGGCCTCCAACTCGGCTTCGAGGGCTGCACATCAAAACAGTCAAGTGCTCGGCATGGCAGTCAGGACGCAACTGGGCAGTCGGGAGACAGCATAGCTGGAGGAATCACAGCAAGGGCTTGGTCAAGAAGGTTTATGCAGGGAACTTACCTCTGATCTTCTTGGCTTGGTCCCACTTTTTGATCCTGAGCTGAGCAACGGCATCTCTCAGCCAAGTCTCCCGCCCCTCCAACGTGGCCTTCAGCTCCCGAAGCTGGTCCAATTCCTAGAGGTGAGGGGCAACCTCGGTCAGGACCTCGTTCATCTTTTCGGCGCGGTTGACGAGTTTCTGAGAAAAGCAAGTCGGAGCAGAATCAGTTGACAGAACGCATGCACAAAGAAGATTATCAAGACCCCAGCACAACGAAGACGACACCTGAATCCCTTGGGAGGTGGTAATCGTGGCCTGGAGCAAATTCTCAAGCTCCTTTTTCGCCGCGGTCTCGTCATGTTTGTACCTTTTCACGGTCCTGTCAGGCGCTGTCCACCGGAATGTCCTGGCAAATTTACGCGGTGGCGCTTCAATCCTGGGGAGGTTCGGCAATTCAGGCGGCAGCAACAATGATGACGATGACAACAACCATGACGGCGATGGAGTCATGGCCCCCACCTCGGCGGCCCCTGTGGCCTCGGGAGCTGGCTCGGGGGCTGACTCGGGGGCTCTGGCAAAGGCTTCAACAACAGGCAGTGGTTCAGGGGCTGGGTTGGCAGCTTTGGCAACCGCCCCTTGGTCGGACGGCGCCGGCGGCCCTGCAGTCGGGACCATCTTGGTCTCTGCGACTAGGACGGCCTCTGACTCGGCAGGCACACTCACGGGCGCCGGCTCAGCTAGGGCAGGTTCAACGATCGGAGCGGCCGGTGCGGTCTCCTTAAGATTGACATCGACACATTTCCTACATAACAAGTCAGACATTAAAACATTGCTACAGCGGACAAGAATTCCAGAAGATCCAACACAGCTTACCTCTTGGAGAACTTAAGTCTCCCACCGAGTGATCCGGGCCCCGACGGCGCACTGCGACCAGCTGTCGAGCTAGTCAGTGCGGCAGTCGGTGGTGGCGTTCTCTCCCGAGTCATCCTCATTTGTGGTATGGCCTGTTCGGGCGCTTGGGTACTCGGCGGTGCTTGCCCTTGCCGCATACTCGGTGGCACTTTCAACGGGCTCGACCGTGTTGAGCTCGGCTGCGCTGGTCCTGGCCTAGGACTTGATGGCCTTGGTGCCGCGCCAGCTATGTCCCTTATCCTCAAGCTTCCTGCCGTGGCACTCGGCGTCATGGCCTTCTTGCCCCGATACGTGGCTGGTCTTTTCCCCGTTCTCTTCGAGTCGGGTTGGGCAGCAGAAGGACTCCTCGGCCTCTTCTTTGACTTGGAGGCTGACAACAGGCGGGAGTCCTCATCAAACTCCTCGCACCACTACAGATGATTTAACAAAGTACATCACACAATGCTGGGTAATCATATATACAAGCTCACCGACATTCATTACAGAAGAAAGACGAAGGTTACCTGGGGACGGGGCTGATTGTGGCTATAAGACGTGATGTGGTGTTTCTCGTCCTCGGTCTCGACCACCCCGCTGGAGAAATAACCAAACAAGGTTTCGGTCACTTTCTGCTCGTTGGCCAACTCGTGGCTGACTCGGTCAGGGTCGTATTTTCCCAGGTAATCCCAGCCGAACGCGCTTCTCAGCATCAGTGGCTGGATGCGCCGAGTCAGAAAATGCCTAGCCACCCAAGGTCCGGTCAGGCCGGCTTTCTTGAAGCTATCCAATTTCGCCAATAATTGATGCACTTGGCCCATCTCCTCAAAGGTTGGATCTGCTGACCAATTTGGTGAAACCACCGGTGGCAAGCCGGTAAATGGACGCAAGGAAGGTGTCAAATCTGAACAATAGAACCACTCCTTGTGCCAACCTTTCAAGGAAGATTTCAAAGGAAGATCGATGTATGTTTTCTTCCTCTCGCTCCTCAATTGAAGACGAGCCCCCCCAATCACTTGGATGTTACTCTTGGAGGGCTGGGGTTTAACGTGGAACAAATGCCTAAAGAAGTTGAAGTGGGGTTCCACACCCAAGAAACACTCGCAGAGAGTCACGAATATGGAGATTTGAAGGATCGAGTTGGGATTCAAATTCACCAACTCCAATCCGTAGAAATCAAGGATGCGGCGGAAGAATGCAGAAGAGGGAAGGAACAAGCCTTGGTCAAAAAAAGAGGCAAATACTACGGTCTCGCCGGATGGAGGATTTGGAACCGACTCACCCTTAGCCGGCCGCCAATGAATCACCTCCTGGCTTTGCAGCTTCAGTTGACTCTCCAGCAGCTTCAGTTTCACCGCGCCGCAATCCAAAGTCGGCCAGGCGTTCTCTGACGCACCCGCAGAATATGAAGCCTTCGACATGCTTGGGGACGGAGAAGTTTGGGGGAAATGCGATTGGTGGCTTGGAATAGACAGAGAAGATCGGAATCGCTCGAGTTCTAGTGGGAAACAGCGAGCAGCAGCGAACCCTAGCGAAGCGAAAGGCGAAATTTGGGCGCGGAGGCGGAAGACGAAACGATTGGTCGATTTGGGGAAGATGAAGGAATCTTTTTCTCTCTCCCCATCTTGTATAGAGCCTGTGCCAACTAAATGGGCTTGGGCCTACACAGTCGATGCTGGGCCACCAAGATATGAGTTTCTACAGTAGCACGCTCATAATGGGCCGCTTGCGGGCTATGTTAAAATCGCAGTGCTGGTGTTACTAACAGGAACCGATGAGGTAATAGATATGCTTCATGAGAGCCTTATTGCTAAACATATATATTTGGGTATCTGTTTTATCCACCAAGTCTCGAGGATATATCCTTACAAGGATCATAGGCTGGTCTTCATTAAAATTAGGGATGCAGGTACCTTTCTGAAGTACACCTGACCACGCAATGGATTTATTTTCATACAGTGGTACTCAGCCTACATGCTTGGCCAACAGTTGCCATGAGCAACGTTATTTCGGTTGATATGATGCTGAAGAGTCTAATTTCCGAGTAAGTGCACTACTCAGGAGAGACTATAAATATCTTTTCCATCTGACATGACGCTGAGGAGTCTAACTTCCGAGTGGGACGCCACTCGGGAAAGACTATAAACCCCCTATTCCACCTGACATGAAGCTGAAGAGTCCCATATACGGGTGGCATGCTACTCGGCAAGACTATAAATTATATTCCGGTTGATATGATACCGAACAGTCTCATATACCAGTAGTAATCTACTCGGGAAAGACTACAAGGTTAAAGATCTTTGACATTATGTTTAATTGTTTTCACAATTAAGCACAAAGTTGGGGGCTACACCTAATAGGTGCGCCTATTCAGCGCACACTATTCATTCATCAATATGAAGCCCTTCATAGCCTCATTGCCAACTGACATGAAGCAGGACTCGGGAAGATGAAGCACTCGGACACAGAGTACTCGGGAGTAATGCACTTGGGCAATCTTCACCGTGGAGGACGAGCACTCGGCATCAGCTGTGACTCAACTATGAAGGTCTCAAGGGCTACTGTGGAGGCCATGGGCCCCGGGTACCTCATCACAAGCATATGGGCCACTCGGATAGAGGATGGGCCGAGTCTTGTAGTTAGAGATATAGTAGCACCCGGTAGGCTTTGCCTTGTATAATAAGGAATGTATAGTCTTAGCTAGGTAAGATGTATCTCTAAGAAGGAAATTCCTTGGCCGTATCCGGCTGGGATTCCTACCTTGTACCCCTGCCCCTCAGTATATAAGGGGAGGCAGGGCGCCCCCTGAGGGCAGAGAACAACACACGAGATCATTGATCGACGAATACCTCAGAGGAATAACACCACAACTGGACGTAGGGTATTACCTCACATCGAGGGCCTGAACCAGTATAAAATCTTCTTCGTGTTCCTCTGCAATCCACCGAGTTTCCCCTTGCCGAGTAGCCCTATAGTTTTTTTGCTGGTGTAAAACATTGACAGGATTTAATGCACAAATTAGATTTGGAAATTTGGGTTAATTTTGGGGCGTGACACAACCTGCCAATTAATCAAGTTTTAGTTGTCCAATTTAATTAACCACACATGACCTCGGTTGTGAACTAGATCATCATTTCATGTCATCCATAAGTCATAAATAAAAGTTAAGTGATAGCCCATAAGTTCCACTATAGTTTCTAAGCATGGCTAAGCATAGTCCTATAATTATTCTAGCTAATCAATAATTAAAGCAAGCTAGTCACATTATCCCATAGGTACAAATAATAGGTGATCAAAGCAAATGGGACGTAACAAAGAATAGGGTTTCCCTCCCAATGACATTGCAAATTAAATGCATATTTGAAAGAAATATAGCTTTAAACCATGGGTTCAACATGCTCAAAGGGATTTAGGATCTGTGTGACTTGCCTTTCTGCTCTGCGAAGGCCTCGGAACTCTCCTCGTAGAATCCTGCTTCCTCCGAAACATTGGTGGCTAAAGGCAATAAACAGAAACAGTACATAACAACACATCAACAGCACAAGATTATATTTTTATTGGATAGATCTCGATTTTTAAAGAATTTTGCAAGTTGAATCACCCCAAACAGAGTTAGGATGAATTAGTTATGAATTTCCAAAGTTTAAAGCCTATTATATGGGTTTTAGAATTTATTAAGGGATTTATGACGTCAGCCCTAGGGGGAGAGAGTGAGATCCGGCAGCTAACGCGTGGGCCCCACAAGACAGAGAGAGAGAGGAGACGGGTTCACCATGGACCGAGTTCACCGTAACGGTGCACGGGAACGGACGGCTCAAATTGATCTAGCCCTAGATTAGAGAGCCGAGATTAAACCTGACCAGATCGAGCTATGGGGTGCTGACTAAGTGGCCACGTTGGCTGGACAGCTGAGGTGGCACTGACCAGGCGATGATAAGGCCGCCACATAGGCAGACCGGTGGCGGCGGCACAGTGTGGCGACCGTTCAGAGGGGGTCGAAATGTCCCACAACACATGTAACCGCCCAGGAAGTTCAGTTACACATAGAATGATATAGAAATAGAACTTCGATTAATTATACAAACCGACAAAGTTCTAGTACAACCCAAACTCAACACACGCACATAATGGGCCTATGGCTGTACATGTACAACCAAAAGACAACTCTGCACCACAGGAACGGCCTGAGTGTAGAGTCGACCTAGAACTCGAAGCCTTCCTCTTCGTCCCAATCCAGCGGATCGATGGCTTCCTCGACTTCACTTGCAACTTCTTCCTGAACGGCTGGAGCCCAAAATATGCAAGACTGAGTACACAAGTACTCCGCAAGCCATGTAGGAAAATATATAGTGATGCAGGATATAACAAAGAAGGGAACTGGTTTAACTCTGAACCTTATTAGTAGTTCACAAACATCCCAATTTATAAACAAATTTAGTTTTAAAGGGTTTAATATTACATGTCATCTCACAATTTAAACCATAATCACAATTCTACTCATGCCATCATTCTGGATTCACCCATAGACATATCTCCATTTACCGGGAGCACGGCGTATTCGAATACCAAACGACTCTACAGCGTCTACCCAGCTTTACCTGCACAATACCCACAGCTAGCCAGGCTGAAGATAACAAAGTGTAGTACTGCCCCAAGCTCATCTCTATTCTGCCTAGCAAGTTATAGGACAAGGCGCCAGTTGGCCTCAACTTGGCCTTCGCGAGGGTGTGCACCAACCTGACGACTCATCCACCCACTATTGCACGACTAGGAGGAACACGCAGTCCTCAAAGACCGCAAAGGGCACCGCAGCACCCACACTCATATAAACAAATAATCTTACATCACTCAGTGGCCATTACACACGTTAAAGCCTAAAATGACAATACACTGAAAGGCTGCGAAGTTCAATTCACTGAAGCAGTACACACTGGGTCGGAATACCTCGATCGTACGGATGGGTTCTAACTATGTCACTTATACTGGCACAAGGCGGTTATGTCCTTAAAACTTTACATATATCATATACTTCCAAAACTATCACATAAAATAACAGTTTCATATAATATTCAATATGTTCATAATAAGCAGGATTAACCTAGAGTTATCAAAGATATATATAGGACTCAACTCAATGCATGGCATTACATTTATAACAATATCAAATAAAAGGTGTTATCTATTTCGAAATACTTTGGAAAATTAACTCATGCATCCTATGTAAGTACTTCAAGGTAGTACTCTACCCAAAATATGACCTAGCTCCAGATCGGGTTCAATTATTATTCAAAGGATGCATGACTTGCCTTTGGGATCGGCGTAGTCGTACCAATCGTCTCCTCCTACGATTACATAGGCGTGTGCGTCAGCTGCGGACTCGAATTCCTCGAATGGATCTGCTGCGGCGGAATCTATCGATACACAAATAAAATAAATAAGCGAATAACTCCAAATAAATGCCAAAAATTTAGAAAGTGCATAGAATATTAAAAGAGGAATTATGGAAGAAATTTGGGATTTTTCCGAAGTCGCGTCGAGCAGAAACCCTAGATCTAAAATTAGGGTTTTGTCAACGGATGCTCGGATCAGGACGAAACTGGCACGGATGGATTCGGAATAAATCAAGGAGTCAAGAATAGGTCTCGGATTTTGATTTCGAGGGCAAAAGAGTAATAAACCAGTTGAAACAGTGAATAGAGCCTTTTCTAAATTATGTTTCAATAGGAAATTAGGATTTTCATTTCTCTCTCTCTTTGCTTACAGGAGCCGGCTGGTGTCAGAGGTGCCGGCAACGGAGGAGGCCGGTTCCTAACAACGGGTGCCGTTTTGGGTCCTGGGGTCATGGTGACCCCATTCCCGAGGTCAGTGGCGGTGGAAGAGCCGGCGGTGAGGCGCGTGGCAGCGAGCAGAAGGTGGCGGCGGCGGCGCTCATGGTGGCGGCGGCTCCGACGAACTCCGATAGGGGCGTAGGGGTCAGAAAGCATCAGGGGACTGAGGGGGATCTAGTGGTGCCGGTGGCTCTGGCTAGGAGGAGCCGAGGCGGCGGAACGCCGAACGGCAGGCGGCGGCCGAACAGGGCAGCGCGGCGTGGGCGGCGCCGGCGTGCAGCCATGGCAGAATAATGACGGAAGGAGAGGGGAAAGAGACTCCTGGACATGGAGAAAATGATGGATACCTCAATTTTGAGAGATAGACGATGACAGCGATGGATTTTGGGGATCGAGCGGAGGCGGCCGAAGCTAGGGCTTCGCCGTTCTTACTCTGGTGACAGCGAACGGTGGCACGAAGTCTAGTGTGGCTTCCGGCGAGCTCGATCTGCGGTTGGATACTGGAGAAACTCTGGAAGGACGAGCAGAGAGATGACGCGTGTGCACTACTCAGTTGAGTGAAGCAGCTGCGTGGCGAGGAGAGCAGAAGCAGCGACGGCGATGGTAGCGCTCTGTCTCTCGGCAGAGGCGGTGGAGGGAGGATGGGCCGGCCTGGGCTGGGTCCAATTTGTCTCTGGTGCGGCCTGGGCTGGCGGCCAGAGGGAAAATAACAAAAAGAAAGAGAAGGAAGAAGAAAAGAAAAATGGACTGGGTCGATGATAGGCGAAAGAAAAATGGGTCGATGACCTAAAAACGACGCAGACTTGTCAATGCTTTGCACCGGCAATAAGACTATGGGGCTACTCGGCGAGAGTAAATTCGGTGGACTGCAGAGGAACACAAGAGAGTTATACTGGTTCAGGCCCTCAAGGTGAGATAATACCCTACGTCCAGTTGAGGTGTTATTCCTCTGAGGTGTATGTAGACCGATGATCTGGTTGCTCTTGTTGTGCTTGCCCTGAGGGGCGCCCTGCCTCCTTTTATATACTAGGGGATAGGGGTACATGATAAGAATCCCAGTCGGATACGACCAAGGGATTTCTTTCTTAGAGATAGAATCATATTCGACTAAGACTATGTTTCCTTATTATACAAGGTACAGCCTGCCGGGTGCTATCTTATCTCTAATTACATGGTCTGGCCCATCCTCTATCCGAGTGGTCCATGTACTGGTAATGAGGTATCCGGGGCCCATGGCCTTCACAGTAGCCCCTGAGACCTTCATAGTTGAGCCACAGCTGATGCCGAGTGCTCGTCCTCCACGGTGAAGGTTGCCCGAGTGCAGTGCGCCCGAGTACTCTTTGTCCGAGTAAGTCTTCTCCCGAGTCCTGCTTCATGTCAGCTGGCAGCGAGGCTATGAAGGGCTTCATGTAGATATATGAATAGTGTGCGCCGAATAGGCGCACCTATTAGGTGTAGCCCCCGACTTTGTGCTTAATTGTGAAGACAATTAAACATAAAGTCAAAGATCTTTAACCTGGAAGTCTTTCCCGAGTAGATTACTACGGCTATTTGTGACTCTTCGGTATCATGTCAACCGGAATAAATTTTATAGTCTTGTCGAGTAGGAGACTACTCGTATATAGGACTCTTCAACTTCATGTCAGTCGAAATATATGTTTATAGTCTTGCCGAGTACAATGCTACTCGTATATGGGACTCTTCAGCGTCATGTCAGCTGGAAAAAAGGGTTTATAGTCTTTTCCGAGTGGCGTCCCACTCAAAAGTTAGACTCCTCCGCATCATGTCAGCGGGAAAAGATATTAATAGTCTCTCCCGAGTAGTGCACTACTCGAAAGTTAGACTCTTCCGCATCATGTCAGCGGGTAAAATGTTGCTCATGGCAACTCATGGCCACGCATGTAGGCCGAGTACCACTTTATGAAAACAAATCCATGGCATGGTTAGGTGTACTCAAGAATGATACCTGCATCTCCAATTTTAATGAAGACCAGCTTGCGATCCTTATGAGGATGTATCCTCGAGACCTGGTGAATAAAACAGATATCCAAACATATATGTTTAGCAATAAGGCTCTCATGAAGCATATCCGTTTACCTCATCGGCTCCTGTCAGCAGCACCAGCACTATAATTTCAACTAAGCTTGCGAGCGGCTGTCGGACCCGGGTTTGACCCCGAACCCTATGTGTGTACCGTGCTAGTCCCACGATCAATTGCTAGCACCACATTCAACATTGGCATCATAATCATACATCACAGGTCCAGCTCACAGCGGACCAACATAAGTCGTACAAGAGTCTAGACTTTAGCGATTACATAGAGGCCGACCGGCCAAATAGACAGCAAATTAACACAAGAGTTCAACAGCGGAAACAAAGATAATAGAGGCATCAAAAACCAGCAAGTATGCCTCTGCCCGCCCAACAGGCAACCAAGTCCGGTAAGCCCTAGTAAGCACCGTCGTCGTCGTCTCAAAACCCGCTGCATAGAAGTACCCGATTGTCGGGTCCTCCTACAACCATCTCTAAAAAAAGAAGTCACACAAGCGTGTGTGAGTACAATACGTACTCCGCAAGACTTATAGTGTTGCAATGGTATTCCATAATATGCGAAGGTAAAACAGGAATGGTTCAGGTCCTGCAGTTTGCATAATTCATAATATACATAGCCTGAAAACATTGCGGTTTTGTAACGAAATTTTTGGTAAAACAAGCTAGCACAGCAAACAAGTATATAAGCATCAACCCCAAGCGTTTCCAACCATATGGGCTCCCTGCCCTGCCAGCCAACGTGGCGACACGCTGCCACAACCATCCAGCGAACTCCCCGTGTTCGCCACCAAAGATCTTTCCCCCAAAACAGTTCCAAAAATTAAAACTACTAACGGTGGAGAATTCCCAAGTCGTCCATAACGGAGGACACGGCTATTCGAATAGTTTTAACTCTCGAGAGTGTGTACAACTGTACCACATGACAAGATAACATGAGCTACCACACAGGAGGCTCACACCATCAATGACAAAGCCTTTCTCCAACGTTGACCTAGCAATATCCAAGCGCTTATGATCCTATCCCCTAGGGGGAGTTGGGAGGCCTCCCAAAAATCCCCAAGGCTCATACAATGTGCTGGTCACCCTTGAACAATAATCAAGGTACCTTCGAGCTATGACATACAAACCATACCCCCGCACTATCCCAATGTCAACAAAAAATTGACCTACTACTACCACCGCGGGTCTATTGCTAATATATCAAACAATATACTAAAGCTAGGAACTCCCCATCAGAGCCACATGTGGTTTGCACTGTGCTTCTTAGGTTCTAGCTGACACCATAGAATCGTCCTTAGTGACGCCGGGCGGAGACAACCACCCTAAATCCGATACCACAACAAGCACGAACACTAGCATCACACCATTCCGCCCAAGTCCAAAAGCCTTGGTTTTGTCAGTTTTTTGTCTTTCAACCATCAGCACAGGGTGCAAGGAAATACCCACTGTTTCTTCATTTTCCGTATGAATTTCGCCAAATGCTTTCTTTTTCTTCAACATTCCCAAATTCAAAGTAACAAGCTATAGCTTCGGATTAAAAAGCAACTAAGCATATACCTATTGCAATCTTCCCAAACCACATGAACGCCAAATTAATTCTGCGAGTGGCGAAACCATAAGTGACAAGGAGATTCATGTATACTTCAACAGTTAACCAAGGAAATGAGGGGCATATGCAACAACGAGGTTAACCTCACCCCAAGGAAGCCCCACACATTGTAACAAGTCAAGAACATCGCCATGGCCTATAAGAGTTTGCAATCAATTATAGTTTAGTAGAGTTGAAATATAGGAGCGAATTATCAAGGGGTGCTTGCCTTGTTCTGCGACTCTTGGGAACTCTTTCGGATCCTTCCCACAACCGGAGACGAAAAGAGTCTTCCACGACGTCGTGTTCTGACCGAGAATCGCCACTACCACGAATGCAATGAAAACAACCGCCAAAACTTAACAGTACTGGAGGAATACGAATATTATTGCGAATATGCAAGTGCATATTTCAGATGAAATTTAGGAAAGAGAGAGATCGCCCATGGAAATCCGAGTTTGATGAGGCAGAACGGGCTAACGAGAATCGCTCTGCTGCTAAAATCGAAGAGATAAATATGGAGAACATGCGTTTATCGCTCGACCGAACAGCAGAAACGGCTGAAAACATTCTACCGACTTTTAACGGATAAAATGCGTCTATCTGGAGAGCGATTTTCGTGTCGTAGCATAATATTCTATGGTACAGAGAACCCTCATTGGCGTCGGTGTGCTGTGAACCTAAAGGACATAACTCCCGAACCAAAGATGAAGTATTCTCCAACTCAGCTAGCGCATATCAGCACATCCACCACAAGCGCACCATCACCGTCAGCTAATCACCGCGCGGCCCGTAGATGCTATAAAAGACAGCTTCCCAACAACGTGAAGTCCAACCTGAGCTGGATGAAGTACTTACACCTAAAAGGTCAATATGGGGGCGATGCGAAGTTGTCTAGTGCTAGGAAGGTTCACGAATGTGACAAGAGTGTAACCCCTGGTATGGGAAGGCTTCAGAAACAGAAGAGTCACCGAGGAACTGAAGCGAGCAGAACGCCTGTTAAAAACATGTCTTACGTAAACCGCGCCAAACTGACACGTCGTTCGCCTCCCGGTTAACAGATGACGACAAAAAGGAAAACAGACAGCAGCTGAAATTCTTCTCGTAGGAGTTTTAATCCGTTCATAAAGCTGGGAGGCCAACCTGCTGTTGGGGCTGATGGCGCAGGGATAGGCTGCTACTCACTCACACCTAAGGCGGCACGCATGGAATGGCTCGGTTGAGAGGCCAAGCTAGTATACGGATTCGACCCTTTTGTCTGACCTCGTGTCCTCCAATGCCACGAGTGCCAAGCAGCGCATAGCGTATATGACCAGGCAAGTGAGCCAAACGGAGGATCGAAGCCTCTTCAGGTCCGCCATGCCAAGAGTCGAAGGCCTACCACAGAGCGGCCCACATTCTCCCGATTGAGCCTCCGGCCAATCCACACATATGCCACTAGTGCAGTCGATGCTTGGAGCGAGATGCAGAGGAATGGACATACAGGCCAACAAGAACTGTGAGGGCAGAACAATGGATCTCCCAGAATAAATAAGATGCAGAGGTACATGCAGACAGAAGCTCACCGTATGGAGTGTCAGGCAGGTACGGAAGGCAAGATTTGAGCGCAGTGATGATCAGGCTCAGCGCAAAAAGGGCGTTGCTCCCCAATGAGCTGCATCAAGCACTGTGATGCAGTTCAAAGCAGTAGAACTGGAAGTGGTTTGAACCGCACAGGACAGGCTAACTCACACAGTGGCGCAGAATTAGCGGCTGCAAGTGGTCATCCTTGGCGGCACTCGGCCGGCGCTCTGCACAAGACTGCATCCAGAGATGCTGCGGCTGAATACCATGGCAGCGGATGCTTAAGCCTGACTTGCCTTCTCGAGGGCAAGAGAAAACGGAGTCAGGCTCGAGCAGAAGAAACGTCGTGGCGACCACAAGCTGAGACAAGTAAAACTCACCGGAGCTCATCAGACGAGAAAGCGTGTGCTCGAGCGCTC
>RYFJ01002322.1:0-203334 GCA_003991445.1 Oryza meyeriana var. granulata
GATCCCCCCTGCCGATTGTATTAAACACTGATGCATTGTCGAGGGCACGCAACAGTCTCGCGTGAATCAGTCTGCCGAGAATGTAAACTATATGTCCTCCCGTCAATGACGGGGAAAAACGTGTGCTAGTATGTCTATCGTCTATTCAATCCCACGTTTTAATATGCATATTTGCTCTCTGACTGATTTCCACCTTTGAAGTCTTTAGTCACAATATTTGTCTTTGATCATTGTATCTCGGCGCCCGTCCTTCCCCAACTTCGGATGTGCATGAGGCATGAGATTTACCGCTGCGCACTCTCTCGTTCCCTCATTTCACACATCTTTGTCATCTGGCTTCCATGTAACGTAACCCTTGAATAGTAAACGCTTTAGGTGAGACTGCCTCTGATCCTAGGTGTATCAAATCTGAGTTGAAGTTCTAGATTGCTGATGCAGTAGCGACACTCCTCATTCCGCTCTTATCTGACTGAAAGCGCTTTTACTCCTGGAGAGAATACTCATGTCCACCGAGCTGATGCATCTTCATTTTCGTCTTCCTCTTACTTCCGCCAAACTTTGTCTGGTCCTCTTGTGATGATTCGATTGCGGCTTCCTCTTGATCCTGGTCGCTGCTCTCTTGTTGCTTCTCATGTCGTAACCGTTGTGCCCTTCTCTTCTGACTCCTTCGTGAATATGCTGCTAGGACACCACTGAGGATTCTGGACTGTTTCTCATGTCTTCTTCTTCATCCTCTTCAAAGACACTCTTCACTTCTGATCCGGCCCTAGTCGGCCATCGAACGCCGCTCTTTTCTCCAAATGACGGCTGATCTTGTGAAAACCTCTCTGCTGGATCCACGGCGATTTACTAAGTCTACATTCTACTTCGGGGCATTTTTCAACCGATGGCAGTCTCATCCTTGATCCCAGCAAAACGGAAGAATTGGCAGTCCCAGTGCGGATTATATTGTGCTGGTTCATCCTCTGTTCTTTAGTCTTGAATATTTTTCTATCATGTCGATGAAGTAATCCTTGACTTGTACCTTTGATTGTCTTGCTCCATCGGCTTGATCCTTGATGATGACCTCCCGCATAGACCTGTTTACGGGCAAACGTGCCATCTATTTTTCATTGGCTTCTTGTCTTCAAACTTGATTCTTTGTCCTTGGTTCAACCGCCAACTGAATTTGGTTGCCGAAAAGACCTTGCACTCGTTTTATGGTGCGATATCGATTGTGCCAGCTTGCAATAGTTCCTCTTCTTTAGTTCTTCGGCTCATGAATCACGTGTGTTTTGGCGGCAATTTGGTATTTGCTTTCTCCTGTAACAAACAAGTCAAGAAATCTTGTCGGCTGTTTACTAACATCAAATCATACCGTTCTCCTTGCCGATATCTTGACCACGGGCTGTATGACTTTTTGTTCCTGGCCGCACTCCGCCAATCCAACTTCAGCATCGGATCCTCATTCATCTGAGTCCGTTGAATATCCTGACCTGAGCAACCGTCCTCTGGTACTTCGCTTTTTCGCCTCTTGAAATCGGCTTTCATGAGCCGATACTTTGTAGCCAGGGGACAGGGATTCAAACCTCTTGTGAAGACAAATCTCTCCTTAATCGGCGCCAGTAGACCCTGGAAAGCCAGATTTGCCCAGATGCCCATCCAATCGGTTCAAACTATAACATCGGTTTCTGATATCCCGAAATCGCTGAACATATTCCGGTACTGTTTCATCGTGGTCGTTGCTTAACCGATGTCATCAGGACAGTCTCAACTCATAAATTCCAGCAAAGAAATTATTGTGAAACTGCTTCTCCTAGATCGGACCAACCCCGAACAGAATTCGGCAGGTAATGAGGAGAACCATGTAAAAGCCGATCCAGATAATGATAGGGGAAAAAAATCTAACCCTCGGGCCTCTTCAGCCGATGCCTCCCTGCACTGTGCCTAGGAATCGGCTGACATGTTCTACTGTAGACGTGTTGTCCTGTTCGGCAAAACTTAGAAAAATGCCAGGACGCCTGTATCGGTGTGGTAACGGAACCTGTCAAAACCACTCAGGATATGGGCGATACATGAATGCTTGTTCCTTGGGCTTGATGCCGAATTGCTCCCTTACTATCTCTTCAACCGTGCGATAAGTCTTTCTTCTCTTACAATTCTCCTGTTGATACTGCCTGATACTGTATCGGCGGGGTTGGTTGCCTGATTCTGTCTGTGATACTCCCTCTGGTAAAGTACCTGGATCGCTCCGCCTCCTGGATAATTCTGCTATATCCTCCATAGTAGGCAGTCCGATGGTACCCAGCAGGCAGAATACTCTTGTTGCCCCCCCAGCCTGGTTCTGTGTAAACATATGCTCTGGTATATCTCTGTTGATGTTGTGAGCAATCCTGAGTTGGTTTCAACCTTCGGTGGGAGGGTAAACAGGACCCCGAGTTGGCTTGGCAATTGATCCATCAACAGTCTTCTTGATGAGATTAGGCAGTGTGTTTACCAAGACTCCCCGACTGATTGATGAGCGCATGGGAACAGCCTCATTAACCATCTCCTGCAAAGGCTTGATTGGTGGACTCTCGGGTTGTGTGCGGCTCGATTCTCCTACCAGTACTGGTTTTGGAAACTGAGACTTCTGAATAGGCCTTGCCTTGTCATACTGAAGATTCTAGGCACAGCTTCTGGAAATTTGTCATGGTCTGTTCAACTTGCTGTTTTTGTTCTTTCAGTTAGATCTTCCATGGTGACCGGAATTATGTTGTCCGTCTTGACTTCTTTTCTGGCCATGTTGAAATCTTGATTGAAACTGTGTTTGTTGAAAAACTTCGCCCACGGGCGTGCCAAAAGCGTGTTGACGCCGAAACCATCGGGGTTCCTGGTTCGGCGTCGGGTTGACACGCGAAGGCCTGGGGAGATCTGCTTAGCTCCAGTGCAGGTCCTAAAGTCTTGAGGTTCGTAGGCGTGCCAGTCAATTTGACCCTGTAATTGACCAAGGAGGAAAGAAATGTCAAATTCGCGAGCCAATCGGTCTGGAAGCCGGCTTGGACTCATCTCATCGGCCAATGGCCGATACGCACTGTAGCACTTATACGTCGGCTTAGAGCCGATGATGGCAGGAGCAATAGCATAATAATACGCAAATATCGAGCTAGCCGATCATCGAAGGGATATTCAAAAACCGGCTATAAACTTGGTAAAATAAACAGATATAATGCATAAGTAAATAAATCAAATAAATCCTAGCCAATCGTAATTTAGTGTTACTGGTGTTGTCGTGAAGATATGCTTGTGCCCGGGCCCTTGCTTACATCGGCTCCCGGGGTCTTCATCCGCTGCCCGGGCCCGTACACTGGTCCTTACCTAAGCCCGTGCCCGGGCCCTCACCTGGGGTCGTGCCCAGGAACCTGCCTGTACTTGTACTTGGATCGGCAGAATAAACCCATCGGCTAGTCCTTAGCCGATTGTAACAATAGTACAGGCAAGAGTGTATGATAAAGTATGCAATAACATAAATAATAAATAATTGATGAGCCAGCCGACTACTGAACAGAGCGAGTATAAAATAAGATAATGAATAAATGTAGTCGGCTTTAACAGATAACTTATCGGCTAAGCACTCCGATAACACCATCGCACAACACCATCGGCTCATCAAGAGTAAAGCTATTTATCGTCAGTTCTGTAGATCGGACCCAAACCGTTGCAGCACAGACCAACAATAATAGCGATTCTTCAATGGGGCCGATAGATATAATGCGATCGTGATGAGATAACTTACCGGCTTATGCACTCCGATAAGACGCCTACACACAAAGCATCGGCTAGCAGGACCAACTTATCACAGCAGTTTCAGTAGGTTCGGACCTAACCGATGCAGCACGAACTGATGATAAATCGCCCCTAGTAAGCCGATACGATCTATGCACGCGTGAAGTAATATACCTAATCAATCTATGAGGTCAAACTGAACTGATGCAGCCATAGATAAAGTAAATATATCGTGGTAAGCCGACTACCCTAAACCGGCTAGAATATCAGACCTAACCGAGGAAGTCCTAGCTGATAGGTAGCCGAGGTGACGAGACTTACCCTCTCGCAGGAGTTCGGACCTAACCGATGCAGCCCGGCTCGAGAAGCAGGATCCCGTCGAAGGGGTGGCGATGCGCCGAAATTTGTATTGATCGTTGTGATGATTTACAAGGTCCCCGGGCATACGTATATATACCCCGAGTTACATGAGTCCTTATAGGATACGGTATACACTTTCCTATCCATAATAGAAAATGCTAACTAACCCTGACCGGACACGAGGTCAGGTTTCCTAAAGATAAACATCTGCCTAATTAATATGTACAGTAAATAATTGCCAAATAACGGTCTTCATGGCTCCTTTCCGATTTCGGTCTCTTCTCCGTCAGTTAACTGCAATTTCTCCTTTGACCGAATCTAATACAGGGCCTTACCAAATTTTGGCGTTAACACTAATCCATGACTGTCACGCCGGCTTGTTGCAGGCAATTGAGAAATTAAGAGATGGATGTGATAAAAAACCGTGAATTTTCGAGTTTCAAATTCACAGCGAAAGTAGATTCCGAGCGATGACAACCAAGCACATGTTAATTGCTTATAAAACTAATAAAATTATCTATCCAACGAGTACAAATGGCACATAAAACGTTTCTAGTTATCGTTATTACATGCCTTAGGGTATTTCAAATGGACATCCGACTAGATATGCAACTACTGTGTGCAGCGTGGGTACTTTCCCTTCCTCACCGCCCCCGGTCCAGCTTGCTTCGCACGTAGTGCCCTCTCCTACTTCCTCTTCATGTCTGCCTCACGGGCTTCCTGCTCCTGCCGCTCCTTCTCCTTCTTCCTCTTCTGCTTAGCCTCCCACTTTGCTTCTGCCGCCCAAAGACGTTCGAGGCGCTCCCTGTGCCATTCCTATGACCTGCGAAGAAACTCTGCGTCCTTTAGACGGATCTCCGTATCTATCCACTGCACAAAGTCGCACAGAGACGGAGGGAGCTTCGGTGCCTTCACATATGCAAATTTGGCAGAGATTCAAATATTTCGTACTACAAGATAATTCGTATTACCTCCACTGGCTTCTTCGACTTCTCTTTCTTCCCTTGCGGCTTCGGCATCTCCGAGGAGTATGCGTAATTAGCACACATCCAATACCTTTGTCGGTATGTGTGATCCTGCTCACTTATCGCAACTTTACAATCATCTCCGCACCAACACATCGGCGGAGGCACGCCAATTAGAGGTCGATAACGACTGGACATACCGAGCGCATCTATAGCAACCTATTTTATAATCAAATAAACGTAAGTTATAACTCGCTAGGTCAAATACCCTATACAACTACATACTTAGGGTATACTACACATGACTACAAAAAATAAAATGTCTTTGTCCTCATTTACATCTCCCTAGCGTTTCTCGAACTAGGGTTACTCATCTAGTAAAAAACCTAGCTTCTCTCATCTGGTCTATCAATACCCTTAGCCGTTATACTCAACTATAATAGATCTATACCCTATGGACCATACCTAATATTTTCTTACCTATGAAATAACTAGTACAATACTACACATACTACATCACTTGATGAATAAAATGAAAATTGCAAAGAGACATAAAATATTACCTGCAGACGAATCTGCAAACCGACAGGGATTCGCCGCTTTCGTTCGCCTTCGCTCTCAGCTCTCTCTTCTTTTTTCTGTTATTTTTGTGAATTTTATAAACTTTTCGAAGACTGGGAGAGTGTTTTATACTAAGCCAGCAAAAATCGCCCTCCCAAAAGGCGATTTTATACTCGGAAAGAAGTTTTTTTTTAAAGTAAAAGGGTCATTTTGCAGGTGCTCCCTGGGCCGGCGAAAAAACCGCCCTCTAAAAGGGCGGCAAGGGGGCCACCCGTAAAATAACCGACAACGGGGCCGCCCATTTTACAGGCGGCTCCCTAGTTGAGAAAAACTGCCCCTTAGAAGGGCGACAAGGGGGCCGCTCGCAAAATCAGCGACCGACGGGTAGGGCATTTTACAGACGGCCCCCTTACCGCCCTCCTAAAGGGAGGCTAGGATGCCACCTGCAAAATTGCAGAGCCGACGGCCGTTTATTACATCACCAAAAACACCCTTGGGAGGACGTTTTTTAAAAAACACCCTCCTAGAGAACGTTAGAAGTATATTTTTATAAATTTTTGAAAAAAAATATACTTTTATAAATATTTTTTTGTAAAAAATATAAAAATAAAAAAATTCGAAAAACGAAAAGGTGAGTGAGATATTGAGATCTCTCCGGAATGCAGCGAGCCAGCGAGTGCTGGAGCATGCCATGTCATCATTTTTTTTGGGGGGCAAGAATGCAATTGCTGTTCTAGAAATGAAGTATTCAGAAACTCAAGTTAGCCCTAGAAATGAGGCACTTTTCATATAAGGTAATAAGGACGAGTTGATGGCAAAGTTCGTGCAACCATGGATTTCATAATAACTGTGCAAAAGATTGAGAGCATGACAAAAAGACTAAAAGAGATATATTCTGCACGGCATCGGAGTCGTAAGGGGATTACAAGAACAATCCTAATGCTTTACCTTGATTCTTTAACAGAAATTTCCATCAAGCAGCTTGTCGCCTCACATCCGATCTTAACAACGGAAATTACTTCACATCAATCTTAGCTAGGAAATTTCTCATACACTAAGCGTGGGCCAATAACTGATTAGGGCCCTGTGCAATAATTGCTCTTGCTCGGCGCAGGCTTACGTGAATCCGAACAGGGACAAGCCATAGCCCCTAGACCTGCTGTTGTTCGGCCTGGTCTTGGATGGGCCACCCTTGTGTTTTAGCCTACTTGCCAAGGTAACCCTCTCGGCCTTGTTATGTTGCAACTTGAAAGGCGCCGCTGGCCCACGAGTGTACCGGTTACCTGACACATTAGTCTTGTGATTTGTTTTTTTCCTGAAAGAGTCTACGTTAGCTATGGTTCCAGTTTCAATTACCTCCCTCAACCGCAATACCAATACATGGCACATCTCTCAGCTATTAAAATAATTTATTTTTAGTAAATTTTGCTCAAAGTTTATAGTTTTTGCTGGTGGACACCGCAAACACATGGCACGGCTTGAGGATACAAGAAAAACCGGTAATTTACTAAAGGACACTGTAGCGATTATTTTATTATTTTTTGACTAAATGGAGAGAGAAACTCTTTCAAAAGATGAAATTGCCACTTAGGCCAGCATCACTTGAACTGACTGGTTGGGTTCGAACCAAGCCTGATCCCTTCTCTCCCTTCCCAATCTGCCCTCTGCGTTAGAGTTCAAGTGATGCTGGCCCAAGGGGAAATTTTGTCTTTTGGAAGAGTTTCTCTCTCTGTAACGCCCTAGCGTTAGGCGTAAACCTAATTTAATAAAAAATGTAATTAAAAAATTAAGTTTATTTGTTGTCATGCTGTGTGCCAAGATCTCCATTTTCCCCTCGTCGGAATCGAATCTCGCCACCTGTGATCACCTCTTATTCCTAGGCCTCGATTCCGAGAAATTCTCTTGCATCTTTGGAAATCCCCAAATCAGCCATGGAATAAGTGTTCTCCCTTTTCAAATAAATTCACAAAATTCCAAAATCCTATCCCTTATTTTAAAATCCTCCAAAACAGAACTCCTTGTTAATCTCCAAGAAATTCAAAGAAAAATACACTCCTCCATGCTTATGGGCCTAATCTTCTCAGCCCATTACTGTGCATCCCTCTCCCCGGCCCACCACACTGTGCAGCCAGTCGCCTTTCTCTATCCCATGAGTGACAGGTGTGTCCTCCCCAAGCGTCGACGCATGCCCGCGCGTGAAACAGGAGCCGTTCCCTGTTCCCTCTTCTCGCCATTTCTCTCTTTCTCTCTCACATCCTGCCGCCGCTCGGCATCGCCGGTTCAAATCCCCGCCGCGCCTCGGATACCCCCTCATTCCCGCCCGTTGGGCCGACCGCCAAGGATCACCGCTGTCATCGCTGTGCGCCGACGACCAGCGTGTCCCTGCTCGCATCCAAATCGGCCCGCCGCCTTTATGCCATCATCTTCGCTCGCATCACCACGGTCGCCGCTAGCCACCAAGCGATGGACGCCTCCCCGTGAGCCCAACTACCTCACTGCCACCAATTGCCCTCGCTTTTCCTCCTCCTACCCACGCTTTTGTGCCAGCTTTAACAAAGCTCTGTCGAGCCTCCTCCGTCTCTCGTCCGCTAGCTCAGCGGGACGGAGACCAAGTGACACCACCATGGCTGGTCCGTCGTCCTCGCGAGGACCGTGCCAGCGCGGTCGCCTCCACGGGAAATCCCCCATGCCGTCCCTCGCAGTGCCAGCCTCGGTGTGTCGGAGGAGGAAACTCAACTGCGGGGAGTCTGGAGACCCCCCTTTTGAGGTTCGGCCAGGGGAGTTGTTCACAGGACGGCTTGCGGCGTCGGAGAGAATGGCACGCAAGGGAGACAGGAGGCGTAGACAGGTTCGGGCCGCACGGGGGCGTAAAACCCTACTCCCGTGTGTGTTTTCTATGTGGGAGATGAATGCGATTTTGGTGTTACAAGATGTTCTCGGCCGTGCTCTGGAGCTAGACCTCCCTTCCCAAAGAGAGACTGAGCAAGCTGAAGAAGATGAACAGTGGCGAGAGAGCGAGCTAGAGCCAGAGATTGAGTCCCTCCCCTTTGCTGTAGGCTCGGATCCTCCTTTTATAGGTCAAGGGGAGTCCACAGTGCCAAGTATACACGAGAGAGCTTTTCTGGAGACTTCTCCTGTTGCACACGTCCGCTGCTACGCCCACGCTGGAGTAGGTCTGCTATAGGCGGCTAAAAAGTCGTGAGGATGAGACGGCGCACGCCGTCGTCCCCGAAGTCAAAAAGTCTCTGACTGCACAGGCATGTGTCCACTGCACAGGCATGCATCCACAGGGGGCCATCAGGAGACGCCCACGCGTGGCAGAGTAGGCGACAGGGGCGATGAGCCCTGTCGCCTCGTCATTAATGCAGGTTGTTGGAGAGTTGGTCCACTTGAGTCAACCTCGTGTCCGGGGCAGAGAGCTCACCGAGCCCTCCGCGCACACAAGGCGCCGAGCTCCTCGGGGACGGAAGCAGTGAGTCCCGGGCCGGGGGAGCGAGACCTCTGTAAAGTGTCCCGGGACCAGGAAGTCCCCGTACTGTGCTCCGGGGACGCGACCCGGGGCTGAAGCTATGGGTCCCGGGAAGTCCCAGTAATGTTCCCGGGGACATGCCCCGGGACCGAGGAGGTGGCTCCTGGGACCGGGGAATGAGTCCCGGGACCGGAGAGGTGGCTCCCGGGTCCAGGGGCGAGTCCCGGGACCGGGGAGGTCCCTGGGACGCGGGGTCCGAGGAGGACGCTCCTGGGACCGGGCAGCGAGGTCGCGACTCGGGAAGGTGGCTCTCGGGTCTGGGGGCGAGTCCTGGGACCGGGGAGGTCCCCGGGACATGGGGCCCGAGGAGGTGGCTGTGAGCCATCGTTGCGACTCAACGGGGAGTGCGCACCCGGGCCGAGGCAGTGCTCGTGCCCAGGTACTTAGCGGGAAAAAGCCTATAGCCGGCCGTCACCGGAGTAGAATGTGGGCCCGGAGGAGCTGACGTGGCCGAAGACCCACGCGTCCCTAGGGTATGTGGGACCCCCATTCCCGTTTCGCTGACATCGTGAAACGCCTATAAATTCCGACCGCCATTGCCATGTCTCCCCCTTTCCAAATCCCATTGCCGTCGCAGCCTTGGAGCTCCCTGCACCTCGCCAAGCTTGTGGTGCACCCGAGGCCCCCGTCGACATCTCGGCTTCCCCTGCTTCGCCCGTTCGTGCCGAGGCACGAACGATAACGTTCGTGCCGCCGGCGAACCTTCACAGTGCCTCTTCGCCTCGGTAGCCCTCACGCCCCATTCTCCCTTCCACCTCCTCCCCTAGCGCCGGTAGATGCTTGCCGGTGCCCCTCTAGCTCTAGGTGCAAACCGTAGATACCTTCTCCTCGGCCGCCGCCTTGTCGTTCACCGGTTCATTGTCGCCCGGCGGGTAGTGCCGCCCGCTGCCCATCTCCGTCTGGGGAAACGCTTCTAGAAACCCCCAAGAACCTTTCGACGCATGGAATCAAACCCTGGCTCGCTGAGCTGAAAATCCCCAACCTGACGCCGCGCTGGGATGACGCTGCAATGTCCTGTCTCCGGTCATGATCTGGTGAATCCGAGCCGCTAGTCAGTTTCCTGTTGTTCTCCGCTACACTCCAGTGTCCTCGCCATCGCCGGGAGCCCTGGGGATCGCTCCTGTGAGCTGCGTCGTCGTGGACCGTCGGATGCCGCACTGTTCTTCGTCTTCCTCTTGTCGCCCGACGGTGAGCCGAGAGCGTCTCCCGCGGACTCGCGCACGAGCGGCTCAGTAGACCTGTGCGCCTGCTCGTGGGCCCACCGAAGTTAGGAGCATCATGAATCACCCGTGCGCTCCGTCTACCACTCGCCCGCGCACGAGCATCGTGAAATCGTCTTCCCGTAGACCTGTGGCTGGCAAGCGGACCCCGCCCTTCGAATCGGGCCCGTTAGTCAGACGCCTCCCGTGCACCCGCCCCGGTGGACCGCGACATTGTCCTTGGGCCCCGCCGGTCAGGACCGACCCCACCGGTCAGTCCTCTCTCTCCCGACCATGCGCCAGGCCGTCTGCATTGTTCCGCCCGGGCCGGCCCAATTTCTTCCTTCCTACGCACGCGCGCCACTCCCCTTGGGCCGATGGCTAGGCCCCATTGGCAGTGGCCCGAGGGAAGGAGAAAACTGAGAAAATCAATTCTTTATCTTTTTCCAATATTCCAAAATAAACAAAAATCCATATCTTTTTCCTTGCTCGTCCGATTGACTCCGTTCCGGTTCCTAAATTTTTCTAAAAATGAAATCTTTCCATTGGCACCCTTAGAAATCTCTAATAGGACTATTATAATAGCCTTTTTATTGAATCACTTCGTAACGCGTGTAGCTTCGAAGTCCGAGGAGCCTTAGGACACGGATTTCGAAGACGAAGCTGCAGGCCTTGAGCAAGGCAAGTCACCTTTGATCATCTTGAGCCCATATTTGTGGAACTAAGTATTTTAATTGCCAAATTGCATATACTAGGTTACATGGAGATAGTTTCTCGGCCGCGGTCGCGAGACGACCGACGGGCCGCCAACCTAATTGTTGCATGACTTCCTTGATTGATTGTGTTTCCCCTTAAACATCCTTGTCACCTCCCTTGACAGATCCCGGTACCTGTGCCGACGGGCATGGTATCAGTGATCGCCTATCAAATTTTAAAATGACTATGATGGGTAAAACTTGGGTTTGCAAAACATTGGAAAACCCGTGGTCATAGGCGGATGTGAGGTAATTCCTTAGCGTAGTTTTGTTTGACTACTGTTTGCGAAGGATGTTTGTGGATTGGGAATCCGATTTCGGAAAAAGTTGTGAAGCTATCGAGGACAGCCGGACTGTGGGCCTGATGTTGTTGGATTAGCTGTTGGGGCTGGATCCCGAAAGCCAACTCTTGGGAGTTGCGCTAATTCAAAGACTGATACAATTCACTCCGATCTGGGCGAGGCCATACCTCACCCCGATTGTTGAGAAGCACACACCTAGACTATTCCGAAAGGAATTTAAATAAAACAGATTACAAAACAACCAGCCATCCCTTGAAGCTTGCATTAACCACTTAAGTTCCCATGACTTGCTGAGTATGCTAGTACTCACCCTTGCTCTATATATATCTACCCCCCCAGTGTTGGAAGACGAGCTGGATCCAATCGATAAGGAGTTCTTCCAGGAGCAGGCTGGCTTCGAGGAGTTTTAGGGTTTTGGCTTAGTTCCCGAGTCACGCTTGTGGCATTAGGCTAGTTTCCGTTTCCTCTCTTTTGCTAATGTATTGTTGCGAACTCGAGGTGCGTCCGTAGTTCCAACTTGGATGTAAGACTATGTCTATTAATAAAGACAAGTTGTGCCATGACGGTTCCATCGTCTGTTGTGCTAGCACTATATTCCTAGGACTGGCATAGGTTTGCAGCTTAATTGTATGGTCCGAACTCGTCCTTCACGGAAGGTTAGTTTGGGGCATGACACTCTCCATTTAGCCCAAAAATAATTAAATAGTCGATGCGGTGTCTTCGGGCAAATTACTAGTTTCTGAGATGTCCTTAGGCCAAGCTACATTTTTGCGGTGTCCATCAACAAAGACCACAAACTTTAAATGTCCTGTAGCAAAATTTGCCCTTATTTTTCCTCCCTTAGGTGGTTTCGATGGTGGTTATCCAACATGACGCTTACTTGGCATTTAGTTAGTGAAAAGGATTAAAAAAAATCATTGTAGAGCCCACCTGTCATTTCCTTTCCCTTTCTTCTTCCTCCTTCCCTTCTCTCCCCTTGTCTCTCTCCACCAATATGTTAGCTGATCCGACGAGGTGGCGGCAGTAGGCACAATGTGCACTAATCCCATGAGGAGGGCTCTTTGGCGGTTCAAAGCGCCATGGCCACCGCCTTGAGCCGTCGACGCTCCTCGGGCAAGACTCATGTGGACTTGAAGGTCATCGGTGGCAGGCAGGCAAGTACGTGGTGGCAGTGAAGGGGCTCGGGGGCTCAGAGCTTGGGAGCTCGTCAATGATGCGGGCCTAGATCCACGCTGGCGGTGTCATGGACAGGTGCATATCATAGTAGCACAGAAGAAAAAAATCGGCCCTACCGCAGTGGTGGCAAAGGGGAGGGGGCTTCTGCCCTCAAAACCGGTGGCTGTCAGCTTCCATCCTTGAAGCTCTTGTCTCCCAAATCCCCCGTTCACCTCGCAGGGAAAAGGAGTCTTGATGACATACGGGCAATGTGGAGGACATGGGTCCCAGGTACAGAAGGCAAACACGGCCACCCGGATAGGAGGTGGGCCAGCCCATGTAATTAGAGATAGAGTAGAACTCAGCTTCATGTTACCTTACGATAAGGAAAGGGATAGAATACTAGTCGAATACTCTATGTATAGATAAGAGAACCCTATCTCGTATCCGACTAGGTTTCCTATTTTGTAACCCTCGCCCTCAACATATATGAGGGGGGTAGGGGACCCCTTGGGGGAAAAACTCATACACAAGCGAACACAATCCACCACAAACAGGAGTAGGGTATTACCTCTCGCCGAGGGCCTGAACCTGTCTAAATATCTTTGTCTTTCTAATCCATCCAACTTTTGGTCCGATGCATAGCCCCTTGTTCATCATTGCCGATACAAAATTGTAACGCCCCTCTCCCGTTAACCAATATAAGTCAACAGGAGCAGAACGTCTTTACCTGCATTACTTGTACCAGTCCCAAGAATCTAGATGGTACATACAAGACAATGGTGGATTACAACAAACTACTTTATTTATTATAATAAGTCCTTTTACATAAGTTGTGGCAACGGACAAAACCTGGGAATGCAACAATACATTACAAAAGACGGCAGCAGAAGCATACGCTAGGCCTAACACACCTATAGGCACGGCTAGGAACCTAGATTCGAAACCCTAAAAATCTTCATATTCGGCTTGCTCTTGAAAGTATTCCTCCAGGGTTGGATCTTTAGCTTCATATGGTTTTGAGGTGAAATTGAGCAAGGGTGAGTACACGAGGTACTCAGCAAGTCACGGAATTAATGTGGAATGCAAGGTTCATCAAGGACGGGTTTCTAGTTTTGTTTCGCAAATGGTTTAAGTGTTAGAAAGCATTTTATAAAATTTCTAAGTGTTCATTAAGTTGTCGGAAAGAAACTCACGTCTCAATCCATTCCGTGAGTTGCTTTGCAACAACCCACCACGATTATTGGGAAGAGACACACGTCTCGACCCATTCCACAAGTCATTTCACAACGACTTGTCACAAGTCCAATTCTGTAACGCCCTGCTTTCGGCGAGACGTTAAACGATATTTCGCTAAAATCTACCTGTGAAAATTTTGCTTCTTGTGTGCTGTGTTGTATGTCGTGCCTGGATCTCAATCTGTTGCTCCACCTTGATCTCGACAATCCATCCTCACCAAAATCCTCCGTTCCAAAATAATCTCTAATTCGAATTGCCGTTATCGAGCTCTGCTCCAAAAACCCTGATGGCGAATTCCTCGATCTTCTCCTGCAAAAGATTTTGCTTCGATATCTGAACCAATGCTCCAAAAATATCCACTTCGATTTCCATTCCGAAGATCCGATGTCGGAACCCTGGACATCTCCTTGAAATCTTTCCGTAAAACTCCCTTGTCTACTCTATCCCTTGACTTCCCTCTACTCGACCCCACCAAAGTATGTATATACATATATATACACCTCTCTAAATATATGTGTACATAAAAACCTCTGTGAGCATACCCATATATATGTATATATCCGCCCAAAAATACGTCTCGCTTCCATCCAAAGTCCCGAGAAAATTCCTCGAAAATTTCCTTAAGTCGTCCCCAAAAGATTCGAATTTAAACATTGCAATTCGAATTTAATCCTCCTTTGGATCCCTACTAAAAATCCTCGAAAAAATCCCAAAAATACCAACAGCTGTTCCCTTGGACCTTTCGGGAATTTCCTCCAATTTTTCCTAGGTTCAAAATAAATTTTGAACTCAAGAATCCTTTTGAAAGCCTTCCAAAAAGCCTCCACCTAAATTCCAGAGAAAAAGAGAAATTCTCCTGTTTCATCGGGCCGCCTCTCTCCCCTTTTCGGCCCAGCTCGCCTTAGCTCGGCTCCACGCGCGCACCCCGCTCCGATGCCCGCCACCTGTCCCGAGCCGCCTGCAAGCCATCGATCACCCCGCTCGGTGCGCAGGCCACCGTAGCCGACTGATGCGCGGCACGCGTACCCCAGAACCGCGCCCCGCCGCCCAATCCTCTTTGTCACGGCCCTAGATTTAATTTCAGGTAATTAGTGTTATGCCCTACTGTCATTAGAGTGCACAACTTAAATGTTTGCATTGTCACTTCTTGCAGGATAAAGTTTGCAATATTTAAACCCTCAATAATTAAACCCTAAATCGGCAAAAACAAAACACTACTAAAAAGTGCATCAAATTGAATAGAAGTGTATATGGGAGATAATTTATTCAAATATTAGTTTATTTATCATTAATTAATATAATTTTTCCAGAATTTAATTCATTAGTTTGGACCCATTAAATATTCCAACATATTTCAGCCAGGGTCCTTTTCTTTGACATATGCATTTGTATAGTCTAAGGATTTTTTAAAAATGATTGGTTGCACATAAAATCATGGAAAATTTCCTGTAAACACTATCCCACATAATTGATCCACTGTAAATTTTATATGATTTTATCACTTCCATAGCCACCCCAATAAAATCTTCCAAATCAGCAAAACTAGAAGACTAGTTAAAATAAATTGCTTAGCTCTTATTTTCACCAAATAAAAGTAATAACTATTCAAGCAGTGCCTTTCAACCAAAATGTGTACCAAACTGTATCCTACAACCAGAAAATTTGGCTTTTTAATACTCAAAGAAACTACATAAAATGATAGGAGCAAGGCACTAGGAAATAATTGAACTGCAGAAAACTGTGTTGCTAAGCCTATTTCATCTTTTTGCCACATTAAAAATATAAGGCCTCTAGCTTTGAAACTTGGCAGTTTGGTAGAACATATATTCACCCACAACCATAAATTTCTCCAACCCCAGAAACCCTCAGCAGCTCGGTGAAATCTCCAGTGCAAAACAGCTCACAAACACAGCTTCCTAGACTTAGCCAAATCCTTGAGATTCTCTCTATTTCACTTCCAAGTGGGACCCACAAGACCCTGGCCCACTTGTAAGCCTCACTGCAGCATGGGGCAGTATGTTTCACCTAATTTTCTACCTACACTTCTCTCTTCTCCATAGGAACTAACTACAAGGGCCCACTAGTCATAGACCAAACCTAGCCAAAAGTGTGTAGAACAATGTTGTCTTACATGTGGGACCCACCCTAGACACTGTGGAACTGAAGCAACTCAGCATTTGCATGTCAAACGTGTCATCACCTCCTCCTTCCTCCTTGAGTACATAGAGCATCCTAAGCAAGCACACCTCTGGGAAACCTCGACCTTTTCGCTCCAAACTTCACCAGCAGTACCTCTCTCCCTTCCTCTTCACGTTCCCACTAAGAAAACCAAGAAAATCTCCAAGGATCACCGGTGGCAAACTCACCTTCCTCACTACCGAGGGTGTTCGATTGAGCCCGAGCTAGCTCCGGTGAGCTCCATCCTCACTCTACCACAGGAACGTGATTACTACCTCATAACCAATCAATTTTTGTACTCGGCTGCCCTAGGAATTGACGGCCGAAGCCGCCATCGTCCTCACCTTCAGGTTCAGAGAGCGCCACTTCGACGTCCCTGCCATTCCGGCCGCCTCGGAGCAAGTCCAACCGAGTGGCTACGCCAGCAACACCGCCTCAGCCCCAGCAGCCAAACGCCCCAAAAATCTCTGGAAACCGAGCCCCGAGCGAGGAGATCGGCCATCGTCTTCCTCGTCTCCGGCCGAGCTCCGCCACGGCCATTCCTCCTCAACCAGTGAGTTCCTTTTCGATTGCCTGCGGCCATAGTACTCTTAAGGGATGCTCCACCTCCTGAAATTGATAGCTTGGCCCCGCATGCCTCAGATCCAGTCGCCCGCTGTACCACCGTCGTCGCCAGATCAATCCGCCGCCGCCGGTGCTGGTCTGACCTTGCTAGACTTTCCCAGCTATGAACAACCATCTGGTGAGCTTCATGGTGATCCATAGGTAGTCTAGCGTGCCTTTTTTTTTTGTTTCGCTGCCGTAGCCTTATATGCATGTGCAGCCCGAGAGCACCCACCGCTCAAGCTCACCGCTGGCGAGCTACTGTCCATCACCAGCGATTTTGTGAGCACCATTAGGTTCGCAGAGACCTTGGCTACATTTTCCTTTTTGGCTGCAACTTCAACCGAGCCGCCGTTCGCCGCCGGCGCCGGCGAACAGAGCCAGCGGCCATGGCTGCCTCGCCTCCCCTGCTCTGTCTCTCTGATGTGTGGGCCGGGCTGAGGAGGAATAAGAAAAGAAAAGAAAAAGATGAACTAAATTATTTTCCAACAGAAAAAGGGCTAAACTTTGAAAATCCATAACTATTTCTGTTTAACTCCTTTTTGAGTGAAACCAATTTTGTTAGTTCTATAAATTTGTGAACTTTAATATTGTGAAATAAAATAGGACAACTTCTGTACAGAAAATATCTATAAAATAATCTGAAGCAAAAGTAACTTATTTTGTGCCTAGGAACTTGGAATATTTCTAGGAAATCCTTTATAACTCCTTTTGAGGTGAACCAAATTTCTATGGATTCATAAAAATGTTCTCTTTAATGTTGTAAAATAAAAAGTGAGAACTTCTGTGTAGGATTTTTCTCTAAACATGGAAATATCTATTATATACCTCTTTATAACCTAGAAGTTTATAGATTTCTAGAAAATTCATCCTCACTGCTAAAAATATGAAACCACTTTTGTTTAACTTAGAAAATTGTAACCCTTGCTGTGGATAAATTGCTTTTGACAAAACAACCTCCCAAAATAGACCTAAGTAATTTCTAACCCTTCTTTTTGATGAATTTGTAAAATTCACAACTAAATCATTTTAAATCAAAATCCAGTGAACCTAATTTTGTTGGAACCAGTAAAATATGTAATTTCACATAAAAATACTCACAATTGTAAAATTCTATTTTGGGAATGCAGGTTACTTGTGATACCCTAAGGGAGTACAAATTAATTACAGATCTGCCATTTTCAGCGTATATGGCTTATTATTTTTGTATCTCCTAAACTGTAAAAGATTTTGGAATGATTGTTTCACTAAAATTCACTTTAGAATGTGGCCTACCTACTGTATTTATTGCTTAATCAATTGATCATTTTGCATAGACATCTTTATTTGATTCTTATTTGCATATTTGCCTTTTATCGGTAGATTCAGACAATTCGGAGTACGAGGAGCAAGAACTTGAGGTTGAGTGTGAACCATCACAGCAGCAAGGCAAGCATCTAAGCATATTGAACCTATGTCTTCAATAAATTGATTTGTTTACGAAAACAATATCTATATGCATGTTTCGGTCTCTTTTAAAATGGGAAAATGGGTAGAGTCAATATTGCCTCATTTGTATGCATTTTCATTCCTTGGTTGTTGATTCCATATTTTTACCTTGTCACCCCTGGTTAAGGACTTTGGGATACTTGTATTTTATCGAATGCTTAGCCATGCTTAATTCTAGACTTAGAAAAATCCGATAGATAGAGCTATCGGTTCAAAACTAGTTTAATACGAATGGATGGATTAAAATCTGAAAAGAATAACTTCTGATTCATAATTAAGAATATGTTTGACTTGGACGGATGATAAGGCGATGACGGGATGGTGTTTCCCCAATGCATGTAGCTCCGTCTGGGTCGTTAAGGACCGAACATGTTGACGTCTATTCAAGCACCCTACGTACTTCCACACGTCGGGAATGGGACGGCTTAACTCAGTAGCACGGGAGGCTGTGGCCATCTACGCCCGTCCGTCAGTCGTGAGGATGGTCTTTCCTTTGGAGGGTCTCGAGCGCGCCTGGTTTTGGCCGGAGGTGCCTCCCGCGACGGTGAGCCCGTCTTAGTCACTGTGTGTGTGTGGCTAAGTTGTCGGAGGCCCAGACGTGGTTTAGGTGGTTGGAGCTAAGCGTGGAAAAGGTTTCGTTGTGACCTCTAGTCCGCACTCAATGTGTAGAGTGTGGGTACCGATGGGTACGGATCAAACTAGAGTGTAGCCGTTTGGCTTCTATCACATCGTGTGGGTAAAGATGTACACCTCTAATTAGAGTAAGAACTATTCGAATAGCCGTGTCCACGGTTACAGGACGACCGCTTGATGTGTTAGTCAGTCTATGTTAGCATCCAACTTGGGATATGTGGTTATGGGATTATGTGGTTATATCATGACTTAGGATAGTCATGGATGGATGGGTTCATATGAGAGGTTTTGGTATTAAATATGACTTGGTTTTAGTCATGGAAGATGGTATGCTTGTGTACCATTTTAATTGGGCAATGGTGGCCCATTGTTGATGTGAGAGCATGGGATTATGCTCATTTTCATCTCTTTTTCAGAACATATTACTTGCTGTCATAAAAATTTCAGATTGCTATATTTCGCAAATGCTTATGGCTCAAGCTATTATTTTGCTCAATAAACTTAGCTTTATGCAAATTCAGATCAACCTAGCCATATTCCTTGATGTAGAAACCAGCATTACTCCTTTGTACTATTATTATTGTGTAAGTCTAGCTGAGTACCATTCGTACTCACGCTGCTTATTTTTCAGGTGAGGGTAACGACAATGTTGGTGTGGTCTACTATTATCCCGCCGAGGGTGGCGAGGATAATGTGTAGTTGGAGTTAAGCTCTATCCCCAGTCGGTTGCCCTGTGGTTTGGTATGGCACCACTGGTTTTATCCTTTATGTTTACATTTCCGCTGCTATCTTTTATGCTACTCTGTGATAATTTAGGGTGTGAACCCTCTATGTAATATATATAACCCTACTGCTCTTTTATCCATATTTAGAGTACTTGTGATGTTTATCAATTGCTTACGATGAAAGTGTGAGGCTAGTCGCTTTCCTGGGGACTAGCTGAACATGAGTATGAGTTTAGAAATGATGAGATGCATGGATATTGACTCAGCCGTAGACCATGTCCCCAGAAGTGTGTATCGTGTTTGGTCGCCACCTTCGTGTGGTTTGACAGGCACACTTCGTCGTTTCGGACTGGTGAATCAACTCTCCAAATATCTCCTTATTTCTGAATTTGGCGCTTTGGATTTGTATTATGAATGGGTAAATATTATGGCAAAGCTGCGATGAGGATGGATGGTTACTGCACTTATTTGGTTTTGATTCGAGATCCCATCCATCTAGATATTTCGCGTTGTCATAGTAATGTTGACACCGAAAATCACCGGCAGTATTGGGAACGAGCCGATGATATGGTTCAATGCACTAGACACACGAAGGCCTAGGAGATTTGCTTAACTCTAGTGCAGGTCCTAAATTTTGAGGTTCGTAGGCGTGCCAGTCAATTTGACCCTGCAATTGACAAGGAGATAGAAAGTATTAGATCGGTGAGCCAATCGGCTGGAAGCCGATTTAGACTCGTTTCATCGACCGATAGCCGATATGGACTATAGCACTTATACATCGACTGGAAGCCGATGATGGCATAAAAAGATAACTACGATAAGTACATCGACTAGAGAACCGATAACGATGTAAGCAAATCATAAACCAGCCGACTGCCGATAGAACATATGCATCGGCTGGAAAACCGATAGTAATATAGATAATAATTAAAACAATAGTCGGCTTTATCTAGTAAAAGATAACCTATCGGCTAGGCACTCCGATAGAACATTGCGTAAACACTCATCGGCTTAACAAGGATAAATCTATCATTATTAATCTAGTAGGTCAAACTTAACTGATGCAGCACAGATTAATAATGATAAAAGAACCTCGATGGGCCGATAGATCTAATGCAATTGTGATGTATTATATGATAACTTATCGGCTATACATTTCGATAAAACTCTTGCGTAAAATCTATCAACCTAGCAGGAATAACTTATCATTGGCAGTTTAGTAGGTCGGACCTAACCGATGCAGCACAAACTGATGATAAATTACACCCAGTAAGTTGATAAATCTACGCAAGTGTGATGTGATATACCTAATCGGCCTAAGAGATCAAACTTAACTGATGCAGCCGTAGACAGAATAGATATATCGTGGTAAGCCGACTACCGTAGACCGACTAGAATATCGGACCTAACCGAGGAAGTCCTAGCCAATACGATAGTCGAGGTAACGAGACTTACCCTCTCGCAAGAGGTCGAACTTAACCGATGCAGCTCGGCTCGAGAAGCAAGAACCCGTTGAAAAGGGTGGCGATGTGCCGAATTTGTATTGATCTTTGTGATGATTCTTACAAGGTACCCGGGCATACGTATTTATACCCTGAGTTGATGCAGTCCTGATCAGACACAAAACAGGAGTTTCCTAACTATAAAAGAAAAATTAACAAGCCCTAATCTGACATGAGATCAGGTTTCCTAAAAATTATTATCTCTGCCTAATTTACAGATAAGATATTAACTGCTTTCTCGTGGTCTTCACGATCCTTTCTCAAACTCGGCTTCCTCTGGATTAATCCCCACTAATTGACTGTGATTTCTCCCTTAACCGAATTTGATAAAGAACCATACCAAATTTTGGCATTAACAAGTAAGTACTCTCCATAATGCACTTCCGGGGTGTCCACACTCTTTCCTTCCCGTGCGGACCAGCGTTTGCCTGAATCGTCGCCAAGCGTCCCGACCGCGCGCTGCTCAGCCGTTGATCTCCCCTCCACTGTTCTTCCCCTTCCTCTGTCGCCCACGAGTCCCGGCTCTGTTCCCCGTTCTCGCCCACAAGGCGTTCGGGAAAATACCCCCTTGGCCGCCCACGCCATGCCGGCCCTGTGCCCGGCCCTGCTGGCGCCACAAGCAGCCAAGGCTTGGACGGCTGCCCACGCTGCCTCTCTCCACTCCTATTCCCACTCCCCCCTCTCCTCTTTTCCCTCCTCGGTCCCAGACCGAGCCGGTCAAAAAGGCTCCGCTCTCCGACGTCATCGTCGTCCCCACCGAGTCCGCGCCCGCGCCCATTTCTCCCGCTCGCGAAAATCCAATACCGCCGTCAGATAGACCGACATCCACCGCCGCGAAATCCTGGCCGCACGTTTGAATTCACCGCCCCCCAAAATTTTGTCGCCGCGCCGTGTTTTCCCGCCTCCCTTCCAATAATCGAACCCCCTGTTCAAGCACCAATTATTGAAGCTCGCCCTTGCCTATAAAAGCCCTCTGAGAGCCTCCTCTCTTTCCCTTCCTCAGTTCCACTTTTCGGACAGAGCTCCGCCGCGTCGCCTTCCCCAAGTTCGGCCGCCGCCGCCACCTGACCACGTCGGTGTGCCGTCCTGGCCAATGGGACTCATGGAGCCACTTTGATCTCGGGAGCGCAGCACCCTCGTGGCCCGCGTCGTCACCGCCATCCTTTCTTCCCCGGCTCCGTTTCCCCATTGCCGTCCAGCCCTCGCTCGGCTTCGACCGCTCCTCACCCTGCCGCCGCACGCCTCACATCCTTCCTTGGCACTGAGCCACCATCTTCGACGCCGATCTCCCCTAGGTGAGCTCCTCTCCACGTCTGGATGTGCCTTGCTGTTTCAGATGAACACTAGGTCGCTGATGCCGTGCAAGATGCCCCCTTGTACTCCATCGTGCTACCGCCACGCGCAGCCGCGGCCGTGACCATTTAGTCGTCGCGTGTCGGCCCTTCCTACTCTTCCTCCCCGGCCGTCGCCATGGCACCATCGTCGTCTTCCCGTCTTTATCTCTCTCTGTCTCCTGGTGTCTCGCCGCCGGCCGTCGCCGGGCTTCACTCTTCCCTTGGATCCCGAGTCCGGAGGCCTCATTTCTCCTTCCTTCTTCCTCTCTCCGCCGTCTCGGCATCCCCGTCGCCAGCCGTCGTCGCTCGGTTACTCTCCGATCCGAGGCGCTCAAGAGGTTCGCCACGTTCTCCTCTCCCCACCGATGGTCGCCGTTCGCCATTGCGTGCTGTCACGTGCCGAAGCGCTCGCATCGCCGTCAGCCGTCGGATCGCCGCAATGTTCATCGTCCTGCTTTTGTCCCACTGAGCGCCAGCTTGGCCGAGCCGATCCCTATGCGTGCTCCCGGCTTGCGTGAGCGCCTGTCGCTGGCGCATGGGCCCTCCGCCCCTTGGCCCACGGTGAACCACGCTCATACTTCCCCTCTCACTATTCCACCACTGCCGATCGGGCCCCACTACTAATGCTCCTTGTTCCGATGACACTTGGGCCCCACGGCCCATCCCTCCCTCGCGAGTCTCTGACACGTGGGCCCATGCTGGTCACCCCGACCCACTCCCTCTGTGTCCCTCTGCCCCGTGGGCCATGCCTGACCAGTGGGTCCCAATGGTCAGTGACACGAAGAAGATCCCTGGAATATTCCCCTCCATAATTCCAAATAATCTTTTTCCAGTTTTAGAAATCCATTTAATCTTCTAAAATCAATATCTTTCGATCCGTTGATCCGATTGACCCCGTTCTAGTTTCAATAATTTTCTAAAAATGAGATCTATTTCTTGGACTTCTCTCGAGAATATTCTGTCTAGAAAATTAAATAAATCCATTTTCCCGTGCTCCAAAATCCTTTTAATCTTCGTAAATTCATATCTTTTCCTCCATTCGTCCGATTGACTCCGTTCTAGTTCCAGAAATTTTCTAAAATTGAGATCTATTTAATGGCACTATTATTAGCCCTAAATAGGATCTTTTTATAGGTCTTTGTGTAGATTTTGGTGTGTTTGCGCATAGTAACGATCACCGGAAAATATCGTTTCGGAGCGGATTTCGCGACGATTTCACGAAGACCAGTGAAGACCTAGAGCAAGGCAAGTCACCTTTGACCATCTCGAACCTATAATTTCGGAACGAGTATTTTAATTGTAAAATAGCATAAACTAGGTTACACTGTTATAATTTCTAGGCCGTGGTCGCAAGACGACCGACGGGCCGCCAACCCATTTGCTGCATGACCTCCTTGATTGATTGTGATTCGCTTACACATCCTTGTCACCTCCCTTGATAGATCCCGGTATCCGTGTCGATGGGCATGGTATTAGTGATCGCCTATCAAATTTAAAAATGTCTACGATGGGTAAAAATTGGGTTTACGAAACTTTGGAAAACCTGACACCTGGGTCGGTGCCTTGAAAATAAAACGAATTGTGAAAACCGCGGTACAGGGATCGTGCCTGCGGGACGAGTTTCCGCACTGCAGCTAAGGACCGATCCCTTTGGAATTTCATCCGAACATACAACCGTACAACCACATGAGTATTATGGGACTACTCCTGGCTAAGTAACTAGTCTCCCAAGGATGCCTTACATGTCAATGGACTGTGGATCGTGCAGGAGGGCGTCAGGGGTGCCTCCTGGGTTCCTAGCATAGCATGGTCTTATACCTACCCTGTCGTTGGTCTGAGGACCCCTCTAGTTGGCATGGGGTAACCTGGGAAGGTTTGGGAAATGCCTTGTCGCGAAAACCTCTACGTCACCACATCGTACCCAATGCGTGTGATCTAGTGACTAGAGTGAATCATGTCGTGTGGGTAAAGTGTACCCTCTCTGCAGAGGTCTAAACTGTTTGAACAGCCGTGCCCACGGTCATGGGTGGATGTGAGGTGATTTCTTAGCGTAGTTTTGTTTGACAACTGCTTGTGAAATGATGTTTGCGGATTGGGAATCTGATTTCGGAAAATGTTGAGAAGTGATGTGGACGGCAGGGCTGTGGGCCCAATGAGGTTGGATCAGCTGATGGCGCTGGATCCCGGAGGCCAACTCTTGAGAGTTGCGCCGATTCAAAGATTGATACAACTCACTCCGATCGGGCGAGACTCACTTCGCCCTGATTGTTGAGAAGCACACACTAGTGGATTTAAAAGGATTTAAACAAAAGTAGTTTGCAAAATAACCAGCCTCTCTTTGAAGCTTGCAACAACCACCTAAGTTCCCCTGGCTTGCTAAGTACATAAGTGCTCACCCTTGCTCTATATATATATAGTTCTTCACCGGGAGCTGGATGCTGGAGTTGCAGTGAAGAGAAGATTAGGGTTTCGTCCTGGTTCCCAACCGTTGCCTGTGTGTTGGGACTTAGTCCGCTGTTCCGCTGCTGCCGCTGCCTCTGTGCTGTTGGTTGTTGTCTTCGGCTTGCTCCGAAGCTGCAATGTAAGTTAAGGTATATGTTTATTTATTTATTTATTTATTTAAGGTACTGCAATGATGCATTTTGAGTTACCATGGATACCAGCGCTGCATCCTGGGACTGGTATCTGTATCGTGGTTCTGCGGGAAGGCAATTCGCGCTATTTTCCTGCGGCACGCCCTAATTGGTGCCGTTGTACGGCGGTGCCAGATCGAGGTGTGACAAATTCTAGAGCGTACTGTCCTAGACAGCACCTTCCTTGGTGGATTAAATCTTTCCAGGTTACTTTATTTCATACATTCAACTCTTAACTATGGTGCCACACAACACTCCGGGACACATAGACCCGTTTTAGACCATGCAGGTCATCCACCTGCCACTTAGGCTAGTTTTGGCAACGGTTCCCAACCACAAACATAGTTCACAAACATTTTATAAAACAAAGCTACGCTAAGGGATCACTTCACATCCACCCATGACCGTGGGCACAGCTGTTCGAATATATTATAACCTTTGCAAAGGGTGCACGCTTTACCCATATGACGCAAGCTTACTCCAGACACTCAACGCGCATTGATCAGATACGGCTAGTGCCCGGTGTTTTGCGACAAGTCCTTTCCAAAGTATCCCAAGGATAATCTGATGTCAGATAAATGGGTCCCAGATCAAGTACCAGGCAAGTCCTAGACTCCTTGTACTCAGGATTCCGAGGGTGCGAACCACAATACCACCTCGGTGACTCCACATTTACAACAGATTCGTCTTGATTCCTCAAATTACTTGGCCAGGGGTGTCCTATTCCACCCATGTGGTCGTACGAATATATGATCAGTGGAAATCCCCAAGGAAAACGGTCTTTATATGCCATGTGAAGTCAGGCCACACAGGCGATGACATCCCATGACCAAGTTTTATGAAAAACCTTTATTTTGCAAAGCGATCGACATCGCATGTCATCTTTAAAAATCATTTCATAAAAATCCCGTAAATTCCCATCATAATTTATATATATATGTTTTGGGGCGTTGTCGATAACTGTACTCGGAAATACAAGTACCAGGACGGCGGCAGGGCGACAAGGATATAAGGTCATCAATTAACAAGGAAGGTTTAATATGCAGCAAATAGGATTGGGCCTCTCGGATCGGCTTGCAATCAGCAGCCAAAATCGTGTTCCTAAAATGCACAGTTTGCAAACAATATATTTTATAAAATATGGGTTCAACATGGTCAAGGTGTGACTTGCCTTGCTCCCGATCTTGAGCTTCTTCAACGAAATCCTCGATCAACTGCACCTCGGATTCGACTCCTATGCGTCAAAAAACAAAACACACAAAAAGTCACAAAATCAGAACCTAACATAGTAACTAATACTGTCATTGTGTAGATCTCATTTTTAGAAAAATTTTGAGAGTTGAATAGGCTTAAACGGAGCTACGGTTAAAAAGATATGATTTTTCAAAGTTCAAAGCATTTTTTGTGAGAAAAATAATTAAAAGAAATTTAGGAAAAGAAATATTTATTTTGGAACTGAGGCTGACAGGTGGGGCCCTTTTGTCAGTTACAGGAGAGAGAGAATGAGGGGTGTGGCCCACCTGTAGGTGACAGAAGGACAAGGGGCCACAGGTCAGTGATTAAAATAAGAGTGGCCCACATTTCAGTGACTCTAATTTTGTAAATAGGATTAATTATATTTTTTACTTCGGTGTGGCCCATGTGTCAGTGTCACATGGGAGTTTAGAGCTGGCCGGGCCCACATGTCGGTCAGTGCGTGAGAGAGAGGAGGTAGGGGCCACTCGCAGTGAGAGAGAGAGAGAGCTGCCGAGGAGGAGATCGACGGCGCACGGTTCCCGAGCGGCGCCGGTGATCAGCGGTGAGTCGGCGATGGCAGAGCGCCGTGGCAGAGAGCGGAGTGAGGTGATGACGGTGAAGGTGGCGTAGCAGGGAGGACGGTCGAGGACGAAGAGCCGTGGTCATGCACCGCTCGGGAGCGAGGCGCGGCCATGCGTCCTCGTGTCGAGCAGCTGGCATGCGCTGGCCGAGGAGGAAGATGACCCTACGCCCTGTGGTGTGGCCAACAGGCGGGCTCGAGGTGTCGGCGAGCGGGATTGAGAGGTGGACGCGTGTGCGTCATGTGAACGCGGGCGGTAGGATGCGGCGGGAGATCAGACGGTGGGCACGGGCGGTGGGGACACACGTCGGTGATCACGTGCGGGGCGAGCGCACGCTGTGGGAGAAGATCGATGGCGCCGACGTCTTGCGGGCCACGTGGCGATGATCGGCCATGTCTCGGTGGGGAGGAGGGCCGAGCAGGCCATGCTGGGCCGAGAAAAGAAAAGAAAGAGAGAGAAGAGAGGGCTGCGGTCCAAAATGAAAACGAGCTTCTGTGATTTTCTCAGGGAATATTGGATAGGGTATTTGGGGGGATTTGAACTCAATTTTGAATTAAATTTGAAATTTTGAGCTTAGGATTTTTAGGAAAATTTTAGGGAGGGCTCTAAGGTTTGAAATTCGAGGAAAATTTTTGAGATCCACGGATTGCACAACTTCAGAAAATCCGAGCAAGATCCAAACTTCACAAACAGTTTTTATGAAATTAATTTTTCTAACGCTCCTAAAAATACGGGCGTTACAAAAACATCGACAGGCGAAGAAGGAGGGAGATCGACATAGGCTAAGCTTTGCAATATACTCCATCCGATCATTAATATATGACTTTTTTTACACTATGTAACGCCCCATTTTTGGGCCATTAAAAACCTATTTTAATAAAACCCTAATTTAAAAACTCAGATTTTCATGTGCCATTAAGGACTAAAGTGCCTCGGATCTCAATTTATCCTCTCCCTGAGACACCAAAATCCCCAACCAAAAATCCCGAACAAAAATTTGATTCTCGAGTTTGAATTTTGCAATTCGAATTCCCCTTCCAAAAAACTCTCTAGTAAATTTTCCTTATTTTTCCAGAAAAATCAAATATTCAATCTCTTCTCAATCCAGGGCCAAATTTCAAATTTTGAAAATTTGAACCCCCTTTTGAAATCCCTCTCTATCCTCTTCCTTGAATATTGGAAACTCAAAAATTCCTAATCAAATATATATGTGTCTATATATATATATATAAACTCAAGTCCTAAAGCCCTAGCTTTGAAATCCTAGGATTTTGCAAACTCAAATATCCCATTTTGAAATTAAATACCCCTTTAAAACTCCTCAAAACCTCTCTGAAAAATCTTGAGAAAAAGATTAAAGTTCACTGCTCCTTCGGGCCGCCAGCTCCCTTTTCCTTTTTCTTGGCCCAAGACCCATCGGCCTTCTTGGCCTCTTCCCTTCCCGCGCGCTTGACAATGGGCCCCTCCCGTCAGCCGCCTGCCGCACGCCCAACTGCCTCCCGGGCCCACGCTCAGCAGCCCCTTCCTCTCCCCATGCCACGCCCGCGCCACTGTCAGATGGGGCCTACTCGACAGGGGCTTTGTCTTCCTCCTTCGCTCATCCCCGCACGCACGTCAAGTGCTCAACGAAATCCCCAAGCCCAAAATAAAATATTTCTGCCGAGCTCCCAAAGCCGTATCCGACCACGGCTCTCCGCCGCCCCGACCGCCTCGGCCTCCTCGTCGTCAACCGCCGCCCAAGGCCCTGTCCACCTCGTGCTGCACGCCATTGCGCCACGCCTGCCCACCGTGCTTCGCGCCACCGCCATTGCCACCACTCGGAGCTCAAGCACCGCCTCTGTCCCTTGTCTCCTTACACCGGCTTTCCCCTATGAAACCCGGCCGAGCCCCTCCCCTTTTCCCCCACTGCCGCCGTGTCCTCTCTCGCGCCACCGTGCTCAGCCCAAGCTCGAGCCAAGCTCTGTGCCGGCCGCCACCTCCCTTTCTTTTCCCCTGGTGAGCCCCTACCTCCTTCCCTTCTTCCCTCCTCGGAATCCCGAGACGCCGCACCCCAAAACCCCACAATCCTGAAGCCCAGCCCAGCCCGGCGCCGGTGTTCCGCCGCTGCCACCCACCATCCTCTCTCCCCACCACCACGGGATGCCGTCGCCGGCCACCTACGGCTCCCCGGGACCCAATCCAAGCAGCTCGTCGGTTTCCCCGTCACCCCCGCTCTCTGCCACTATGCCCTGCCACCGTCGCCAAAATGCCACTTGGCCGCCGTGCGCCATCGATTTTCCTCTCTCTCTCTCTCTCGCTCTCTCTCTCTCTCTCGTTCTCCCAATCTCCCTCTACCATGCCGGCCCGCCAGCCATAGCCTCCGACATGTAGGCCCCTCTCTTATTTCACTGTCCAGGGGCCCCCACCGCCTTACCATATGACACCTGGGCCCTAACTAACAAGTGGCCCCTCACTACCTCTCTATCCTAATGACATGTGGCCCAACACCAATAAGTGCACAGTATCCTCTCACTCTCTTCCTCTCTGACATGTGGACCCCCATGTCATCCCCTCTATCTCATTCACTGATCTATGGACCCTGTCACCCCTCTTTCTGTGTCATTGACTAGTGGGCCCTACACCTCAACTTCTCTCTCCTTCTCACTGACCAGTGTTCCATCTTTAATTCGAACAAATCCTTTTGATTTCCAGAAAATCCATTTAAACTTCAAAAATTCATATCTTTTCAGCCGTAACTCCGATCGACCCCATTCAAGTCTCAAAATTTTTCTAAAATTGAGATCTACCTCATGACACTATTAGTTATTAATAATAGTATTTTATTTCTTGGGTTTTTACATGTTTTTTCTCTCGTTGCACGTAGTCGATGATGACAGAAATTATTTTGGACGGGGAACCTTGAAGACTCAAAAGACAAAGTCAGAGGCAAATCACTCCTTGAATATATTGCTCCTAGTTTATAAAATATTATTATTTGCCAAATTGCATTTTAGTGTGCACGTTAAATTGAATCGGCCTCGCTTTGCGCGATGAACCGACGGACCTACGTAATAGTTGCAATGCCCGATAGGCTTGAAAAACCCTATTCCTTGTCGCTCCACCTCTGTGTTACATCAGCATCCGTGCTCTATGAGCATGGGTATCAGCAGTTCCACTCATATCACATGTGTTGTTGAAATGGGAAAACCTGGGTTTATGAAACCTTTTAACCCGACACGCGGTGTCAGTAAGTTTGCGAAATAAGAACTGTTTTGCGAAAACTCGCGATGTAAAGTGATCGCCTAGGCAGGGATGCTTTGTATTCGCATATAAGGACCGATTCCTTGAGGAATTGCACTGACCATAGTACAGTGCAACCACACAGGTGGTATGGGACGACCCTGGCTAAGTATTTAGCCGGAACAGGGTTACCTCGCATGCCAGTAGATGTGGAACGTTGGGATAAGGTATTTGGGGGTATCTCCGGGTTCCTGAGTAGAGCAAGAAAGGGAAGCTTGCCCAGTACTTGGTCTAGGAGTTTGGGGATTATTTGCAGGCCGAATGCTTGACTAAGTTTGGCCCATCTATTGGGCATGAGGTACCCTGGAATGGTTCCTGAAAGGCCTCATCACGAACCTCCCCTGCTTGGCCGATAAGGGAGTAAGCTCGCGTCGTGTGGGGAAAGCGTACACCTCTGCAGAGCTCTAAACTGCTCGAACAGCCATGCCCACGGTCATGGGCGATGTGAAGTGATTCCTCTAGCGTAGCTTTGTTTTCATAAAAGATTTGCGAAGCATGTTGGTGGTTGGGAACCGTTACCAGAATCGGCCATGTCGGCCGATGGATGACCAGTACGTGGTCCGAAACGGTCCTGTGTGGATCGGGATGTCAGATGGCATCATAGTGAGGCTTTTCGAGTGGAAGCAGTATATGGATTGAGTTGAGATGGCTCTAGGAGCCACAAAATTAGAATATGAGTTGAGATGATGTCCTGAAAAGGACGAAAGTGAAAGGAAAATAATAGAGGAAAAATAAGATTACGTCCCGGAGAGGACGAAAGTGAAAATAAAGTAACAGATGAGAATATGGTAGAAAGTTGCTTGAGGGCAGAGCCACTAAACCGCTGTCATGGTCCGATAGTCGGTAAAGGAATAAACTAAACTAGACTTTAAACAATTAAAATTTGTTTGTCTGCTTGAGTTGTTGCAAAGCAATTCGCGGACAGGATCGAGGTGAGAGTCTCTTTCTAGTTACAACTAGATCAACCCACACCTAGGGTTTTGGAAAATGTTTTAAAAAATATTTGTAAAATAAATCCCAGCCTTCCTTGATGGCCTGCATAACTCACAGTTCCCGTGACTTGCTGAGTGCGTATGTACTCAATCCATTATCTTTTTCCCTTCTTCAGGAAGAGTGAAGTTGAAGTGAAGATTAGGATTTCTTTCCTAATCCCAAGCCGTTGCTTGTGGATTGAGTTCTCGCTGTGCTGTTGTTCCGCTGCTGCTGTTCTGTTTGTAGGTTGCTGCCTAGGGCTTACCCGAAGTTGCAACTTATAAAGGTATAATATATAAATAATTTATTTAGTTAGTCGCTATGGTGCATCTCGGTTGACCATGGGTACTAGCAAGGTTTCCTAGGACTGGTACCGGCAACGTGGTTTCATGGGAGTTGGTTCACGCCAATCTCCTGCGGCACTCCCACTCTGGTGTCACTGTAGGTGGTGCCAGGGCGGGAGTGTTACACACTAATTTGAAAAAAGTGATATATTAATGACCAGAGGGATACATTGTAACACCCCGTTTTCCGCGTGGCATTAAAGACTAATTTAATAAAAACCTATATGTGAAAATTTCGTTCTTTGTTTATGTACCATATGTTGTTCCAAGGATCTCAGTTTGTTTCCCTCCCTCGTTTCCCCAAAAGTCGACTCCTAAAATTTTCCGTTCCAGATCAATCTCGGAATTCGAACCATTCGTATCCGAATTTCGCTCTAAAAACCCTATCGGCAATTTCCCCTCAAATATTCAATCTTGGAATCCGTTCCAATCCTTCATATCAAAACCCTGATTCTTTCCTCTTTTGCCCACTGTAAAATTCATGAGATTAAACCTTGGATTTGAATCCCAAACTTCAAATTCAAATTCCCTCTTTGAATCTCCCCAAAATAATTCCCCCAAAATCCTAATACAATTTCCCTCCATAATTATCAAATTCCCCCCTTTGATTCCCTTCCCTTGACTCCTTGAAGATTTTGAGTTTAAATAAATAATTTGGATTCAAAATTCAATTCAAACCCTCAAAATTTCTCCTTAAACCAAATCTCCTGGAAAAATATGAAATGACACTGTTCAATCAGGCCGCCACCTTTATCTCGGTCGGCCCAACCAACTTCTCTTTCCTCGGCCCAAGATGGCCAGCTAGTCCATCTCCCGGCCTCTCCTCCTCACGCCGCCCACAGCCCGCACCACATAAGGGCACGAGGCGTGCTCGACCGCCGCCATTCGATTGCCGCCAAGCGTCCCGCCAAGGCCACCCCACCGTCCGATCCCCTTGCCGCACCGCCGCATGCGCTCGCCCAAGCCGAGCCCACATGGAAGCCCGCTCTTTGTCCTCCCCCACGTTGGGCCCGCTTGTCAGCCGCGGCTGTCTGACACCCACCCATGCCGTTGCAACCTCGCGGTCGTCACCGCCCACATCCCGTTCTCTCCCTCATCCATGCCTGTAGCCCATTTGCTCATATGCCCACAAGACGCAGCCAATCGAGCAACGTCACGGTGGCCCCACTCCGGTCTGTGGAGGCACTTCGCTAGCCGCCAACGCTTGGGCAGCCGCTGCCGCCCCTTTTCCCATCTCTCTACCCCTCGCTACGCCACGCCCAGACCATGACTGGTCAAAGGCTGAGCCAACCGACGTCATGGCGGTGGCGCCTCTGCCTCCCTGCCCAGACGCGATAGCCTCATCATTGACCTAGCCCGCATGACGCCTTCAAACCAAGCCACCCAATCCACCGCCTCTTGCTGCTCAGTGCATCCACACAGTCGCCGTTTCTCGCCACTCCTGGAACCACCAAGGCGTGCTCACCTCTCTCTCTCTCCTCCATGATTGACCCGCCGAGCTCGCCACCGCCATACTCCTTCACCTATAAAATCTAGCACCCAATGTAATGCCTAGAAATTCTTAACCAGAATTCTGAACATTTCTGTGTATTAAATCCCTGTCCAGGAAAGCTAGGATACACAATACCAAGTTGTCATATAGAGTGCGTCTTACAAACAGAATAAAATAGTCTTACATAAATGCAGCGGTAAAAATAATTAAAGTCTATATACAACTAGCTAAGAGAAGGCTTCCATTCCACGGGCATCTTGATGGCGGAGCCAGCCTAGTCCTCCTAATGGTCCTCGTCAGACATGTACTCCACCACTAAGAGGGGGGAAAGGAGCAAGACTGAGTACCACCCACAGTACTCAACAAATCACACCCACAAGTATGCACAATGCACAGAAGACAAAGATAGGCTCGAGGTTTATTTGCGTAAAAGCAGTTGCAAACAGTAGTAGTTCGCAAACGGTGAAAAGGTTGATTAATTGAACAATATTAATCCTCCACAGATCAATGTTACACCACGTTAACCAGGCCCAACTATCCACCTAAACTATACCAGTTCCATTAAGTCAAGTTAATTAAGTAAGGGTGAGACTAATCACGGTGAGTCTTGACCAATCGCCCATATCTGCGGGCGTGGCTATTCAAATAGATTTACTCTTATCAGAGGTGTACAACTGTACCCACAAGACACAGCCCCACACACGTTCCCGTGTGCCGGCGTGTCACCACGACACCCCGCGAGAGGCTGTGACAAGACCATTCACGCAAACTCTCCCTAACCATCCACACCACGCTAAGGTTCCACCTGCCGCCAGGACACCCCACATCGGCCAGGCTACCCCCCTTGCGCCACAATGGATCTGAAAGTCGATCAACCCAACCCCGAGCCGACCCAACTCCATCACGCCCATTCTCACCAACGGTGCCTAGGAGAGGGAGAAGAGACGCTACAAGCCCAGCCGTTGCCCACGCTGGCTTGTGGAATGTATGAGTATTTGCCCAAGGGGTTCCCGCGAACCGGTCCTTAATTGCCATGGTGCGACCAACAAAACCATGCACCCACAGCCCACCATTCAAGTCAAATTTTAGTAATTTAACCTCAACATATCCAAAATTCCATTTTCAGACATTGAGTCGAACCATAAATATAAATTAAAGTATTTAAATCCCCATGTGAGCTAAACGTTTCTAAGCAAGGCTAAGCATCCTAACAATACCCTCTAGTCATATTATTACCCAGCTACAAAGGTATACAGGTGGAATAAAGTCAGGGCAATTAAAATTGCATTTGTATAGGTCACCCTCCCCACATGAAATGATGAAATAATGCATGTTTATTAATTTAAAACAAATCATTTGCAATGAATGGGTACAAAATGATCGAGGAAATAATGCAACTTACCCTGCTCCGGCTCGACGACTTTGGCAACGACTTCGTAGTAAACAGGAGGATCGACGGCGTCGGTTTCTATAGCAAACAACGCACAAACAATTAAAAACAGTACATGTGGACATAGAAACAGGGGCTGAAAGTGTTTTTAATGGATTCTTGGCATTTTTCTAGATTTAATGAAATTTGGATGGGATTAATCGGAGCTCGAATGAATTAGTTATGAATTTTAGAAGTTTTACTGTGATTTTCCTATACAGAAACAATTTCTAAACAATTTGTTGAGCATTAACAAGGATTTAATGCGTCAGTGGACCATGGGGAACCGCCGCTGACAGGCGAGACCCACGAGTCAGTGGCGCATGAGAGTACGGCGCACGGTGGACGCAGTCCACGCGCGTGTGACCGCGGACATAGGCACACGAGCGGTCCCGGTCTGCCAAGGTAGATCGGACGGCTCAGACCAAGTCAGAAACGAGCCCCGCCAGCACGTGCGGCCCGATAGTTGCCGTCGGTGACCATCCGGCGCGGCAGAGGGCAGCGGCGAGCGGCGGAGGAGGTGAGGAATGCAGCCGAGTGCTCACCGAGGTGCGGCAACCGACAGAGAGCGGCGGATGACAACGATCAGAGGGGTTTGGCGGCGGCGAGGTTCGGGTAGCCAACAGCAATGGTGTTCTGACGGCACAAACTGATGACGAAGGCGCGAACGAGATTTAGGAGGACCTGGTGGAGGTGTAGAACGTGTTAGGAGGGAAAAAGACCGAGTAGGTCAACGGAAATCTGCGGCCGACTGCCGGCGGAGATGCTTACCAAAAGGGGATGACGGAGAGGATGGAGTCCCGGCGGTAATCCGAGGCGACCAGCGGCAGAACAGGACGCAACGGGGTGCGGCGAAGCTAGCGAGCATGAGCGCGGTAGTCGGCGACGGCTGTAGCGACGGTGACGTGCAACTGGAGTCGGTGGTACGCGGCGGTGATTCGGGAGTTCGGCGCGGAGGGGGTTAGGGTACTCGGCAGCCGTGGGCAACTGAGGGGAAAGTGAGGATGGGGCACGGGGAAGGTTTATATGTACTCGGCTGCGGGAGTTCGTGGCCGAGTTGGCCGAATTTCGTGGGGTTGAGGGCGCCGGCCGCGGCGGCTAGTGGGTGCGATTCAACCGTGGTCGTGGGCGAGAGGGGCGGAGAAGGTGGGGGAAACAGGCGGGGACTCGGTCCGCGTGGTTTGAACTCGGAGCCGAGGCGCAGGGAAGCGGGAAACCGACGGACGGGGTAGCTCGATCCTTTCCGGCCGATTCAGCCGGAGGTTGAGGACGAAGCTGACATGTAGGGTCTCGGTCCCATAGGTCAGCGGGAGCAGTGAGGGAAACAGCGCGAGCAAGCGGACGCTGGCTGACGGGCAGGGCCCGTGGGGAGGAGCGTGCGCGCGTGGGCTGCCGTAGGCTGAGACACAGAACTGGGCCGCGGCCCAGCGGGAAGAAAGAAAAAGGAAAAGAGAAAAGGAAGGAAAGAAAAAGGAAAAAGAGAATTTCCAGAAGGATTTTAATTCTGATAATTTATTTTGATTTATTAACATTGCTTCCAGTGCTCTAAAAATTCCCTTAAAAATCCTGTTAGTGTATTTTGGCAAGGAGAATATAGGAAAAATATTCTCAGCCATGATATTTTATTATTTTGCATTTTACTTATTTAATTAATTCCCTTGGCCTTATAAAATGATTTCTTTGAGGCTTTTTCTTTAATATGTTTTGTGTGGCTCTATTTAAGGGAAACTTAGGGTGTGACACCCAACCCCTTCCACCCCTTCTGGCTCAAGCTCCATCCAAACGGGCGGTTACTTTCTTCTACCCCACCGTCGGCCGTCCCCGCTCAGCCATCCGACGCATCGACCATCGAAGCCAACCACGGCGTTGTGACGCTGTTCCTTACCACCCTGTCCGTGCCGGCTCCACCAACGTGCCCATGGTGCCGCATTTGTCCCGGGGCTCCACCAACCCGAAGTCGTTGGCTCCAACGCCGCATCCCCTTTCCAACCCCAAACCATCCCCACCGATGCCAAACTTCGCCACTGGTGAGCCTTCCATCAGTTCCTTACAACCATCTCTTATCGACACCCCTGAGAAGAGCCTAGACACGGTGATTGTGCCCTTTTCCATTTAGCAGAGCCTCCCACCATCCCCGTAGGTTCGCCGCCGTTGCAGCATACCACCACAATCCGCCGTTGGCACCCTTCTCGCCGTTTCCTTTCACAACCGCTCATTGGATCCTCACTGGCCTTCCCTCATCCTCCCTCGTCGTGCCGCCTCTTAGCGCCGCCAAGCTCAGGGGACGATAGGTCCTCGAGTCACGTCCGCCACTGGCCAACTTCGCCGCTGCCGCTGGCCGCAGTTGTTCGTATCCTAGATAATCCGAACCATTGATCTTACTCCTTGTCATAGCCCGATTTTTTTGGGAATTAAATAATTAATCAACAATGGATTTTCTAGAATTTATACTAAATTGTAAAGTAAATTAGTTAAGTAAAGTAAAGAAGGGAAATAAAAATTTCTTTAATAAATCATAATCGAATTCATTTTTAATAAATTTTTTGTGTGTAAATAACCTCTCTAAATCTTCTCGGATTTTTCAGAGCTCTAGAATTAATTTTAATATTACAAAGATTATTTTCAGTAATTAATTAAACAAATTCCGAAATCCTTTTCACGGGTCATTCCTGGTCCAATCCCTTTGTACCCTTCGTTTCTATACCGGGCTCGGGTTGTTGTTCCCGAATCCCTAATTCCCTGAAAAGCTCACACTAGAAATTCCCTTAGAGTCCAAGATCTCATAGTCTCAAATATATCCAATTCCTTCTGAAATATCTTTTTCTTTTGAAATCCTTGGACATTTCAAATGCGTCCACAAAGTTTCAATCTCCAAAATACCAAATCCGAGGTTCTCGGAAAAAATCTAATTCCAAAACCCTAAAATCCCCTGCATTTCTCCGAATCCCTAAAAAACTCCCAAATCTATATTCTCAAGATCCAATTTCTGTTGAATATAATTCAAAACCCCAGATACTTCGATCTTTTCCAATTTTCGGATTCCATAAAATATTTCTAAGTTTTTGATTCACAAAAACAATATCCAAATACTTGAAATATTCCAATTTTCCGAAAATTCCCCAAATACCAATATTCTAAAACAATTCTTTGATTCTCTAAAAACCTTCGCAAATTCCAATTCTCAAAATACGGAAAAATTCCAAAAAAAACCCCTCCCTCTTTTTCCTTTCCCTTCCACCCTTCCTTTTTCTCATTTTTTCCCTTGTTTCCTTTCTTTTCCTCCTTCTCATTCTTCTTCCTCCTTCTTCCTTACTCTCTCTCACCTTCTGCTGGCAAGGGCTGAGCCCTCCAAGCTCCTCCACGGCCTCGGCCTGGCCCAACCCGTGCTACCCCGGCCCACGCCACTCTACCGCCACCTCACGCATGCTCGCCGCTGCAGGACTCGAACCGAGCCGCCATCTCCACCACCAACCCTAGCACCTCTCCCCTATAAGTACCGCCTGTGGCCGCCCAAGCCCTAAATCCGCTACCGCCCTAGCCTGCCGACGCCTGGCGCCGCCACCTTGCCCTGCGCCGCCCCCGCAAGCAGAGCGCCACCGCTGCCACCCCTGCTTCCTGAGTCGCCGCCAGCCGTTCGGATGCCGTTGCCGGCGTCGCCTCTGCGTCCTCCCCCTGTCGCCGGTGAGCTCCGAGATCGCCAACCGCCACCATCGCTTTTTTCCCATTGTCGTCTACCTCTGTGTCTCCTCCTCAAAACTGTGGTCCACCGCCTCCCTTCCTTCCCTGCTCTGTACTGCCATCCCGGTGTCGTCTCCTCGTCGTTCTGCCCCGTCATCCTCGGTCACTGTCCATCGCCGATCGCCGTTGATATCGCCGTCGACACCATCCTCCTCAGCCGCGCACCATTGCGTCATGGCTGGGCGCAGCCCTCTGGTGACCTCCACAGGTGGGCCCTCCATCGGCATCTCATCCTCTGTGTTTGACATGCAGGTCCCACCGGCAGAGCATCTCCCCTGACACAAATGGGTGGACCCTAGTGCGCATCCTAGTTCCCTCTCTACCGTTGGATCAACTCGATCAACTAGATCCGTCGATCTTCATCTAATCTCGATCGTCTAATCTCTGAGATTAAATCCTAGCCCTTGGATTTCCATAACCCGTGGATCCATGCCACCTCAGCCCTAGCCGCCACATCATCTGGCATGTCAGCCCTAAGGGCCACCTCACCTACCACCTCGGCCAGTCCACCATTCTTCCCTCCCTTTAGTCCATGGACCTAGTCCATAAGAGCCAAACCACTGACAGTGGGCCCACTCATTTATTTATTCAAGAATAATTTCTTTAGTAATTAAATTCTGAAGGGATATTCCAAAGAATATTCTTTTCCAATTCTTTTCTGATTTTCTCTGAATTCAATCTTCCGGAGGCCGTATCTTTTCCATCCGAACTCCGATTCGACCCGTTCTTCTTCCTAAATTCATCTAAAATCATAATCTACCTGTTTATGTACCATAATCTACCTATTTATGTACTTTTTATGTACTATTTATTTGGAGTTTCTTAGTGTTTTTCCTCATTTTGCATGTAGTCGCGTAATTTCTGCCATTTCGGAAGGAAGCAAAGTTCGAGGAAGAGTTTGGAAGATTTGTGGAAGACTTTTCTATTGCAAGGCAAGTCACATGGCAATCCCCTTGAGCATGTTGATCCCATTTGTGAAACTTATTTTATTTTAACGTTATTGCATGCAATGTTTTGGAATGTCATTATACGGGTATTTATAATTAATCATATATTCTTTGATTATGGCCACTTTGTTATTGATACCGTTACCTTGATACCTTGGGTGATTAATGTTGACTAGCTGGATGTCTAATTAATAATCTAGCTACATTATTTAGGCTTGCTTAGCAATGCATAGAAAATGTAGCATCATTTTATGTGGGGAAACTATTCAATCACTTATGGATAATTAATTTTTAATGGCTATATTTTCACGGCAGTTGGTCGTGCTTGGTTAATTAATATGCCAACTAAAACTTGACTGAATAGTGGGCTGTGAGCATATGGAATGATGTTGCTGCTAGTAGTGCTCATGACAATTAAGGACCGGTTCGCGGACTACTTGTTGCGAAGCAATATCGTACTAACCGTAAGCTAGAATAGGCAATGGCTTGACTGGACATGTAGCGAGTTCAGCAGGAGGCCCCAGGGCGTGTTTGTGGCTGAGATAAGTCCATGTTTTCAGGCATTGGACCGTCTCCCTATTGGGTGCCTGATTAGTTCCTGTCGGAGACACGTGGTTCAGCGGGTGGCTCTTCTGTTGGGCAAGTTGTATGAAAGGTCTTGTTATGATTTCCCCCTTTGCAGTACCATGGTGGTATTTCGGGGCATGGTGACATGTGTGGAACCGTGTCTTGTGGGTAAATTGGTACACCTCTTGCCAGATTAAAACTTTTGAATAGCCGTGCTCACAATTAATGGGCGGGCCTAGAAATGTTTTCACAATTAGTCCCACACTACTCATTAATGATAATAAATGATGGAAACTTGATGGCTCCAGGTTGGAGGGTTTTCGTTTGGGCCTAAACTGCATTGAAGTGTTGTTCAGAGATTAGTTTAATATTGATTAGTAATTAAACTATACTGTTTTCCAATGATTTTAAGTGCAAATGTTTTAAATGTTGTTTTATGCAAATAAGTCATACTATGCCTTTTCTTTGAAATCCTGTTGCATTATTTTGCATTCCATGTGTAGCTTGTTGAGTACGGTGGGTGGTACTCAGTCATGCAATATTACCATCATCAGAGTGAAGATTTGCGAAGAGGAGAAGTTTGGTGTTTGGCTTATACCCAGTTGAGCTGCCTGTAGGTTTGGTGCTGAAGCTTCGCTAGATTGCTGTTCCGTTGCTGATTTCTTCTGTGTGAGGACTAAGTGCCTCTTTTGTAAGTATTTATCGTTATTACGTTTTGGTTATGTTTATCAAATTGTCGATTTGTGTACCTTGGTTGATTCCTGAATGAGGATTTACTGCACAAATTAGCTTTGGAAATTTTGATGAATTTCCAAGCGTGACACTCCTCATTCTCCCCTCTGTCTGCCGGTGTTTGCCGCTCACTCCGGCTCGCCGTCGTCGTTCCGCCGTCCGATCTCGGCGTGCTCTAACTCCTCTCCTCCATCCTGTGCCGATGTGGTGAGCCATGTAGGCGCCAGCACAGCGTGGCCCAGTCTCGCAAGCATCCTAGTCAGCCGCCTCCACCCTGCATGCACGCACGTGGTCCACCGCATCCCAGTCAATGACAAGTAGGACCACTACTCTTCGGTCCATGACTAGCCCACACCGTGAACCCCCTCCGCCGTGTCTCTCTGACAAATAGACCCCACTCGCAGGTCTAACGGCCCATCAGACTATTGTCTTGAGTAGTTCGGTAGGCCAATGGGCTGCGAACCCTGCCAGCTCAGCCTTCTCCCTTGTTGGGCCGAAACGGCCTGGCCCAAGAGGTCGAGTCCACTAGCCTTCCTCTGCCCTCGGTGGACCGATTCCACCATGGGCCACAGGCCCATGTTCCTCCTCCATCTCCCCTCATTTTCTAGAAATTCAATAATTATTTTTCCTTTATTCTAGAAAATCCAATAAACTTGAAAAGTTCATATCTTTCAATCCGTAGCCCCGATTGACTCCATTCCACTTCCAATAATTTTTTAAAATTGAGATCTATCTAATGGCACTATTAGTAGTCCTAAATAGGGTCTTTTCATGGTCCTTGTGCAGGTTTTGATTGTTTGCATGTAGTACTCTTCGTCGGATTTTTCTTTTGGAATGGATTTCTCGAAGATTAGCGAAGACCCTAAGCAAGGCAAGTTACCTTTGATCAATTGAGCCTATATTTGAACTTACGTATGTTGTTTGCAAAATTGCATCGATAGACGTGCACATGACCTGCTTGGTCCCGTCTATGAGACAGATCAGTGGGCCTACCCAACTTGCTGCACATGACCCTTCCTTGATACTTGCTATACCATGTTCCCTTGTAACCACATTTGTTGTGCCTCAGTATTCGTGTACTCCTGTGCGAGTACCGACTGCCGCCCTCCAAACTTAAAAATATGAGAAACACCTTTGGGTAAATCTTGGATTTACGATATTTTTGGAAAACCCGACACCTGGGTCGGTGCGTTGTGAAAAAAAATCATTTTTAGAAATGAAAACAAGGACGGCCCTGGGTGGGATGCCTATGTGGTCGCTCGTAAAGACCGATTCCTTTGGAATTGCATCTGAGCATACAACAAGTACAACCACATGGGTAAAAGAGGATGCCCCTGGCTGAGTAATTAGCCACATAGGGACGTCTTGCATGCCTTTGGATTGTGGATCGCTAGGAGGGTGGCGGGGAAGACCTCTTGGGTTTCTTGCACATCATGGTATTGAACCTACACTGTTGTTTGTCGCGGACCCATGTAGTAGGCATAGGTAACCTGGTGTTGACTTTGGAAATGCATTGTCACAAATGTCTGATGTCGACAGGTATTTGGTATCAGTTTCTTGTTGTGTGGGCAAAGTGTATACCCTCTGTAGAAGTTAACCAATTGTTCAAACAGCCATGCCCATGGTCATGGGTAGTTGTGAGGTGATTCCTTAGCGTAATTTTGTTTTACTCTATTTTAAAAAAATGTGTGTGGTTTGGGAACTGTGGCAAGGAAGTGCTGTCGTGGACAACGGGACTCAGGGAGTCCAATGAGATGATTAGGCTGTCGTGGATAGCAGGACTCGGAGAGCCCGGAAATTGGTTTTGGCTCTGAGAGCTGGGTTTGGCTCTCAGAGAGCCCGGAAATTGGTTTTGGCTCTGTGAGCCAGGTTTGAGGCTGTTATCGAAGAGCACAACAGTGGATTCTGAGTGTGGGCAAAAAAAGTAAATCTCTGTATTGAATCTCAAAAACCCTGCTGTTACAGTACACTGGGTGCCTATTTATAGGTCTAGGGGTTTACTTACAGGCTCTAGGGTTTCATTTACAAGTGGTACTACATTATGGCTCCCTGATAGTGATAGCTATAGGAGTACATGTGTCTTTTCCCGCTCATGGACCCTTAACGGGTTGCTGGGCCCTCAGATGGGCCACCTTCTTAGTGGGCCTTCCTTCCCCTTAGGTAGAGATGGTTTTGCTAGGCTCTTCAACCCTCTGCTGGGCTTCGCCTACTCGCCAAGCCCTTTGACTATTTCTCTCTTCACCTGGTGCTTTGAGCTTTTCGCCTTCTAGTCAGGGTGTTCGCTCGCTCCCGAGCTCGCACCCCGGCTCCTAGCCGCTATGCCTTGTGCACAGTGCTCTTCGCCGTTGAGCCCATCGTCTTCGCCAGGTGCGGTGAGCACTTCGCCTGTGCCAGGCTCTTCGCTTGTAGGCTTCAGTCATGAGCCGTCCGAAGGGGTTGCAGCCTGTCTCAAAAGAGGCCAACTCTTGGAGTTGTGCAAACTCGAGAATCAATTTGACACCTTTCGCTCCGACCAAGCGGGACTCCACCTCACTCTGGTTGTTGAGAAGCACACACTTAGCGGTTTTAGAGAAATTCAAATAAAACTAATTGCAAAATATCCGGCCTCCTTTGAAGCCTACAATAAACACCTAAGTTCCCTTGGCTAGCATGTACGTAAGTACTCACCATTGCTCTATATATAGTTCCAATGTCTTGAAGCTGGAGCTGGAGCTGGAGTTGCAGTGAAGTGAAGATTAGGGTTTTGTCCTAGTTCTCAGCTACTGCTTGTGGTGTTGGAACTTAGTCCGTTGGTTCCACTGCTGCCACTGTTTTTGTGATGTTCATTGCTGTCTCCGGCTTGCTTCGAAGCTGCAACATAACTTAAGGTATAAGTCTATTATTTAATTAAGGATAGCAATGATGCATAACTGTTTTCCGTGGATAACAGCGCTACGTCCTGGGAATGATACCGATATCACGGTTCCGTTGGGAGCAGTTCACGCCGTTCTCCCTTGGTGAATCCCAATCTGATGCTGTTTTACAACGGTTCCGGATCAGAGTGTGATAGAGATGGTACCAGAGCATAGGTTGTCCCTAGGATCGAAACCCCTTGATAGGATGGTATTATTTGAGAACAAAGTTATTTGTGAAAGTTAAGGTGTAGTTGCCTCATTTAGCTCTAGATTTGTGAAAATCTTTTCATGTTTCCCCCTCTTCCATCAAAAGGTAGAAGCTAGTCTCGTGTTGTGCCTTTCGCCCTAGAGACCGCCTATCATAACACTCCATTGATGAAAGGTGTGCTTTTGCCTGACGAAGTAATAGATAAGTCCTCCATAGTAGGTTGACCTTAGTATCATCGCTCGCTCAGTAGGAGTTATGGCAAGATAGTGCGTGTGTGAGTTTTGTTTGGTAGTCCATGTTCAGGTGTGGGACCAGTTGGACTACTAGCTGGAACACACCACTAGTCTCCCTTGGATTTGCGAAAACCCTTTTTCCTCTAGTGTTTTCAGTTCGACCTCTTCTCCTATTCCCCTGGTCATTCTGATCTCAGTCTACCTAGAACAGATGGCACGTCATACTAACCGCCGAACTCGTACCCCTAATCGCGTTGGTTATGAACAAGACCCAAATCAACCAAGCTGCTGACAGTGAATATGCAGCCGGTTCCAGACCTGTCAATAAAGCTGCAAACGGAAACCAACCCCCGCCAATGGACATCAACCCCGTATGGTTCAAGACCATGGCAGATCTAAACTCAAGTGATGATATATTCTGAAGAATATGACATGTTAGTTCAACCATGCTCTTCACGGAGCAAAAGCCACTGATCTTCACACTCTTGAGGTTCTCATGGCAGTGTTCTGAGTTTTGACGTCTGCCTCGGATGAAAGGGTTCTCCAAACACTGGATCATTCTCAATACGATACTATGCAACCTACATAAAACCAATGATGATGTCAATGCTATAGGTGATGTCTAATGACAATAGATGAAAACTAACTGGATAAACGGTTGAACCATATTCTCAAGGTGAACCATGACTTACAGACAACATGAACGTCTTCAGTGAAGGGGAAGCATCAAAAAAGAAACCAAAGATAAATAATCGTAGGAAAAGGCCAGTACAATAAAAGAAACATGTAGGTGCTTGAGGTGGAGAAATTTGCCAGGCATCATAGGTGTGCTGACAATCTGCAAATGAGATGCTTCAGATATAGCAATGCTCTATAATAATCTTAAGTTTTAGAGTATACTTCACTAGGCGATGCTACCGAAAGTGTTTCAATATTTGGCACTGAAAGTGCATCTAGGCCCCTATGTGAGTTTTGAATGATTGATGACAATGATTAAGGGACTAATGTGCTTGATGGTGTACAAGCAAGAGATTAGTCCCATGAAGATGAAGAGATATAAAATGGGTTATAATGGATGCAAGGCAATGTGTGACAAAAGATGGCAAGATGGGGGTAACAGGTTGCAAGACTTGGCTACGCGATGCAGTGGAGAAGGGCATACAAAAGGCTTGGGGCCGAATGACCCATGCGATAGTGAAGGAGCAAGTTTTGGCGCAACACAGAAGAACCGATCAAGGCCATTAGAAGGCACAAGTTGCTAAGCATTAACCTTCGTGAAGCAAGGTGAATATGCTCAAGAAGGAGTTGAAAGATCTCAAGGTGTATGAAGTTGAAGTGGAAGCAAGCGGGGCAAGGTATGGGATGAAGAAGATCAGGTTGCCCTGAGATTGCAATGGATCGAACAGTTCAGTGCGGTACCTGATAGTCTGATAAGTGTGGAGTTGGACATTTTGGTATAAATTTGCTAGTCCAGGTGCCGGTTGACCATGAACAATGTTGAAAGAAGTAGATTGTCAAACAGCAATCAGACAATCATGAGCCATACGGTTGTTAACGCCAAAATTTGGTAAGGCCTTGTATCAGATTCGGTCAAGGGAATGATTGCAGTCGGTTAACAGAAATTGGTTCAAGGAGCAGGCCGAGTCCGAGAAAGAGCCGTGAAGACCGTGCGTGGCAGTTAATTACTATATTAGGAAAAGATTTATCTTTTTTAGGGAACCTGGCCTCGTGTCCGGTCAGGACTAGTTAGCGTTGTCTATTATAGATAGGAAATCATATATCGTGTCCTATAAGGACTCATGTAACTCGGGGTATATATACGTATGCCCGGTGACCTTGTAAATCATCAACTACAGATCAATACAAAATTCGGCGCATCGCCACCTTTTCGACGGGATCCTGCTTCTCGAGCCGGGCTGCATCGGTTAGGTCCGAACCCCTGCGAGAGGGTAAGTCTCGTCACCCCGGCTACCAATCGGCTAGGACTTCCTCGGTTAGGTCCGATATTCTAGTCGGTTTATGGTAGTCGGCTTACCACGATATATTTACTTTATCTATGGCTGCATCAGTTCAGTTTGACCTCATAGATTGATTAGGTATATCATATCACGCGTGCATAGATCGTATCGGCTTACTGGGAGCGATTTATCATCGGTTCGTGCTGCATCGGTTGGGTCCGACCTACTGAACTGCTAGTGATAAGTCGATCCTGCTGGGCCGATGCGTTGTGTGCAGGCGTTTTATCGGAGTGCATAGCCGGTAAGTTATTTTCATCACGGTCGCATCATATCTATCGACCTATTGAGGCATTGTTATCATTGTCGGTCTGTGCTGCAACGGTTGGGTCCGATCTACTAGACTGACGATAATAGCTTTACCCTTGATGAGCCGATGGTGTTGTGCGATGGTGTTATCGGAGTGCTTAGCCGATGAGTTATCTGTTAAAGCCGACTACATTTATTCATTATCTTATTCTATACTCGCTCTGTTCAGTAGTCGGCTAGCTTATCAATTATTTATCAATTACGTTATTGCATACTTTATTATATGTTCCTGCCTGCATTATTGTTACAATCGGCTAAGGGCTAGCCGATGGGTTTATTCTGCCGATCCAAGTACAAGTACAAGCAGGTTCCCGGGCACGATCCCAGGTGAGGGCCCGGGCATGAGCCCGGGTAAGGACCAGTGTATGGGCCCGGACAGCGGACGAAGATCCTGGGAGCCGATATAAGCAAGGGCCCGAGCGCAGGCACATCTTCATAGCAACACCAATAACACTAGACTATGATCAGCTAGGATCTATTTGATTTATTTATGCATTATACTTGCTCATGTTATCAAGTTTATAGCCGGTTTTGAGCATTCCTTCGATGATCGGCTAGCTCGATATTTGTTTGTTATTACGTTATTGCTCTTGCCGTCATCGGCCTTAAGCCGATGTATAAGTGCTACAGTGTGCGTCGGCCATCGGCTGATGAAACGAGTCTAGATCGGCTTCCAGCCGATTGGCTCATTGATCTAACATTTTCCTCCTTGTCAATTACAGGGTCAAATTGACTGGCACGCCTACGAACCTCAAAACTTTAGGACCTGCACTGGAGTGAAGCAAATCTCCCAGGCCTTCGCGTGTCAACCCGACGCTGGACAGCCCCCGGCGGGTTTTTGGCGTCAACAACGGTCCGATGCAGTACCAGACAATCCGATGAAGACTTGGTGCAACCGAACGATGGAGCGGACGAAGGAGTTGAATGGACTGGATGATTTGGAGTCGGTACCGGATAGTCTGGGTGACGCTCGACCGGATAGTTTGACAGTGACTGGACTGTTTGGCTCTTTATAGCCCAACGACTAGCTGTCAGTGACCCGTTGCAAAAGTTGCATAGGGTCGGACAGTCCAGTGCCGTGACCGGACCATCTGGTCAAGGTAGAAACAACTAGTTGGAGGAGTTGGGGCTATAAATGGGCGGTGATATGGACTTGTTTGAAGACTTTTGGACCCTCTTCTATCTGAACAACCCAAGTGGTAGTCCAAGAGCCTCAAGAGCATATTGAAGATCTTTTGAGGAAAAGATTAGCCTTGAGAATGATCTTAGTGCAAAGATTAGAAGGCTAGTTCATCTCCACCACTTACTCTTTGTGTGCTAGAGTTTGTGTGCTACTAGTGAGTTGAGTTGAGAGTGGTTGGAAGATCATTTGAGAGTGATCGAAAGTGGAGACTTGTAATCCCGCGAGCAACCGAGAAGTGTGGTGTGCCCGAGAGAAGATTATGAAGGTTCTACCTCACCTCTGTAAGGGAAGAGGTAAATTGAATGGAAGCCAAGCTTCACGCAAGCTTTGACCGAGAGAAGTTGCGTGACATTCGAGCTTAAACCGTAGGGGTCACTTGGAGCACTAGCTTGCCATATGTAATGATCGCATTTTTATCGGTATCAAAACTATTTTAATAAAAAGCTAGATTCAAAATTTGACTCTTTAATCGATTTGGAAATTTTTGTGCCATGTGTGACCTCAAGAAAACTCCTAAAAATATTTAAAATAGCCATAGAAGCCTCTATAGAAGTCACCCAAATTTTTGCAGAATTTTTAAACCCTTTTTAAATCAATTTCCAAATACAAAACCTTCAAAATCTATTCAAAATCATTCTCTGGAAAATATAAAATCGCACTGTGCTTACCGGGCCAACCTCCCTCCTTCTCGGCCTGGCACTGTGCCCCCTCTGCGTGGCTTGCTCGGCCCAGGCGCGGGCGCGTGCGCGTGGATAAAATCCCACGGGCCCCGCACGTCGGTTGCTCCCCTCCACCTCGCTCCTCGGCCGCTCGATTCTATCGCGTGGACGGCCGGGATCCTCTCTGTCGCGCGACCCCACCTGTCAGCACGGTAACAGTTGCATCGTCTTCCTCCCGCCGCTCGTCTCTCTTTCTTTCTCTTCTCTGCCTCTCGAATCCTCCCTCTGTACCCTCTCTGCTCGCGCCCATCAATCACCCCGCCGCTCATTGCACGGCGCGAGACACTCCGCCATCATCACCCCGCCGCTCGGCCCACGGCGCGAGACGCCCCCGCCATCATCGCCTCGAGCCCAGAAACAAGACACAGTCCGCCGTCGCGTTTCTCCTCCGCGCCGAGCCCCGGAGATGGACGCACGTGCCAGGTCACCTCGCCCCATCGCTTCACCGCTCCCTCCAAGTCTCATTTTCTCTCTCTGCAGTCAGTGATGTGAGCCACGGCACCCGGCGCCATTGATGAACCTCGTCGGCCGAGCTTGAGTTTATCTCCTCCCCCTCTGCCTCTATCCTCTATCCGCTAGCACCGGAGCTCCCCTATAAATAGGGCAACCCTCTCCTTTCGTCGGCCACCAAGAACCAAGCCCGAGCTATCCGATCACCACAATCCTCTCTCCGCCACCGCCATTAGTGTTCTGACCCGAGCTCCCTTCGCCGCTACAGACCCTCACCGGCCAATCTACTACCACCGCCGAGCTCCCCTAATCGCCAGGAAGCTCCACCGCCATTTCCCGCTGTCGATTAGCCCCCACACCCGAAACGCCCAATTTCTCCCTCCACCGTTCGCCGTCGCCGCCGCTTCGGTACTCGTTGTTGAAGGAGGTAAAACACAAATTAATCCCCTCCCCTAGCTTCCTAGAAACACACCGCACCTAGACCGCCCCTTCCCAAACCAATCCGTCGCCCAAATGGTCGCCGGCGACGAGCTCTTCTCTCCGCCGCCGCAGACGGTTCTGTGTCACCGTCGCCAACCACCTTTCCCCGCCTGCCTGGCCAATCCGAGACGTTAAGCTAGCTCACCGTCGTCCCTGCTCCCTGTAGCCGTAGGCTGCTTGCCGATCCTCGCCGCCGCCAGCAAGATCGCTCCGGCAACCGTCGGCCGTCGATCTCTCGGCCAGCCGTTCCCTGTACCCCGTCCGGCACCACTCACGGTCCCTGACATGCGGGCCCTGTGCAATACCCCTGTCCAGCGGGCCCGACTGCTTAGTCTCTTCCTCTGTCACTTCCAAATGGGCCCCGTCCTTTAAGTGCACAGTAATTAGTACTCCTCCTTTTTACACTGACAGATGGGCCCCACACAATACTCCCTTCTCCTCTCACTTCCATGTGGGACCACCATGTCAGCCTCAGTGTCTCTTTCTCTCTCTGGCCCAGTGACCCCACATGTCAGCCTCTGATCTATTTCCTTTATTTCTTTTTATTCCTTTTCTTTCCTAAAAGAGATTTTAAACCTCTTTTATTTTCAGAAAATAGCCCAAACTTTGAAAATCCATAACTTTTAAACCGTAGCTCCGATTGAGCCCATTCAACTCTCAAAATTTTTCTAAAATTGAGATCTATGCATTGGCACTATTAGTTATATAAAATAGGTTCTGATTCTTGGTGTTTTTGCAAGTTTTCTTTTGCGACGCTTAGAGGCCGTTCCCGAGGAGCCAACGCAGGAAGATTTTGTCGAACACCCGCAAGATCTCGAGCAAGGCAAGTCACCCTTGACCATATTGAACCTATGATTTAAAATGTATTTTATTTCTAAAATATGCATAATTAGGAACACGATTAATGTTCGGCCGCAATCCGTACTTGGATCCATCCGGCCTAACCCACTTGCTGCATTTGATCCTGCCTTGGATAAATTGATGACCTGATCCTTGTAACCCTGTCATCTTGATGTTCGTACTTGTGTATGGACGTCGATGACACCCTTTATCTAAAATAAAATATGACGATGGGAAAAATCAAGGTTTTAGAATGATTTAAAAAGTCCTCGACACCCTTGGTCGAGAAGTTTGTGAAATAAAATAGTTTTACAAAAATTGGTCATGGGACGACTCTGCCTGTGTGGCTCCGACTCTGCATGATTTTTAAGGACCGTTTCCTTGAGGAATTGCACTGAGCGTAATATAGTGCGACCACACGGGTGAAATGGGACGCCCCTGGCCAAGTAATTAGTAGACCCAAGTTGGCTTAGTCGCCTTTGGACGTGGAGTCACTAGGGTAGCAATATGAGATGCACCCGCGGGATCCTGAGTACGAGGAGTCTGGGACTCGCTCGGTACTTGGTCTGGGACCCGTCCAGTTGGCTTCAGCCAATCCTAGAGACACTTCGGAAAGGCCTTGTCCCGAACCTCCCCGCTTGGCCAGCGTGGGAGTAAGTTCACGTCGTGTGGGAAAAGCGTACACCCTTTGCAAAGGATTGTTATGAACTGTTCGAACAGCCGTGCCTCCGGTTATGGGCGGATGTGAAGTGATTCCTCTAGCGTAGATTTATTTGCAAGTGTTTGCGAAAGAGATTTGTGGTATGGGAACCGTTACCAGAATCAGTCTGTGTGACTGGTGGATGGCCTGTGTGGCCTGAAACGGGCCTACGTGACCCGGGGTGTTGGATGACACCAGAGTTGAGTTGCTTAAGTTAAGTGATGAGTTTTGAAATGAAGAGAATACACCTAAATGGACGTACCTGTTAACACCAAAATTTGGTACAGTTCGTTATCATGTTCGGTTAAGATAAAATCGATATCAGCCAGTGGAAGCTAATTCAGAAGAAGCCGAATTTGGGAAGGAATTGTGAAGACCACAGCATGGCAGTTAATTATTTTATCTATAAATTAGGTAGCTTTAACGATTTTTAGGAAAACCTGATCTCGTGTCCGGTCAGGGCTTGGTGTTTTTCCTTTTATAGTTAGGAAACTCCTATTTCATATCCGATCAGGACTGTATCAACTCGGGGTATAAATACGTATGCCCGGGGACTATGTAAACTATCTCACGGATCAATACAACTTCGACGCATCGCCACCCTTTTCGACGGGTTCTTGCTTCTCGAGCCGGGCTGCATCGGTTAGGTCCGAACTCCTGCGAAAGGGTAAGTCTCGTTACCCCGACTACCTTATCGGCTAGGACTTTCTCGGTTAGGTCTGATATTCTAGATGATCTACGGCAGTCGGCTTACCACGGTGTATCTATTCAGTACACGGCTGCATCAGTTAAGTTTGATCTCTTAGGCCGAGTGGATATATCACATCACGCGTGAGTAGATTTATCAGCTTACTGGGTGTAATTTATCGTCAGTTTGTGCTGCATCGGTTGGGTCCGATCTACTAAACTGCTAGTGATAAGTTATTCCTGCTAGGTTGATAGATTTTATGCAAGCGTCTTATCGAGATGTATAGCCGATAAGTTATCATATAGTTCATCACGATTACATTAGATCTATCGGCTCATTGAGGTTCTTTTATCATTATTAATCTGTGCTACATCAGTTAAGTTTGACCTACTAGATTGATAATGATAGATTTATCCTTGTTAAGCCGATGGGTGTTTATGCGATGTTTTATCGGAGTGCCTAGCCGATTAGTTATCTTTTACTAGATAAAGCCGACTACATTGTCTTGATTATTATTTCGATTATCTACACTATCATCGGCTTTCCAGCCAATGCACATGTTCTATTGGCAGTCGGCTGGCTTATTCATTTATATCGTTATCGGTTCTCTAGCCGATGTACAAGTGCCATCGGCAATCGGCTAGAAGAAGTCTGTATCGGATGTTTGGCCGATTGGATCAATGATCAAATATTTTCTATCTCCTTGTCAATTGCTGGGTCAAATTGACTGGCACGCCCACGAACCTCAACTATTTAGGACCTGCACTGGAGCTAAGCAGATCTCCTAGGCCTTCGCGTGTCTAGTGCATCGAACCATATCATCGGCTCGTTCCCAACGCTGCCGATGATTTTCGGTGTCAACAGTACCAGAGGAGGCTACGCTCCGAATCGGAAATTGTGACAAGTCTCAGACTTGTGGAATGGGTCGAGACGCGAGTCTCTTCCTGATTAACTTAATTGTGGTGAGTTGTTGCAAAGCAACTCACGGAATGGATTAAGGTGTGAGCTTCTTTTCGACAACTTAAAGAGCACACTTAGAGTTTTAAAACCACAAAGTCTTTCAAAACCCCTCTTGTGAAAACAACCCTAACCTTCCTTTGCTAACCTTGCATGCCACAAAGTTTCCGTGATTTGCTGAGTACCCCGTGTACTCACCCTTGCTCATCTTCTCTTAGAAGTCCTTGAAGATGAAGACCCTACCCTCAGTGAGTTCTACCAAGAGCAAGCCGAGTACGAGGAGTTTTAGGGTTTTGGTCTAGGTCCCCAAGCCATGCCTGTGGGTATAGGTCTACCCGTGTATTTCTCCGCTACCTACTTTTGTAAAGTATCGTTGCATGTCTCGGGGTCTATCCGAGACTGCAGCTTATGTAAGGACTATGTGTCGAAGGACGGAAGTCCGACCGCGGGAGGTCAGGAGACCCCCTTTTGAGATTCGGCCAGGGGAGTTGTCCCAGGACGCTTGTCGGCGCCGGGGAAGATGACGAACGGTGGCACACAAAGAAGACAGGAGGAAGTAGACAGGTTCGGGCTGCACGGAGGCGTAATACCCTACTCCTGTGTGTTTGTTGCTATGTGGGAGATATAAATGTGGTTTTGGGGTTACAAGAGCAGCTCTGCCCGCGGCCGGAGCTGAGGAAGATGAACAGTAGCCGAGCTAGAGAGCGAGTGCTAGCCAGAGAGCAAGCTAGAGCCAGAGATCTTGTTCCGAAGAAGTCCCCGACCAGCCGAAGTTGTCCCTTGCTGTAGGCTCGGATCCTCCTTTTATCGATAAGGGGAGTCCACAGTGCCACACATGCTTTTCTAGATACACGTCTTGTCACACGCCCGCCTGCAGAGCCACGCCAGGGTAGGTTCGGCGCGTCTGGTCGCCTAGTCGTCACGCTGCTTGGCTGCTGTGGGCGGCTATGGCAGCGCACGCTGTTGAGACGTGAGAGCGCACGTCGTTGCCACCGAAGTCAAAAGGTCTCTGACTGCACAGGCATGTGTCCACGGCGCAGGCGTGCGTCCACAGGGGGCCATCAGGAGACGCCCACACGTGGCAGAGCAGGCGACAGGGGGCGACGGGCCCCGTCGCCTCGTCATCAATGCAGGTTGTGGGAGAGTTGGTCCGCTTGAATCCCTCGAGTCAATCGGCACCCGGGACCGGGCCAATCGGCACCCAGGGCCAATCGGCACCCGGCTATCGGCCTCGGGACCGGGCAATCGGCACCCGAGACCGGGCAATCGGCGCCCAGGACCGGGGGCCGAGTCCGTGGTTCCCGGGACCGGGGGGGCGTACCCGAATAGGTGGCTCCCGGGTCCGGGGGCGAGGCCCGGGGCCGATGGAGGTGGCGCCCCGGGACGGGCGCGTCCCGGGGCCGATGGACGAGATGCCGCCTAGGTCCGGGCGGTGCTCGGGCCCCGAGCACTCGACGACCGTAGCTGGCCGTCTCTTGTGCAGAATGAGGGCCTGGAGGAGCTAACGCGGCCGGAGATCCACGCGTCCCCGCAGAATGTGGGACCCCCAGTCCCATTCCGCCGACAGTGGCCCCTGGCCCTGTTGCTCGGCCGGGATCAACTCCGGGCAGGAACAGGGCCACGTCTTGAAGAAATGAGGGGCCGCGGGGTCCCAGCTGCAAGACGGTGGATATGTGCCCGGGAACCGGAGACCCGGGCTGGAAATATGGGATGAATCTGGACGACTTCCCCGGACTCGCACTCGCGAAGGCGATGCTGTCCGGGTAAGCGCGCCCCATCTGGTTGTGAAAATGTTGAGGAAGCCGCGGTGGTCCGCGAGGAGGCGCGGAAAGCTATGGTCCCAGGGAGGCGTGTGGTCGACTTCGAGGCCGTGGCCAGCGGGGCCATGACGCGGGCCGCATCAAGCGGCTCCCCGCCATCGGCGAGAGTCGGCTGAGGTCGTTGTTGATTTCCCAGGCCCGGAGACGCCGAGTGCCAGGCGCCATCCGACACCGAGCGCCAGCAGCCGTGAGCGGCCGTAGCGCCCAAGTCCCCCTTCCGGGCCCCGGCGTAGCTGCCTGCCCCGGGAACTCGGTCCCCGAGGGCAGCACGCGGGATAGTTGTCTGCCCCGGGGAGCCGGTCCCCGGGACGGTTAAGTCCGTCTTGCGGGCCCGGGGGCCCTCCATGCCCCCGAGCGCTACTGGTCCCCGCCGCCCTGGGAGCTCGGCTCCCGGTGGCAGCGAGCTTGGTAGTTGCTCGCCCCGGGGACGAGGTCCCCGATGGCCACGAGCAACTGTGCGCGAGTTTTCCTGGCCCGGGGGCCCTCCATGCCCCCGGGAGCTTTTGGCCCCGAGAACGCAATGAGGTCGCGGAAAGACTCTGACTTGCCGGGGGCCCCTCGGGAACCGACCCTGGTGGGAACTGGTGTAATCTGCACACGACAAATTATGAGAGTACTTGGCTCGTTCCTTTGTTCTTTCCATGCTACGAACCGTGGCGTCGACCACCTCCCGAAGGCGCCCTCGCGGTCGCGACCGTGCGGAGGAAAAGATCACGCATAAGCATTTCACCCCCTACCTTCGGAAAAAATCGAGGCCGAAGCCAACCAGGCGGGGCACTGCAAGCCGGGGCTTGGACAGTGTCCAGGGTTTAGCAGGAGGGGATACGGTAGCTCGTTGGTAGGGGACTGATGATAATGCGCAAACCCAGCCGCTGCACGGGCGCAGGCCCGATTATGCCCCTAGGGGGAGAGATAGCCACGAACGCAACACACGGAAAAAGACGAAAGGCACGAGACCAGAAAGGATATTAAAATGATGTTTATATGAAAGCGTATATACATGTTGGGGCCCTGGCCAGCGCTAAGATTTGGAGAAATCCGACGCTGGCCCGGGCACACCGCAACTTACAGGAGATATTTACAGATGAAATTGCCAAGATCTCCCAGGCTTACCGAGCCCGGTCGGGAGACACCGATCACCAGGAAGGGGCCTTCCCGCGGGGGGAAGGTTTATTTCTTTCCGGCCCGTGTGAGGACACGGCGGAGGACAAGGTCCTTGACCTGGAGTGATTGGGCCCCAACCTTACGCTAATGATAGCGCTTGAGGCTCTGCTGGTTAAGAGCGAGGCGCGCGGCCTCGCTGGCGAAGTATACCTACAACTGTTGTGTGCGCCCCTACCCCGGCCCGACGAGGCCGGGAGCACGGGCTCAGCTCCCTCGGGAGGGAGCGAGCTCTCGTGACCGGGGACATATATGTGCCCGGGACCTGGGGCCCCGGACTGAGTCGGGACGACCTGCCCGGACATGCTCTCGCCAGGGCGAGGCTGTCCGGGTTATCGAGCCCTATCTGTGCCCGGGACCCGGGGGCCCCGGACTGAAATATTGTTTGATATGTGCCGGGTTCCGGGGGCCCGGGCGTGGATATTTGTCTAATATATGCCCAGGACCCGGGGGCCCCGGACTGAGATATTTGTTTGATATATGCCCGGGACCCGGGGGCCCCGGACTGGAATATTTGTTTGATATGTGCCCAGGACCCGGGGGCCCCGGACTGAGTCGGGTCGACCTACCCGGACTCACCCTCATCAGGGCGAGGCTATTTGGGTTATCGTGCCCGATATGTGCCCGGGACCTTGGGGCCCCGGGCTGAAATGTTTGTTTGATATATGCCGGGATCTAGGGGCCTGGGCTTGGATATGGGATGTATCGGGACGACTTCCCCGGACTACTATTGCCAGGGCGATGCTGTCCGGCTTATCGCGCCCTGTTGGAGTTGTTCCGGGTGACACGTCCAAGACACACACTCACCTTGGCGAGTTGGTCCGGGTCGGGCTTCCCAGAATCGGGCCCGGGAGGTGGGTCCCAGGCTGCGTGTTTGTCGGGCAAGGGGCGCTCGACGACGAGCGCTGCGCTCGCCACTTGTGGGGTTGCCGCTGGGCTCGAAGCCGCAGCCAGCAACCCGCGTATGACGGTCTGGAGCCACAGTGCGAGGCACGGGCTCGCGCCCCCCCACCGAGGGTAGCGAGGACACTCTCGGGTTCTTTGGAACTGGAGAGGTTGCCCCGGATCGGGAGCCGGATTCGGACCGTCCGCCTAAGGATCGGACCGTCCGAATCCCAACGATCGGACCATCCGCGTTAGGATCGAACCGTCCGACTCCGGGCGATCGGACTGTCCACCTTCGGATCGGACCGTCCGAATCGCCCCGATCGGGCTAGGCCTGCTACTGCTCCTGCCGGAACTTCTTGACATGCTCTGCCAAGTTCTGGACGGCACGGCACTCCGTGAGGTCATGCGAGTCTGTCTCATGGACGGTGCACCACTTCCGGGCTGTTGCCGGCGGAGGCGGCGCACGTGTGGCCCTTTGCCGCCTGCCGCTGTTGTCGTCCCCGCGGGCGTCGTCGGCCCAGGGGGCGCTCCCAACAGCCAAGGCAAAGTTCTCGGCGGCCGCCTCGTCCTTCTGGCGCTTCCTCCTGTCCCGACGCGACGCGGAGCGTGAGGACTCGCCGTCCTCTCTAGGGCCCTCGTCAGGGGCCCCAGGGCGTGGCCTGTTCCACGCCCGGGCCTCCTCTTTGCGGGCACAGAGGTCGGCGAGGCTGAACAGCTCAGCCGTGGTCTGGACGTTGTGGGTGCCCAGCTTCTCGAGCATGCGCTTGTCGCGCACGCCTGAGCGAAAAGCGTGGATGACCGCGTGAGGAGCGATGTGGGGGATAGTGTTACGGACCTAGCTGAAGCGCTGCAGGAAACGCCTCAGCGACTCTTCCCTAACCTGACGCAGGGTGTGGAGGTCCGCCTCGGTCCCAGGGCGTGGGAAGGTGCCCTGGAAGTTCGCCACGAACTGGTGGCAGAGGTTTTCCCACGAGTAGATTGAACCTTCGGGGAGGTTCATCATCCAGGAGCGAGCCTGGGCCTTGAGAGCGACGGGGAAGTAGTTCGCCATCACCTTCTCATCGCCGCCAGCCGCCTGGATGGCAGTTGTATATATCTGCAAGAACTCCGTGGGGTCGACGGAGCCATCATACCTCTCCGGCAAGCTGGGCCGGAACCTGGCCGGCCAGCGTATTCGCCGGAGGCCTGGGGAGAGCGCCAGGCAACCCGAGCCGCCGTACCGAGCAGGCTCGGGCGATGGATGACGGTTTCCCGCTAGCGGGTTGGAGCTAGAGGCCTGGGCCTCGGGACGCCGGGCAGCGCCCGCGCGCCGCTCGCGCTGTTGCTCCAATGTGACCCGGGCGTCCTCATGGGTCGCGCCAACGCCATTCTTGGTCCCGGGCGTGGTGCGAGGCACCGCGCCCCGGGCTTGATTCTGGTTCGGGGCGGTGGGCCGACTCGCGCTAGAGGTCGCGCGGTCGGCGCTCCCGGCCCCTGCATGGCTGTCGGCGGCGACCCGACGATGGGCCGCGCCTACCAAGTCAGCGACCTCGTTCAGCCACCGCCGCTCCCGGCCTCCGTCCCCGGTAAAAGCCGGGGGGTGGCGCAGGAGGGCTTCCGCCGCCAGGAGGGCTCCCTGCGGCGACGTGGATTGGAAGTCGAGATGGCGGCGCGCTGTGAAGCGGCGCGCCTGTTCGAGCCTCATGGATGAGGCCGCGGCAGACCCGACGGGGCACTTGCCGGCTCCCTCCGTGAGGGAAGGGGCCGAGGCCGCACAACCAGGCCGCCGAGGGGCGAGCTCAGCCCGCTGGGCTCGCGCCGCGCGCCCCCAGGAAGATGGGGAGCGTGGCGGGCTCGCCACCGGGCTAACGTCGCCCGGCGGGGTGAAGCCGCCGGACTCCTCGTCGAAGTCCCGCGAGCGATGTCCTCCTGCCATGGAGTGCGTCGGTGTTGGGGACGCCGGCGCGTTACCTAAAAAGGAAACTCCCCCTACCTGGCGCGCCAGCTGTCGGAGGATGGAAGTCCGACCGCGGGAGGTCAGGAGACCCCCCTTTTGAGATTCGGCCAGGGGAGTTGTCCCAGGACGCTTGCCGGCACCGGGGAAGATGACGAACGGTGGCACACAAAGAAGACAGGAGGAAGTAGACAGGTTCGGGCCGCACGGAGGCGTAATACCCTACTCCTGTGTGTTTGTTGCTATGTGGGAGATATGAATGTGGTTTTGGGGTTACAAGAGCAGCTCTGCCCGCGGCCGGAGCTGAGGAAGATGAACAGTAGCCGAGCTAGAGAGCGAGTGCTAGCCAGAGAGCAAGCTAGAGCCAGAGATCTTGTTCCGAAGAAGTCCCCGACCAGCCGAAGTTGTCCCTTGCTGTAGGCTCGGATCCTCCTTTTATCGATAAGGGGAGTCCACAGTGCCACATATGCTTTTCTAGATACACGTCTTGTCACACGCCCGCCTGCAGAGCCACGCCAGGGTAGGTTCGGCGCGTCTGGTCGCCTGGTCGTCACGCTGCTTGGCTGCTGTGGGCGGCTATGGCAGCGCACGTTGTTGAGACGTGAGAGCACACGTCGTTGCCACCGAAGTCAAAAGGTCTCTAACTGCACAGGCATGTGTCCACGGCGCAGGCGTGCGTCCACAGGGGGCCATCAGGAGACGCCCACGCGTGGCAGAGCAGGCGACAGGGGGCGACGGGCCCCGTCGCCTCGTCATCAATGCAGGTTGTGGGAGAGTTGGTTCGCTTGAATCCCTCGAGTCAATCGGCACCCGGAACCGGGCCAATCGGCACCCGGGAGCAATCGGCACCCGGGGCCAATCGGCACCTGGCTATCGGCCTCGGGACAGGGCAATCGGCACCCGGGCTATCGGCAATCGGCCTCGGCGCCCAGGACCGGGTGCCGAGTCCGTGGTTCCCGGGACCGGGGGGGCGTACCCGGATAGGTGGCTCCCGGGTCCGGGGGCGAGGTGATGGCACCCCGGGGGCGAGGCCCGGGGCCGATGGAGGTGGCGCCCCAGGACGGGCGCGTCCCGGGGCCGATGGACGAGATGCCGCCTAGGTCCGGGCGGTGCTCGGGCCCCAAGCACTCGACGACCGTAGCTGGCCGTCTCTTGTGCAGAATGTGGGCCTGGAGGAGCTAACGCGGCCGGAGATCCACACGTCCCCGCAGAATGTGGGACCCCCAGTCCCATTCCGCCGACACTATGTATAATAAATAAAGCAGGTTTGGCTGTGATCCACCGATGTCCTGTATGTACCAACTGGTCTCCTGGGACTGGTACAGGTATTACAGGTAATGACGTTTCTCCTCTGCTGATCTGTACGGGTTAGCGGGAGAGGGGCGTTACACCATAAGTGGTTGCTTGGAGAGGAAAAGGGTCAAAACAGACCCGGCCTTTCGGGGCCTCTCAACGGAGACGTAGGAACGGTTGGTTATGAGCTTCGTAAACAAATCGGTATCTCCTCTACTCTCTTTATCTTACATTTATTGCTTGCTTATCTCTTGTTGATCACCTCTTAGTTCTAGTTTATATCTTGTGTGTAAAGTGCTCTATGTCGCCAAGGCTTTTTATGTACTCTATGTAGGATGGATTGTCCACCCTTAGGTATACTGTCTATGTCTATGTCTATATCTTGCATAGGAAAGTTCCTATTTTTCTTTATGTGTATTGGACTGTCCGCACCGTCATAGGACTATCCAGTTAGTACTAATTTCTAATTTTAGGAAATGACTATTCACCCCCCTTCTAGGCGACATCAACAATCCTCAAAGTACTTTTAGGCACCAGGGACCAAAGCTTCATACGAGCATAAACAAACAATATTGGCTTGATATAAACAAATCAATTGCAGTTTCTTCACTAGCAATGGATTCCCAAATGAAATACTTACCAGAAAACCAACAAAATCAAAACTGGAGAGATTTGGAGCATAGATCTCTATGACCCGCAATCTTCTGCATTTAACCACCTCAAGGAAGCCAAGCTGCCTCAGTAGACAAGGTGCTTTCAAGCAAACTATCTCAGTGCAATATGAGAGATTTAGCCACTCCAAAGCAATGGATTTGGAAAGGAAGGAGTTCTAACTCATCCTCGGTAATTCGCACGAAAGACTGATGCAACTGCGTCAAGCTTCTCAGGCAACCAAGACCAACTGTAGGACAGAAGGCACCATCTACGAGGTAGAGATATCGAACTGAGTTTCCACCTCTTTCCAATTAGAGGGAGCACGTGAAGTTGTATTCTGCATTATTGCCACTAGGAAACATCAGGGCGAGTTCCTCAATTTCTGGTGCAATAGCAATGTGAAGCCAGACATCTAGACAACCTGAGTTGACATGGCTCAAAGAGAAGAGTGCAAACTCTAGTGTTTTCATGCCAATGCTTGAGTGATATAGCAGTATGCGCTCAACTATATTAAAGAAATCTCTTTTAATGCTATACTCCCGCCGATTCACAATATAAGACATTTTTAAGCGTGTTCCCCCAAAAGGAAGATTGTGGCTGAGCTATATATGGCCAGATGGGCCAGGCCCATTGGGCGGCCCGAGGCACGGCCCGATATGAATAGTGCCCGTGCCGGCCCGGCCCTATCCATCGGGCAGTGCCTGGGCCACAAATCCGGCCCATAGTGCCGGCCCAGGCACGGCACGATTTTTGGGCCGGCACGATGGTGGCCCGGCTCCCCAGCGGCCCAGCCTGGCCTGCCAAGCCGTTGGCCGGCCTGCCAACGGCCCTGGCCTGCTAGCCGTTGGAGGCCGGGGGGGGGCGGGACTATATAAGCCGGCGCCACTCGCTCCCTGCTCCCGATCCCGACCCCCCAAACCCTAGCGTCGCCTCGTCTCCTCGCTCGCTCCGTCGCTCACCGCTCTAGATCTAGAATCCCTCCCGTCTTCTCCCTCGCCGGCGGCGGCTCTCCGCCTCAGGCCGCCACGGCACACTCCGCCAAAGCTCCTCCCGCCTCTCCCTCTCGCCTCTCCTCGCCCGCTCCGCCACGCGCTGCTCTAGATCCAGAGCTTCTCCTGTCTTCTCCATCTCCGGCGGCGGCTCTCCGCCTCTACGCCGCTGCCGACCGGCACGGCACACTCCGCCAGAGCTCCTCTTGTCTTCTCCCTCTCTACTTCCTCTCCTCCTCTCCTAATCTCTGGTGAACAGATCCTCGAATCCGTCCCTAATCCCTAGTCTCCATCTCGTCATCTCCTAGATCCGTGACTCGTCGACCTTGCCGGCGCTTCTGGTGCTCCGGTTTCGCAGGTAAGTGCTCGGACCCTAAACTCTAACCCTAGATCTATTCATGTGTTCTTCTGTTTATGAGTTCTTGCTCTTCCTGACTTCCTCTCTTTCTTCTTCTTGTTCGTGCAGCCGTTGAGGAACCAGAGGGCCGGGCCGGAGCCGTTGTTCGTCCACCTCGCGCAGCCGTTGACAATTTTTTGAATTTGTGAATTCTATTTGAATAATTCAAATTTTTGAATGCTGATTGAGTCATTGAGTGGTTGATGCCTTTAGTGCCTGGGCCGGCACTAAGCCCGGCGGGCCTGGTGGGCCATTGGGCCGGCACGGCACGGTTTTGGGGCTGTAGGGCCGTGCCTGGGCCAAGAAGTAGGCACGGCGTGCCGGCACGGCACGGCACGATCAGCCCACCGTGCCTAATAGTGCCGTGCCGCATAGTGCCGTGCCACTATCGTGCTAGGGCCGGGCCGGGCCGGGCGGCCCGTTTGGCCTTCTATAGGCTGAGCTTTTGGGTGAGTTTTTTTTTCCTTTGCCACTTCAGTGCTCAGTACTTGTTTGGCATTTTAGGATTATGAACAGGAATTTATATTTCTTTTTTGGCGAATCAGGACTTTACACTTTGGCTTGAAACGGCCAGCCTTTACACTGTTTATTCCCTGACCTAGTAATATAATTTAACTTGGTAAAGAGGACTACCACTGGCAAAATGCAACTAAACAGCTCAATCTCGTCCAGGAATTTTATGCGCCATGCATGTTGACTTCACTAGCAACACCTCTAGAGCATATGTACCTTGCTTATACGTTTCAGCTGATCTATGCTGAATTGCTGAAACAGAAAAGAATAATGGAAAATGACGTGCATCTATGAACAGGGAAGGGGTGGTGGTGGGAGTTATGTGTAAGTTTACTTTGAATTAGGCCTGTCGCAATCAACATGAATGATATATCATATATATGCATATTTTCAGCCACGATTCATTTAATTATTTTACTGTACAACATGATCAATAAGTGAATCGCTAAAGCAAATAACTGAAAGAAATGCATGTGATTTTTATAGAGAGTATATCTAGTAGACTGAATATTATCAGTATTTCATAGTAAACCCTGATCTTATTTCTTTGCACCCTTGAGAATTATTATCATATTGGTCAAGCAGACCCTTTCTTTTAGTTTTAGCCACTGAAGCAATTGACCCACCTATAACATCACAGATTCATAGTTACGATCAGTAGGGACAGTGATGGAGGGTTACAGATTTCATTACAGAAAAACAAAAAAAAGGTTGCAACTAGAGCATGAGATGAATCTGGAATTACAGTGATGGTTCAGGCCTCCTTTAGCCATCCACGCTGCCGGGAAGAAGCTTACGACTCGTGGTCGTCCGTGAAGTCGACGAAGTCGTCACAAACCGATCAGAGGCCGCAGGAATCACCCGCGACGGCGTGACGACTTCGACGACCGAGAGGTTGTAAGAGTCCGTCCCGAGCCGGCTCTGCACCCATCCTTTCCGGCCGGAGAAGCCGCCGGCCATGACCCAGCAGTTCTTGAACCCAACACTGTTGAGCGTCCTCGCCACGATCTTCGAGTTGTCCCAGTACCTGCAGGCGCCGATCACACACTCTCATGTAAGTTCAGAAATGCCATTCACCACAAGGCAATTCAAACAACTGATGGATGTATGGCTGGTTTGATGGTTTCGGTGCACCGACGAGTTCATGATGATGACGTTGGAGCCCTTGCCGATCCTCTTGAGGTAGGAGATCTTCAGCGCGGCGATCTCCGCCTCGGCTTGTTTTGCGTTGCGCACCATGCTCTTCGTCTTGCTTGGAAGCTCTTCCAGCCTAAGATCATAACGCGCAAGGTGTTTGGATTTTTGCCATGGAGAAACGATGGCTATGCCATTTGAGGAATGGAATGAAATGCTTACGGGATAGAGATAAGCTTGTTCTTTGCGTTAGAGGGGAGCTGTGGCACGCCGGCCTTGGCCTTGTCCTTCTCGGTCCTCACATCGATCAGCACGTAATCTTGCGAGGTTACCATGTCCAGAGCTTGTGCGGCCGTCAGGTCGCCTTAACAAACACATTGCAAAATTCAGCAATTCAGTGAGCAATCATCAACATGCAAGGAGATTAGGCAATGCGACACTCTGCTCTGTGCTACTACCTTTGTAGCCGCGGAGTGTGAAGGAAAGCAGGGACCAGGCCGGCGGCAGGAGCAGGTACGCAAGGAACGCCGCTCCGGCGACCACGACGTAGTCCGCGGAGCCAAGCGACCCGATGGTCTCCACGGTCGCCGAGGCGATGGGCTTCGCGGCGTCGATGACCTTCGTGCCCTGCTGCGCCGCATCTGCGACGGTCTACGGAACGGAGCACCGTCACCGAATCTCGGAATGGAGCTGATCAAGAAGCTTGCTCGGGGCGGCTGAGACGGCGGGTGTACCTTAGCGGCGGACAGAACGGGGGCGGGGTCGACGCCGGCGCCCTGGAGCGCCTCCGTGGCTTGCTTGGAGACGCCGGAGACAACCGGCGAGGCGAGCTTCAGTGCCTGCTCGCCGGCGGTCTTCAGTGCGGGCAGAGCCGGCTTCGCGGCCTCGCCCAGCGCCTTGAGCACGCCGGCGGACTGCTCGGCGACCTTGCCGCCGAAGCCAATGATCTGGTCCACCGTGTCCACCACCTACGCACCGAGAAATCGAGCACTCAGGCCACAATGCAGCGAACGAATTCAGAGTTCCGACTAGAGCGAGCACCGTACTCGCATTCGGATACCTTGGTCACCGAGTCGGCGACGTCCACCTTGGAGAACGCCGCGGCGTTCGCAGCGGGAGTCACACCGAGCAATGCCGTCGAAACGGCTGCGGCGGCGACTGGCGCAGCCCTCGCTGGCGTGCGGTGCGGCGAGACCTTCGCGGCCGGCGGCGGCGACGGCGCGAGGACGGCCGACACCGACAGGGGCGCCATGGCTTCGGCTCGCTGTACAGTCCACTCACCAACGCTGTTCTTCTGGGCCACACACGCTGGCGGCTTGAACTAATGTCTATGGCTCACGACATTTTGGCTGGTTACACCGAATTTTTTTCCCTCTTCATTTTTGGCTCTTCTCTGACTTTTTGTGGCGGAGAAGTGGTTAACTGCTGGTCCATCGGCCACCGGGTCGTCTCCTGATTGGCGTCCATGAATTGATGCGATAAATCGCAGGCAAATTACTGTACTTTGTTTGGGTCACTTTGGAAGAGCGCCATACTGGCCCATTGAGAAGGTGAATTAATCTTGCTTTCACACTGGGCCTGGCCCATTATCTCAAATGAATAGGCAATAGCAATAAATTAAGGAAAAATTTCGCTTTAAGTCTCTCGCTATGGATCGAGTTTTATTCGTATCCCTCAATTATAAAATCGGGTATAAAGCATCCCTAAACTTTTAAAATCAATGCAAATCGTGTCCTTTGGTGGTTTAAATGACGGCTTTATTCTACGTGGCACAATCTAAAATTTAAAAAAAACTAAAAATAGGTGGACCCATATGAAATTCTTTCAAGGAAAAAATAAAAAATCCCACGGGACCCACATGTCAGCGTGACACGAACTCTTCTTTCTCCTCTACCCCTCTCTCCCCTATCTGAGAGGCAGAGCGAGGCGGCCAACAACCGGCGTGCGGAGGCAGAGGAGCAAGGCGACCGGCGTGTGGCGTGCCCGACGGCGGCGGCGGCGGAGGCGCGCCTCGCCGCCTACAAGCCGAGCGTCGACGTTGCCCGCTTGTGCGGCCGCTGTTAGGGCAGGCACCGCTGATCTCCCGGCATCGTCTTCCCCTCTGCAGTACCGAGGAGGTGGAGGGAGCTTGCCCATTCCTCCCTCATCGGCGCCTCCTCTCTTTCTGCGTCGGTGTCGTCCTTCATTGTCGCCAGCTCAAGCTTGCCCGGCACACCGAGATAGATGCCGCAGCTGAGCTCCTCCCCCTCATCGCCCCGCCTTGCGCCACCCCCTCGCTCTCCGTTCGCCCGTTGGGGAAATCCGGTGCCGTGGATGGGACAAGGATAAGGGAATCCGGCGTGGTGCATGCCACGTCGAACTCATCGGTGTCTTTCTCGTGTGATTCCTGTCTTGATTTCTTGCTTGATTCCTCGTGGATGCATGCCTTGAGACGGGGATGTACCTTTTCTTGGTGCTAGATCTGGTTGGTTATTGTGGAGTTGCAAATTTGACCTGAAAAATCCAAGGCCGGATGGCTGGCAGCGAAGGCGAGCTCTGCTTGTCCTCATCCCCCGCGATGGCGAGCTCTGTTGTTTGCTGCTCTTAGGATTGATGAGATTTGCTGAAGCGGGGAGACAGGAGGTGATGGGGTCGGCGGTAAGGCAATGAGCGCCACTGCAGTCTCGCTTCCCCACTCCCCGAGCTCCATCGGCCTCGGCCTCACTACCAGTTTTTCTCGGAGCGGGGCAGCGGTTGGCGACGCGGAGGAGACCACCGCCGGTGGCGGGGAGCGTGGTGGTGGCTGGAGGTCGGGGATGTTGTTTCTTTAAATTTTTCCATATGACTGACATGTGGGTCCTATAGATTTTCATTATTTTTTATTTTTTTTCTAACTATAATTACACATAGGCGTTACGTCGGACAAAAACCAGTTCAGCCACGTAGATGCTACGTAGAACAAAATCACAGTCCAAGCCACCGAGAAATTTGATTTACACTGATTCTGTTAGTTGAAGCGCTCTATACCTGGCTTTACCATTAAAGACTAAATAAAACTCGATATATAGTTAAAGCATCTAAAGGGGCTTTATCCATAAATTAAGGGCTAGGCCGAATGATCATCTGCACGTCACAATGGATACATTTCATATTAGTACTTGGCAATGTGGGCAAAACTGTTCACTGGGCCGATGGCTTTGACGCTGATTGGGCCATTATTTGCAAGAAAATCGTCAGGTTCTCTCTTCGCCTTCCTAGGGAAATGCAAAGCAAACTTATGAAACTGAAAGATAGCAATACGCCATTTTCCTATATGATTGTGAGGGGTGGCAAGATAAATGATAAACTAGTAAAGTGCTCAAGAGTGATTCCTTGGAAAAATTACTCAAGTAGTCTACGAGCACTTTGTTCAGTTATTCCTATTTCTCAGTAGCATCTTTCCTTTTTTTTATCCCTCGCTATCTAGAATCTAACTAACAGCTTTCACTTTGTTTGAACAGAAACAGAACATAGAATGTGGAGTATGAGATATTCAAAGGCTCAAAGCTACCCGTCGTGCAGAAAACAAGTAATTTCACTTTGTTTGAACAGAAACAGAACATAGAATGTGGAGTATGAGATATTCAAAGGCTCAAAGCTACCCCTCTTGCAGAAAACAAGTAAACTTTCTTTCCATCGTCACATTAGACTAATACTGCTCCTAGCCTCCTACTAATACAAGTTAAGTGAATGTCTAGTCATCCTAGGAAGCACATCAATTACCTACCTTAATCAGGTGTACTTTTCCACAACCACTTGCTCAACTCCCCTTACTTCAGTAATATCCAGTCCCAAACAAGAGCTAAAAAAACACTACATTCTACTTTCTTCATCGTATAATATAAGAAATTTTGCTCTTATAGGTTATTCTAAAATATAAAGAATTTTAGAATCCCAAAACAATATTTTATTTTCCAGCTACTAACTTTTATACTAGTGTATTTTTCACCTATCAACTTTGGTTCTAGTTTATTCCTTATCTACCACTTTTTTACTAATTTATTATTTCAAATATTATCTTTTGCACTATGATCTATTCTTTTACTGCCTCCTTAATTTTTATAAAAAATAATATAATTTTTTATATTATGAGACAAAGAGAACATACTATAATATATAAACATGGTAGGAGGCAATGGGCACCATGCCTATCTGCCTCACATCACATGCCCCCACTTTTATCCCATAACAAGAGAGTATTTATACGATTTGCTTTGGCTTTGGCATGTCCCATCAACTCCATCACCATTCCATCCCCTCCTTTTGAAGCTCAGAGTCCACATTGACTCTCCACTCAGGAGATTCACCACCATGCACAATTGCACACTCCTCTCTCTCTCTCTCTCTCTCTCTCTCTCTCTCTCACTCGCCCTTTGATGCAAAAGCCGTCACTGTTGCTTCACAACTAAGCAAAAAACTTCGTCAAATTCCTTCTTTAAGCAAACAGTGTCATCCAGGATAAGCTTGTTCTTCAGTTGCCTCCTTTTCTATTCATTAGTCTTGACCTGCCTGTCAGCATGACAGTGTCAGCAAAGTAAATAGTAAGCCATCCATTCAGTTAGCTTTAGCTACAGAGAGTTTGTACACAGTGATTTCTGTAGAATCCACGCAAGAACACTGATGGATCAAGTCAAAGTAACACACAAGATCTGAAAAATAGAAGCAATAGGCAGGAAGTAAAACTGATTAACTGAATCCTGCATCCAATATGGACTGAACAAACTAAAACCATATATTCAAAGACCCTGAGAGGAATATTAGTTGGTGGTGGTGATACCAACCTAGCCAGCAATCACAAGTTACCTGCCTGCAGCGCAGAAACACTTCATGTTCCATTGCACTTGCTGATGCTTTTTTCGTCACATGACGAGAATCATCTAAAGTTTTATGGTATAGGAACCGTCAACCGTCTCAATCTAGATCAAGGTGGGTTTTGCAATCAAAACTAACTAGCGGAGCCAATTCCGATGGATTAAGATAAACATCCGTCTCGTGGACACAATGAAAGGTTTATAGAACAAACCTATAAAGGGATAACTCGCAATCTTGTAATGCAGACGGACGATTTACAATGTAAATCGATGAAGATGGATGAACTAAGCTAAAAACTAGACAAAAAGTAGATGTGAAACTAAAAAAACAATTCAATTGGCTAAATTGGATGTTATGTTGTTGATTGGTTTTGTCTTATCAATTAAACCGATCATAACCCTTATAAAGAGGTTGGACTTGCGTTCCCTGATCCTTTTGTATGTTCTATTTAGATTAAATATCAATTATGACTCATCAAACTCCGTGCACACCAATAGAAACATGAGAAAGACTTAAACTGAAGTCGGACTTAGTCTGTCGGTTCAACTATCGAGTTAACCGGTCTAACTGGCCACATACTACTAACCCGACCGGCACCTAATAGGCGGTTGGACCGATCCCATATAAAAGGCTCTGTCCCGTTTTTAAATTGGGCTTCTTTTTCTAAATATTTTCTATAGTGTTAAATTTGGGTGTTAACAGCCCTACCATTTTTATATGACGCTAATCGTGTGGTCACTGCTCCTGAAACTTCGTTTGGTGCCTTGCCTTCGCCAGTCGGATCAGCAGCAGCAGCATTGATGCTTCGCCTATCAACAGGGACTCGTCAGTTTTTCTCTTTCTTCAGTGCGCTGTGCACTCACAATGGTGAGGTTGAGCCTTTTGCTCCCACTTCGTCGAGTTTTTTTCCTCGGAAATGCTCGTGCACGATCGCCCACTCTGGTTCGCCTGATTTTGTCTCGGATTAAGAAGGTTTTCGCGAGTTTTCCTTAAACGGACACGAAATCAACAAATGGACAGAACCGTAGAAAAGCAAGCGAGATTATTGCGCTGAAAATAAAATGACGGTGAGCGTCCAACAGTGCCTGCCAATAATTACAACCCTTTGTTATATACCAGTGTGTATTTAGACGCGTAGATGAGATGTATGCGGAGGCAGCATGCACCGTGTACGTCCTAATTGATGTCAGGGAAGAAATATCTAGCTGCTCCAATCTGGATTCCCTGTCGGCCTCATGCATGGGTATTCTGCATCGGTCGATCGAGCTAACCAAACCACGTACATAAACAATCTTAATACGTCGGTTGAAACTTCCTCATCACAAAGCTGGAGCTAGCAGACAGATTCAGACCTCCTTTTTTATATTTCTACTACTTTGTTTACTCACAGACATGTCCTCATCTCCCAAATAGGAGGCCACTCAAAGGTGAACGAAAATGATATTAAACCACTGATCGATCAATGATATTTAACCACTGAATAAACATCTATCAAGCTGTTACTGCTGCTCAGAAAGAGAGTGCTGGCCGGCAAGCCAAGCTGGGTCAATGGAGGTGCTTTGCTTTGTTTGTGCTTACCCTTGCACATATAGTGCTCTCCTCACTGCCACTAGGGCTCGATCAGTAGTGGCCTTCACTGTAGAAAATGCGCAAAGACACACGAGCGAGCAGACGGTGAGATCGACGTGGTATTATGGCAGTGCAAGCGCAAGGCTTTGCTTTTTCTTTGATTTGAAATGGGCCATGCATTCACTGCTATTGGTTGACCTCTTCCCCGTCCAGTGCTTCACCAGGGTCACTTTCTTTGTGTTTCTTTCCCTCCTCTTTCTGTGGCCCTTCCATCCAGATGAAGAGTCGTATAGAATTGCATTCTGATAATCGTGGAGATTATTTCTGCTCGCTACGAGTACCAACCAGGGTTTACCTTTATGATGGGAGTTGAATTCCAGTACCCCGACGGAATGACCGGTTTTTTTTTGAAAATCAACAAATTTCTGCTAAAACTAGACGAATTTGAAAACCAAAATTTGTATTCAAAGTTCGAGTTTTATCTTTTTTGGTCGAAATCACCAAAATTCTGACGGAAACAATGTTGTACGGGATGATTGAAATTTCACTCGATTTTACTAGGAAATCAATCAGTTTGGTCGAGAAATCAGCGATGTTTTTTTTTTACTAAAAATTAAAAAATAGTTGAGAAACCTTGGAAAATTATGAAAAAATAGTAAGGGGCGAGGAAAAGTGAGTAACCTATTAAAAAATTTTGGCATACAACCTTTTCAATAATTTTGATAACCTCAAAACATGCAACATAATATATTCATGATTTATAATTCACAATTCAATATAAATCATCAATCATATGATAAATATATGGCGTCCATTAACATTTAAACCATATAGTCCACAACTAAGTCTATCACAGTGATAATAAAGGCCATTCCATAGTTCAAAGTCTAGTACATAAAGTTCAGTAGTTTAAAAGTCTAATACATAGTTCAATAGTTTTCTCTTTAAATATATATTTTTTCCTTTCTTTTATCCTTTGTAGTCTAAAAACAACACGAATATTAAATGCTTTTTAAAATTTTTTTACACCATTAGGTTCTACAAATCTCATAGTATTTATATGATTTTTTATTTCTTTTATTTTTTTCTCAATTCAAATTTAAATCCGACGAATTACTTTAAATTTTCCGTCAAAAACATATATCATTCCATATTGAAAAATTCAAAATCCGCTAAAACAGAACCGGTTTCCACCAAGAATATAAACCCTGGTACCAACTACCAAGTGATATTTACTAGTTGGGTCCCTTACTAGTGCCAGCCACGTGACCTCATGTGGATTCTGCAGTGTCTGAAATTCTGCAGTGTCTGAAATTCTAAACCTCATTCTAAAAGTCATTAAAGAGGAAGAGTTTTCATAACTTCAGACAGTGCTGTCTCTATTTTAAAATATAACAATTTCTATGATTTAAATTTTATTTTATAATATAAAATTTTCTAGCACTATTTATATTTATAGTACTACTTATCTCATCAATCACTTTTTATTTGAATTTATTTTTATCTTACACATCTACCCTCTTACTTCTATTCATTTTATATTTATTAAGAGACAATAAAGCCTTTTTTCTTAACCTTAATCTCCGCTAAATAATCTAAAAAGCTTATATTTTAAAACATAGAGAGTATGTTGCATTGGGACGCATAGCACACTGTCTAAGATTCTTTTGATGCTGTCACATCGCCTCCTTTACTAATGTTAATTAGCATGCTGATCAGCTACCCTAAGTGTGACAGATGAGCCATCTGAATCAAGGACGCAAAGCAAACCGGTGGCTAGACGAAGAGAGCAAGCAGCTTAGCCAGGAGAAGCTATAGCTACTACGCCACTAGCTCCTTTTCTGCTTCTTCCAAAAGCGCGATCAATCGAGCAAAGCTGCAAGCGAGAACCATTGATGCATGCACCTAGCTGCGGGTTAGCTGCCGATTTGCAGTCATCATTTTGGATGAATTCAACGTATTGTTACGTACTACCGCGTTCCAAAATAATTATCTTTTTAATTTAAAATTTATCTCAAAATAATTATCACTTTAAAATATTAATTGTCCAATTAATCACATCTTATTTAAATTTTTTCCCTTCTATTCTCAACTAACCTCTTACTTTTAACTATACATTATTTAATAAAGGATACTATAGTATTTTTTTCTTAAATTTTAGTCAATGCTAAATAATTTAGAACAAGTAACTATTGTAGGATGGAAAAAATACTGATGGTGATGAACTGACAACCAGGTGACATGCACAGATCAGTACGTGTTGCCATTGGCTCTCGATCGACTTATACAAACTAGATTCAGCTAACTGATGATTCAGATAACTGATGTGCAATGATGCTTAATTAGGACTTTCTAACGAATCAAGTCTACATAACACTCATGGCTGATTAGCCATCTGGATTTTGCTAACTGGTTGGGTATGGGCTTGTGATATATCTAGTGTAGAATTATTGCAAATACTCGAGTGCATGCCTGGAAATTTCGGTGCAGGGAATACGACCTTGTCGTGGTTTGTTCGTTGGTGAGGAGACCCACGAACTGTTGTGGTGCAGCCGATCTAATTAATCACTTGATTAATTAGCTTATTTCTGGTTCTAGACTGATTATATTAAGTATCACGTTACAATGCTCCAATTCTTTATTAGCATAATTCATGATAATTAGGTAAACTACCACGCATTTGAATAGAGAAATTCCGTAGCGTTGAAAAGCACTTTCATACTATTGCGTTGACTTGTCTATATGTATATATAGTGAATAATCAACGAGCAATATTTTTCTTAGAAAAAATAAACGAAAGCAAGCAAGCCTCTGCTGCGAAGGAGAAGAGAGAATCTCTTGCCGGCATCTATTGAACGGATTTGTTAAATCCGATCAACCTTACAGGACCATGATTATTCACATCTATCCATCTGGAAAAAATTGTTCTTTTTTGTTTAGAGAGAACTGGTTAGTTCTTGAAATATTCTTATTCTTTTATCTTTTCTCCCTTTGTTATCTATTGCTCCAGCAAGGAATCTGCTAAGGACTGGTGCACCCGGGTGCGGGGTGCCGATAAAACTGTCTCCAAAGAGAAAGGGAAAACAAAGTGTCTTCTACCTGGTTAGTTTTAGTTTAAGACTTAAGAGCATCTTTTGCTTTTACAGTAAGGTATAAAAAGTACAGCTGCTTTTCCACCGTCCAATCTTTTTTTTTCCTCCTTTCCGACAAGTCTCAATCTACGGTTTGATTCTTCGAAACGATTTCTATTGTTGCAGTGGATTAGATCAACGTACCATACATTTCAATGCCCATTACCGTGGCACAACATAATATGACACATACATAAGTGTATTTTGAGTAGGTATTTAGTGATAAATTACATCTGTCTTTTTTAGCATGTATTACGCAGACGTACTGCTAGTCCTAGGTGCGCGTGTGATGTGCGCGTGGACTGATCTGTGGGTGCGTATTTTACGTAATCGGTAAAAAACTATTTTTAGGCGAAAAACAACAGCAAGATTGATCCATCGTCCCTCATGCAGTCAACTAATCCTCTAGTACGTGTCAACAATCTCAAAGGGAATTCCTCCGCATAATACTGAAAAAAGAAAGAGCAGGACACGAACCGCGCAAGCGGCAACTCGAAGATCACCTAGACTGTGTTGGAGGATCGGCTCAGATTTTTTTTAACGAGATAAGTAATTAACGTATGATTAATTAAGTATTAATTAAATATAAAATAAACTATTTTGATTTTTTAAGAAACTTTTAAATGAAAATTTTTTAAAAAACACACTATTTAACCGTTTAGGAAACCTACTCATAAAAAAATAGTCAGCCGTTTCTCAGTTTCGAACAAGCCCTAGCCACATTTCACCATCAGTGCGGCTACAAAAACGAGCAGGAGCACGGCAAATGGGCGAATCGAATGTGTGAGATGTGGGAGAGTCACCTCGCATGCGAAAGCAAATCTCTCTTTGCTGTTTTTTTAGGGATAGTTTGAAGGTGAGGGAAAAGAAAGAAGTTCACGTAAAACAAGATAATTTATTAGCGTGTTATTAATTAAGTATTAATTATTTTAAACTTGAAAATAGATTAATATGATTTTTTAAAACAATTTTTATATAAAATTTTTTTGTAAAAAACATACCGTTTAGCAATTCAGAAAACGTGCTTACAAAAAATAAGAAATTTTTTTCTCCAACTTGTAGTACAACGGTGCCTTAGTAGGCGAAAAAAAAGGAGTGATCAACACATACACGCAGAAGTCCCTCGCAGCAGCAACGCTGCTTTTCTTTCCCTTCTTCACAGTTCAGAGAGGTGGGATGGAGACGGAAAAGGATGGAGAGCGAGCGTTTTATTCGCCGGCCTGCCTCCCGCTCAGGCCACACGGGACGGCCATGGAATTTCCTCCTCTTTATGTGATTCGATCTGATTTGGTTGTGGCGTAAGTGTAACAGTACTGAGCCAGCCTTGGAAAACAATAGCCGTGACCTCGTTTCTGTGCGCACGACTCGGAGTAGCAGCAAATATCTCGAGGCTTTGTGCGTTCAGGCCTTGCAGAAAGCGCCTTTTCCTAACGCTACGCGCAACACCGGTCGGTCTCCAGATTCGAGCCAAGGAGCAGCAGGGGAGGAGGAGAAGAGAAAGAAAGGAAAAGAAAAACGATTTCGTTGCGCGCACCCAGGGAAAAGCGGGGGAGGAGGGCGGCGAGGCGCGCTGCGCGGCACAGAGGATCGGGTGGGCGCGGCCCATGTGCTACCGGCGACGGTGGTGGGGCCCACGCCCGCATACGTGGTGCACGTAAGACAAGCCATCCGTGACGGGTGACTCACCCGCCTCCCCCTCAGGTGGGCCCGGGCATCTCCTCGCGTCCGAAATTACGACGCTGCCCCCACACGCTTCCCGCATGCGCCTCGCCGTCGGGCCGGCTAAAGAATACTCCTCCGCCTCCGCTTCTCTCCGTGCTGAACCGTTTCCTCTACCGTACAGCCTCACTACGACACTATGCCGTTGAGTAATCGTGGCCCTTCCTTTAGAATGAAGGGGCCAGATTAAAACAACGTAACTGAAATCCCTCCAACCTCTTCCCGCTCTCGCTTTGGAGAAAATCACAGATTAGAAACAATGGAATCAGCGAGCTTGCACTATCGAGCTGTTGGATTGCTGTAGCATCGCCGCCGGCGATATCGCTGCAGAGCCACCCAAATATTCTCTCGATCGCTTTGGATCAATCTACACCTCACCGGGAGCCTGCTCTTCTTTTATTCTTTGACGTATAGTGAGCTTGCTTTTCATCTACTGATTTTATCAGCTACGACTCATCAACCATGTTGTTTCTACTCGTTCTGGCCTTGTCTTGCTTCTTGTCTAGTGGCTCGTTTCTCTGGTTTAAGTGTTTAATTGGGGAGCAACAAAGAATGATTGCATGTCAGGCTGCCAAAACCTAAAAAATAATCTTCTAATCCCTTTGCTGCATTCAACTTTTAATTCTTTATTTTAATTTTGTTGAGAAGAGTTCAACGTTGATGAAGTATTATAGGTGGAAGTGGGAAATAGAAGCGAATACGGGAATAAATCCTAATCTCTCGAGGGAATGTTTTCTCATGTTTCTTTTTTTCCAAATTTAATATAAATATTATGAAAAATTTTGTAAAAAATTAACAATATAGAGCATAGTGACATTTATCGCTCCACCAAAAATTAAGTTTAAATTTGATCTATCTATACTACTTTAAAAGAGACTAGTGATGGTGATGAGTGTTAAATCTGCCACCATCACCACCACCAACTCCCTATCTTTTTAGAAATGAAAAAAGATTGTGAGGTCAGAGGGTTCACATATTGATACTCTAAGACCAAAGAGGCCCACATGTTAATAACATATATAAATTAAGAGATAATATATGTACAAAGTTATGGTAATAACGGGTTAATTATATTTTTTTATTAAAATCCCGTTGCAACGGGTGTGCAATATGCTAGTATATTGAGAGATAAAGAAGACATATCCAGGTGTGAATTGTACCATTACTATTTATATGCTGAATTTATCTTTTTTTATCTCAATATGTGAATTAAGTTTGGACTTAAGATTTTGTATAAGTGTTGTCAAATTTTTTGAAAATTTTACAACTATTTAGTAGATTTTTAAATAAACGATTAGACGTCCTATGGAGATTTTGTATAAGTGTTGTCAAATTTTTTGAAAATTTTACAACTATTTAGTAGATTTTTAAATAAACGATTAGACGTCCTATGGAGATATCAAAAGAGTTTCTCAGGGACGATAACCCAATGAAGGAAGTCAAGTGGCTCAGCTTATCCTCGCTGTTGATTGGAAAAGAAGGGCCACGATCAATCAACGGCAGGGTGCCGTAGCGAGTCCGAACGGCAGAGGATCCGCCTTCCGTGCCGTTGCGCTACGACGCTGCGCGCGCTCCGTCGGGGCCCCGCCGTCTGCCGTCGTCGTCCTCTTTTTCGCTTCCTCTTTTTGTTTTTTAACTTTTGTATACTGTATGTATGTATATTAGTTCCATAAGCAAGCGAGAGTGCAAAACGTGATAAAAATGTGTGTTGCCGTCAGTTGCTCAACTGACAATTGGCCGTAACTACTCCCAACATTTTAAAATATAGCTACATAAAAGTATTTTAAAGAATTTAAAAGTTAGAATAAAAGACCTAAAATATTATTATTAATAGAGGTAAAATAATAGAAATTAAGAATAGCATGGATAAAATATAGGTCTCAAGGTTTAAGGGATGATGAGGTCTATTAGAGATAGAATACATAGTAATAGGATAAAAATTATTTATTATAAATAGTTATATTTAAGATAAAATTTAAATCTAATGATAAATACATTTTGGAACAGAGGTTAGCTCTGTTCGGTGTAACGTGCGGCTGGCTCGCTCCCTTTTCTTTTTTGGTTTTTCCAAGAGGGAACGCATGAGCAATTACTGTTCGATCGAGCTATACTACATTGGTGTTGGCGTTAGCTACTTCGTCGCATATATAATCATCAGCTTAAGCGCCGGATCAACCTGGCCAGCTGCGCATCTCTCTTAATATGTCGATAATCTCCCGCGTACTTATTAATATTTGAGTCACTATTATCTGAAAAACTTAATATTTGAGACGTTGAGTTATGGTGGTGACAGACTGACAGCAAGCTTTGTACGATCCATATCCTTGCTTTGAAAAACCAATTTAACGTGCCACGCTGCTAGAGGTCAAATGTACGACAACGTACGGCTGATTAATTAGTGCTCTCTTTATCCAATAATATAACTATTTCTAGATTATTCGGTGCAAATTAAATAATAGATGAATAGGGATGAAAGGATAGTTAGAAATAAGATAGAAAAAATTTAAATGAGAGATGATTGGTAGAATAAGTAGTAGTGTATAGAAATGTTTATATTCTTAAATAAAATTTAAATGTTTCAAATAATTATATTGATGGATGGAGAAAATGTATGTATACGAGTAAGGCTATTCTCAGTGAGGGTTTCATGAGGAGTTTCATGGCAATAAATAACGTGCCACATCAGCAATTCTAGTGACATGACAGGGTATTTATAATGAAAGAGATTAACAAAGTTTCATGGGGATGAAACTAGTCCAACCCATTTCCAAGATCTTGGAAACTGTGTGAAACCTCCACTGAGGCAACTTTTGTTTTATCATCGTTGGGATGAAACTCAAGGAGTATTCTCAATGGATGTTTCATGAGAGTTTCATGCAGTAATTAAACGCTATGGGTATCTTTGGAAACGGTGAAATGAAACTCTCTATTGAGAGAGGTTGTTTCATTCATAGTTTCATCATATATGGTGATATTGGAAATAGTGAAGTGAAACACACCACTGAGAATAGCCTAAGTACAATAGTGTATAGTAAGCTAGACTTAGACAGTCATTTTTACATCCGGCATCCCGAGTAAACTAACACCTACCCCTAGCTAGAACACACTAGCGGAAGTCCACTTTCCATTGGCTAGCGCAAGCTGGTAGTAGGTTGTGGATATATCATATATACCGGTTGCATGAATTGAAAAAACACACATCGTCAGCGAGTAATATACCCGTTAAGTTTAGTAATCCTAGCACATCTTTGTGTGAAAACGAGCACGCATTTGCAGGTCGCTGTCGTGTGTGTGACTGTGTGCCGCTTTCTCCAAACCCTACCACGCACCACGGCGTTGCCATTAACAGTTAACTACATAAATATGCAGCTCGAATGAATTACTACTACACCACTAGGTGTTTACAAATTCGCGTGCATGTCCAGGGTGGAAATAGAAGGTTCTTACAATCAGCGGCCGAGGCTATTGTTCGATCGGCTTCTCAACTAATATAATCTAACTCTGCCAGCCTCAACAAACACTTGCGCTGTCATGGTGTGCCCTAGCCTACGCCCTGCTACTGTAGGCAGTGGCGAATCCAGGATAAAAATGGAGGATGGGCTCGAAGTCTAGTATAAGTCTGAGCCAAAATCAATACATATATCATTAATTAAAAAAATATACACAAGAGAGAAGTACCTTGTCTAGCTGTCTTAGGCAGTAAAAAGAGAATTCTTTTTAGAAACACTTGCTCATTGGTTCTTGAAGTCAACACATTCACCCCTTGTAATGTTGTGAAAACTATTTGGACCACCAACATATTTATTAAAACTATCCAAAGCTGTTTTCCAACGACTGAATCCTTCTTTGGAAAAAACATCATTTCCAAATGTGTTGGCTTGTGCTGATTTCTTGAAAAGAAAACAATAGAAACAAAATGCAGCATTCTTTTCCACACTATATTCCAACCAATCAAATTTATCGAACCAATTCCGTTGAAAGGATCTCCAAATCTTACCATCTAATGTCTTTGGAAAATTATGTCCATATGCTCTATTAGGACCATTCAACAAATATGCCCTCCTCACTTGATCTCTAATTTCAGGAGCATAATCATCTATTTGTATTCGTTTTGCTGGATCGGCAATAATTTCATTAAGATCAAATTCTACTCGATGCCTCTTTGGTCTATTCGTGCTCTCATCAGTTTGGGGTGTGTCACTTGAATTGCTAGTATAGTAATTAAGAAATGTTGTTTTCTTCTCCATTGCAATTTACAGATTTACCAATAAATTTTATAAATTATAAATCCTCTTAATAGACAAATATATTAGAGAGTGGAGACTAGAAGTCTAGAATTAAAAAGATTGAAAAAGATAAAAAAAAAATGTCACTGACCGTGTTGCTTTTGGAGCTGGGCCGTGCCTGCCTGCTGCTGCTTGCCCCTGCTGCTTGCGCCTGCTGCTTCCTCTCTGCTGCTTGCCCCTTGTCTGCGCAAGCGCCTGCTGCTGCTTGCCCCTGCTGCTTGCCTGGGCAAGCGCCTGCTGATGCTTGCCGCCGCCCGGGCCGCGCCGGCTGCTGCTTGCCGCCGTCGGGCCGCACTGCTGCTTGCCGCCGCCGGGTCGCTTGCCGTGCCGCCCGCGCTGCTTGCCGTCGCCGCCGCCGCCGCTGCTGCCTGCAACACGAGGTAAGTCTCCAACCCTAAATGAGTCACATATTAATGGGCCTAAGTGACGGTTTTCCAAATGAGCCAAGCACTTAATCCGGCCCAATCACCATCGCTGCCCTGTTCTTCTTCCTCCTGACCGCTGCTTTGTTCCTCCCAGCTTCCGACGCTCCCTTCTTCCTCCTCCATGCATCTATAATTTAGATATCATATATACTTGAAATTTTTTTGCAAAAATCGAAGGGTAGGCTAGAGCCTGATGAAGCCTACCCCTTGGATCCGCCCCTGACTGTAGGCTAGGGAGGCTGAGGAGGACAGGTGACAGCTGTCTTGAGGTTTGTCACATAAGATTTTGTGGACACGCTAAAGAGTGGGGCGAGGAGAAATAAGAGAAATGGCAAGGTCCGTATTTACGACGGTTACTTAACTTGCACAATGCACCGTTGGCTGAAAACAGTTACCTTTCACGACGTTGTTGGAGATGGGCTACCATCTATTATTCTCTTTGTACATTTTTGTGGATTTTAATTTCTCTAATAGCCACGCTAAGAGAGTTGATGAAAGAAGATGATATAACAAAGTACAAGAGCACGAAGTTGTTTGCGCAAGAGATCTCATTTAGTACATAACTCCACGTTTGTATTGTTCACTAGCAGCTATGCGAGCTATGCGAGGCCTTGACAATAAAGGGAGAATGGAAAAGAGATAGGAAAATAGAGTTTGACGACAGAAGAAGATACATTAGCTCAAGAGATCTCATGTTGGAACCATAGCTCTATATTTGCGTTCTTTACTACAAGTTATATGAGGTCTCGATAATAAATAGAGACAAACATAGTAAGGGAAAGAGATGGGCAACGAATTAATACAATACCGTTTATAATGGATGGTGAGGAACGAGATCTAAATAATGCGGAGTTAGTAAGTGATAGAAAAATAATGTGCGATGTCGGAAACATCTAGATAGGTAGGAATGAATGAATAAAAACAAATTAAACATAGGCCTGCAAGCTTGAAATTTAGGATGGTTTTTTTGTTCCAAGGGAAGGAGACAATCTGTCCTAGTATATATAAACCTTCTTAATAATAAAGTTTCAATTTACTAATCTCTTACTATCTTCAATGTCATGAACCCATCGCAAAAATAAAATACCATGGAGCTATTGAGAGGCGATATAAAATTAATCTATATTATTGGAGAGATGCCCCCGATTAAACATAGATCTCACATGCAGAGCCCTCTACCAAGATATTTTTTCCCCTAACTTCAATCATGCCAAATGCAGGAGGAAATACTCCGCCGGAAGTACATTCAAAAGATATAACATGAAAAATTGGTCGGTATAGCAAAATTTTCACATGAAACGATTAAGATGTAGAAATCCCTAGAACATGCATGCGCTGGACCGCTGAGATTGAACGGAATCTTTTTGTGCAAATTGTGGCCAATAGACTACCACATATACACATAGCCCCAACACCGGGTGCCCCCACCACATTGGATGTCCCCTGGGGCCCGGTCGCAGGCTGTGTGACTGAGACGGTCATTTTGTTTGCATTTGGGCGAGCTGTTCATTTTGGGTGGCGACGGCTCGGACGTAAAGCGCCCTCGGCTGTGGATTCCATCCCGTTGGATAATCCCGATTCTCTGTCACAGGACAGTTACCCGACAGGACGGCATGGACTAATCTCCTATTGGCCATCATGCACCTGTTTATGTTCTTGGATCTGGTGTGGATTAACTACTAACTCCGGCGTAGAGTTCCTCCTGTACTCCATCTACGTATGGAATCAAGGGAATTGTATAACTTGAAGGGAAATGCTATTTCAAATCCTAAGCTTGCACGACCTCGTTTCATCCGTACTATCTTCGGTTTTTAATAAATGATGTTATTAATTTTTATCATAATGCTTAACAATTTGTTTTATTTAAAAAATTAGTATAAATATAAAAAATATGAGTTATGCTTAAAGTTTCTTTAATGATAAACTAGATCACAACAAAATAAATTATACTTACTTAAATTTTTGAATAAGACGAATGGTTAAACGTCATATTAAAAGTCAATGACGTCATTTATTAAAAACTAGAGTGAATATCATTTAAGTAGCTACAGCAAATTAAAAAACTTGACATGCTTATTCTAAAATGTTTTGCTACACCCTAAATTAAGCGTTTACAATTCTGCCGAAAACCAGTCAGTTTTCACAAAATTTCTTTATTTCGAGGTGGCTCGAGAGCATATTTCAATGGGGTCGGATGGTTTTTTTTTTTTAAAAAAAATCAGATTTGAAACATTAAAATTGACTGAAATTGGCTGAAATTTCCTGTCTTCGACACCTCACTAGGATTGAATTTTTGCCCCCAACGATATTGTGAACCCTGACTAAATTCAACGTATATATAGAGAAAAAAATATGGAGGCACGCACATCTAAATTTCCTTTTTTTTGTTTCATGTGTACAGAGAATTTATATGTTATCAAATATTTTCAGATTTTCTCGATTGACTTGCATCCACTCTAGGCCCTACTCTGGAACATAGGGATTTTTTGGAATCTTGTAAGAATTAAATTGGTTCGTGTGAAAATCCTATAAAATTTTTATAACATTAGATGGCGCGAAAGTGCGAGAATCCAAAAGAAAACTTCCTCCTATGCAGTGGGTGAATGGAATTCTAATCCAACCACTTGATCCTATCTGAAATGTCAAACTTGGCTACGAGTTTTCAAGGTTTTGTTCACAGAAGATCTTGGCCATAGAGAGATAGCGAGTCTTCTCGGTGCATACTGCCTTTTGAGTCTTCAACTAGGCCACATGAGCTACAGTTTTCACCTTTCAGCGCAAAAGATGAGATCGTATCAGATCAGATGCCCCGGTTTCTTCTAACTCCGTTCGTCTACCTCACCCGCCGTCCCCCTCCCACCCACCGCTGGTACGCAGGGGCAATTTCGTCAGTTCACCACCCTTGGCGCCTATAAGAAGGCCCCTCTCCATTTCTTCAAACTTTAGCTTCAGAGCCCTTCACAAGAAAAAAAATATTATAGGGAATAAAAAATAATTTCCTTGTTAGAATAAACACTTTTAAAAAACCAAGAAAATATTTCCTCTTCTGTTACATTCCATCCTCCTCCTCCGGCCACCGGAGCGTAGCCGAATTGTGCTTCTTCTCCGGCGAGAGAGGGAGAGAGAGAGAGAGAGCTAGAGGTGCGAGTTTTGCTCCTCCGGCGAGTGGTCTCCTCCCCTCGCGGCTGAGGAGATCTCTCGGGACATCGGGGTTGGGGGCGTGCATGATGGGGTTTTCGCTCACGCCGATGAAGATCTCCACGAGGCTTCTGTGGAGCACCAGCTTCTTCCGCCACAAGATCGCCGCCACCATCGCGTCCTCCTCCTGCTTCTTATAAGATCATCATCTTCGCCAACAGAAAGCTGTAAATATATACATCGAACGCACAAGCGCGTTTGATTGATCGGATTTCTTCCCCCACGTACGACAAGTAAGGCGATCTCTGGATTTGATCCGCGATGGAGTCCGGCCGGCTCATCTTCAGCACGGCGGGTTCCTGCGCAGGGCAGATGCTCTTCTTGGACTGCGGCGCTGGTGGTGGCGGCGGCGGCGGCGGCGGAGCCATGTTCCATCGAGGTATTAGTCTCATCTAATTCTGTTCGATTCTGGCCTGACTCGTCGTGTGCGCGATTTTTGTACTGATTGCGATTGCGATGTGGGAGTGATGAAGGGGCGAGACCGGTGCTCGGCATGGAGGAAGGAGGGCGCGGCGTCAAGCGGCCCTTCTTCACCGCGCCCGACGAGCTCCTCGAAGAGGAGTACTACGACGAGCAGCTCCCGGAGAAGAAGCGGCGCCTCACACCGGAGCAGGTAGATAGCTAGCTAGTCCAATTTCAATTGTAAAAGATCGGCGGTGCTCTGTTCTGAGCTCTCTGACGAGTGGATCGACGACGTAGGTGCATCTGCTGGAGAGAAGCTTCGAGGAGGAGAACAAGCTGGAGCCGGAGCGGAAGACGGAGCTGGCGCGGAAGCTAGGGCTGCAGCCGCGGCAGGTCGCCGTGTGGTTCCAGAACCGCCGCGCCCGCTGGAAGACCAAGCAGCTCGAGCGCGACTTCGACCGCCTGAAGGCGTCGTTCGACGACCTCCGCGCCGAATACGACGCCCTCCTCCAGGACAATCACCGGCTCCACTCTCAGGTGGGCTACGCCGCCGCCACCGCGGCCCTCCTCTCCGTACTAGCAATCGTAACCTCGATGGCCTCCCGATTCTGACTGAATTCATGGTGATCTGTGCCGTCAGGTCATGTCGTTGACCGAGAAGCTGCAAGAGAAGGAGGCGACCGAGGGCAGCGACGGCGCGGCCGTTGACGCCTCGGGGCTGCCTGCGGCGGACGTGAAGGTCGCCGTGGCGGACGCCGGGGCGGAGGCGGCGTTCGAGGTGCAGCAAGTGAAAGCCGAGGACAGGCTGAGCACGGGCAGCGGCGGTAGCGCGGTGGTGGACGCGGACGCACTGCTCGGGGGCGGCCGGCAGCTCGCCGCCGTGGACAGCAGCGTGGAGTCATACTTCCCGGGCGACGAGTACCACGACTGCGTGGTGGGTCCCATGGACCAAGCCGCGGGGGGCATCCAATCGGAGGAGGACGACGGCGCCGGCAGCGACGAGGGCTGCAGCTACTACGCCGACGACGCCGGCGTCCTCTTTGCTGACCACGGCCACCACCACCACCACGCGGACGACGACGAGGAGGACGGCCAGATCAGCTGGTGGATGTGGAACTAGATGGCGCGCGCCCCCGCGCGCGCATCTTGCATTCAATCTCGTGTTAAAAATCGTGCCTTTTCCTTTTTTTTTTCCGCTTCTTGTCCGTAATGTTGAGTTCGCTACGAAGAAGGTGTATGCATGCATGGTAAGGTAGGGTAACATCGGTGAATCAAATCGATCTGTCATGATGATGTACGAGAAGAACATGGGGGTAGCAATAAGTGCATGGAGGCAAGTACTCTTTTCATGTCACATACCAAATTATGTCGAATTGAGATTGTTAGTTTTGAATTCTTGATCATGTCGTCTCTGATTACTGTATGGTTGGTTAACGTATTCCGGTGGAACTGTGTTTACTGGTGAGAGGCGATCCTTCGTTTAAATAATTTTTTTTTGAATTTTAAATTTTAAGCTGGATGCATATATATCTATAAACCGTAGAACAAACAGAACTGGAAGTGAAACATAGTCAGATTATCTGAAATATAAGCTAGGATATGTCTTTGTGAAGCACAGATCAGTCTTACCATGTCACTGAGCTCATATATTAACCCTGAACACACCACTCAAGTAGTAGTTTAGTAATGTTCATATGACAGACTAGTTAACCAGTGTTCTATGGTTGAGACACTATACAATAGCAGCCAAAAATTAAGGAGTCCAATCTCCGTTACTGTTGCTTGCTGTTCCCTTTTATTTTACAGTTACATGGAAGACACAAGTACATACCTACATCACACTTACACGATGGTGAGTGCGTTTCTAACACACACTTACAGAAATAGAGAACATCAATAAATCCTTAAGCTCACTGAATTCCTATGAAAAACGCACTCGCGTGTACGGAATATTTCCACACATATTTCCAAAATTTTACTAATATAGTATGTTTGAAATTTCTCTTACATATCATAGGAAATTGTTTTTAGAGATGTTTTTTAAAAAACAACATTATAAATTTAATTTCCTGCAAAAAAACTACTCCCTCTGTTCCAAAATATATCAACTTATAGCATTCAAAAATTGTCCTTGAATATAACATCTTCTCCACGTCCCTCATCTCAACCAATTATAGCCATCTTCCATTCAATTTCTCCACCTACTTTCTCTTCTCAATCAAAATCACAATTGTAATGCCCCGGTTTTCGGGCTATTAAAAACTATTCTAGTAAAAACCCTAATTTCAAAAAATTTGGCTTTTTGTGTGTGTGCTTAAGGGCTAAGTGCCGTGGATCTCAAATCAAAACTCCTTGAAACCCTAAAGCCTCATTCCCAAACTCTCTCCAAGTTCCGAGACTCGAATTTTGCAATTCAATTGTCTCTTCCTAAATTTTCTCGAAAAATTTAAAATCAAATACCTCTCAAAAATTCTTTGTACTCGGGTTCAAATTTTGCAATTCAAAGCCCTCCAATAAAACCCTTAGAAAGTCGACTTTGAAACCTTTCTTTAAATCTTCTCATTTTGTTCATCTCAAAAAACCCTAAATTCCATCGAGAACTCCCTTTCCGAAAGCTGCCAATTTATCTATTTCTAAAAACCCTCAAATCCCAAGAATTAAATTAAATTCTAAAATACTCTTAAGGTCCTCCAATTCTAATCCTTTGCAAATTTCGAAATATCCTTGAGAATCGAGTCCCAATTCTAAGTCAAACCCCTCTTGAATCCCCTCTTTTCTTTTCCCAAATATCATTCAAAAATCAATCTATATATTTGTGAATCCACAGAAACCCCTCTCAAAATTCCCAAAAGTCCTAAGAGTTCAAATCCCAAAATAAAAATCAAATCCAAAAAAATTAAATCTCCAAATTATCCTTCCAACAACTCTCTCTAAAACCTCTCTTTCAATATAAATATTTATATGTATATAAATATACATATATATATACCATAATATATATTATATATATCTAGACAAAATATCCCAAAAAGGTCCTCTCCATAAAATTTCCAGAATTTTGTGGTCCAAAATATCAAATTTTGGATTAAAAATCCCTTTTGGAAATTATCAAAAATCCCTCAAAACAAATTCCTGGAAAATATCAAGGCCTACTGTTCCCGTGGGCCGTTTCCTCTCCCTCCCCGGCCCAATTGGCCTTTCCTTTCACTCCTCCCCGCGCCGGCCCACGACCACGCCGGCCCATCACCCTCTCGGTCTTCTCCCCGCAAGTGCTGACAACCGGGCCCTACCGGTGAGACGCGTGGCGAGCATCTACGCCCTCCGCGGACAGCCGCTCGCGCACGTGACGCTCACCTCGACACCGGCCCTATCTGTCAGACCCCGGCCGAGCGGACCGCAGACACGGTTTTCCCGACAAGCGGGCCCCCTCTGCCAGCTCCACGGTCGATCACAGTAGACGTTGACACGCGGGCCCTGGCGGTCAGCCGTCGTCGTCTTCCTCGCGTCTTCTTCTTCTTCCTCGATCTCTCTCTGCTCTCTCTCTCCTTCTCTCGATTCTTCTCGCCCCCCCGACACAAGCCATCCGCGTCCATACCTCTCTGCCCCTGAGGTCAGCCCGCGCGTCCTGTCCCATCTCACCCCGTCCTCTCTGTCTCCCTCCTTCATCTCTCACGGCCTCCCGAGGAAGCTCGATGATGCCAGCCACATTGCTCAGCCCGAGCTCAGGTCATGTCGCCTTTGCCATAGCCTTATCCCATGAGCTCCACCGCCATTGTCCGTCGTCGCCTAGCGCCGTGCCGCGCCTATAAATCCGCCACTGTGCATTCTTTGCCCCAAGCTCAAGCTCTCTCCTTCCGTCACCGCCATAGCTACTCTGACCCGCCCCAAACTACCGCTCCGGAGCTCGATTCACCGGGCTAACCCCACCATAGGACTCCCTGCCACCCCGCGAGCTCAACCGAGCCCCAATTGCACCCGAGTGCCACCATGGGGAAAAGCCCCAAATCGGTCGCCGCCTCCCCGCCATTGACGCCATCGTCAAACCTTCGACCTCGCCACGGTAATGCCCCAAATGTCCCCCTCCTGTCTCTTCCCCTCGTCCCTCCGCATCCAAACCCGAAGCCCCCGACCCCTTCCGCCACTCCCTGGTCACCGGCGATGACCACACCTCGCCGCTGCCCTCTGGCCGCCGTTGCCCACCGCCGTCGGCCACCATCCAAGTAATTCGAGCCATCCATCTCCTTCGCCGCATCTCCCTCGTCCCATTCCCGTAGCCCGCTTCTCCTCTCTCGCCGCCAACCGCCGCATCCTCTCCAGCCGCCGTGCACCATCGATCTTCCCGACCGCCTACTATACCCCATCCGGCACTCAGTACCCCTAACATGCGGGCCCGACGATTAAAACCCTCCCAATTTAATCCTAACCCATCTGACACGTGGGCCCGACATGGTTTTAAAAACAACCCCTATTAATATATATGTGTGCCATTGACATATGGGTCCCACGGGAGAAATGCACAGTAAATCAATTATAACCCTCTTCCCCTCACTGCATGTGGGCCCCAATCCCTGCTATGACATGTGGGCCCCTCCCATTTCTCTCTCCTCTGCTCATTGACACGTGGGGCCATCATGTCATCATCTCTCTCTCTTCTATGTGGGCCATTGTCCCTTTCTTTCTCTCCCTGTGCCAATGACAAGTGGGGCAGCCCTTCTTTTCCCTCTCTCCAGCCACTAACAGTGGGCCCTACCTGTCAGCCCTATTCCCCAAAATAATTCTTTTTTCCACAATTCAAATAATTCAATTCTTTTTCTAGAAAATCCCTAAAAACTTCCAAAATTCATATCTTCCAAACCGTAACTCCGATTGACCCCGTTCAAGTCTCTAAATTTTTTTAAAAATGAGATCTACCTCATGGCACTATTATTTATTAATAATAGTATATTATTTATAGGATTTTGTATGTTTTTCTCTCGTTTCGCGCGTAGTCAACGCTTCGGAAAATCGTCGAACGTCGGATTCTCGTGAAGTTTGAAGACGAAGATTGAGGCAAGTCACTCCTTGATCATATTGCTCCTAAATTGAAAATGTTTTGTTTGCAAAATTGCATTGCTAGTGTGCACAATAAATTGTTTGGCCTCGGTTTGCGTGTCGAACTGAAGGACCTGCCCGGTAGTTGCATAAACCCTGTAGGTCTTTGGTATCCTATTCCTTGTTGCTCCACCTCGTGGTACCTGGATTCCGACGGTTCCACCCACATCACTATTGTTTGTCGATTTGGGAAAATAGGGTTTTCAAAGATTTAAAAACCTGACATGCGATGTCGGTGAAGTTTGCGAAACAAAATTTATTTGTGAAAATCCGCGGTGCAAAGTGATCGCCTGTGTGATGGCACTTCGTATTCGCATATAAGGACTGATTCCTTGGGGAATTTCATCCGAGCATCTCACAGTGTGACCACACGGGTGGAATAGGACACCCCTAGCTGAGTAAGTTCCCAGGATGGTTTTCGGTTGCTAATAAATATGGAACTGGCTGGATGCCAAGAGGGCGATATACCCCGTCCGTGAGTATAGGAAATAAGTTCCTGGTACTTGGTTAAGAGAGAGAACCCATTTATAGGACAATGTGCTATCCTGGAAAGGCTTTGAAAAGGCCCTGTCACGAACCTTCCCCACTGACGAGTGCGGGAAGTAAGCTCACGTCGTGTGGGTAAAGCGCGCACCCTTTGCAAAGGTCTATAATCTGTTCGAACAGCCACGCCCACGGTTACGGGCAATGTAAGATGATTCCTCTAGCGTAGATTTGTTTTGCCAGATGCTTTGCGAAAGTGATTTGAGGTATGGGAATCGTTACCAGAATCGGCCTCAGTGGCTGATGGATGACCTGAGTGGTCTAAAACGGGGCTATGTGACCCGGGATGTCGAATGTCATCATAGATTAGGCTTCCTAAGTGGGAGCAGTTTGCGAAATAAGTTGAGATTATGAATGGCTCGAGGAGCCACTGAGATAAGATATGAGATGAAGTCCTGAATAGGATAAAAGTGAAAGGAAAATAATAGAGAAAAAATGAGATTACGTCTTGGAGTGGACGAAATCGAAAATAAAGTAATACATGTGGATACGGTGGGAAGCTGCTTGTCGGCAGATCCACTGAACCGCTGTCGTGATCCGACAGGCAGTATAAGAATATCTAAGATCAATTAAAAATTGAGTAGTCCGCTCGAGTTGTTGAAAAGCAATTCGCGGACAGGATCAAGGCGAGAGCCTCCTTTCAGTCACATTAAGACAACTCACACTTAGGTTTTCAAAAATGTTTTCAAATAAAAAGGTTTATGAAATAAACCCCTACTTATCTTTGATAGCCTGCATAATTCACATTTTCTGTGACTTGCTGAGTATGTAAGTACTCAATCTATTTCTCTTCTCCCCTTATTCAGGAAAAGTGAAGTTGAAGTGAAGATTAGGGTTTCTTTCCTAATTTCAAGCCGTTGCTTATGGATTGGGTTCTCGCTGCGCTGCCATTCCGCTGCTGTGGTTCTGTTTGCAGGTTGCTATTCAGAGTTTGCCTGAAGTCGCAACTTACAAAGGTATAATATATATATATATATATATATATATATATATATATATATATATATATATATATATATATATATTTATTTATTTATTTATTTATTTATTTATTTAGCTAATTGCTATGGTACATCTCCATTGACCGCGGGTACCAGTAAGGTTTCCTGGGACTGGTACCGGCATCACGGTTCCGTGGGAGTTGGTTCACACCAATCTCCTGCGGCGCTTTCTCTCTGGTATCACCGTAGGTGGTGCCGAGGCGGGAGGCATTACAACAATCTTCCTCAATTTAATTCAAAATACTTTCTTAATACATGTGCACAACTTCTGAAGTCATTATATTTTAAGACGGAGAGAGTATTATAACATTATTATTATATCTTATCTTAATGAAATAATAGCTATAAAAATCAATTGTTCAATTAAACTCGCACACCGTAAAAGGTTAGAAAGGGGACATAGCAGACTGTTAGTGCAAACACACATAAGCTAGACTAGATTGCTTAGAGCAAGTACTATAAACCCCTAAACATTTGCCCCAAGATGCCATGTATGCTCATATGAAGAGGTGGAGAGAAGAGGAGAGAGAGGAGGAGCCACCTCTCAATGTAAGGGGCAACATTCACACAAATTTTAAGAGAAAGGAGAGAAAAAGAAAGAATAGATTGGACACAAATAAAATATAATTATTAGGGTTAGTGTACTAGAGTTAGTGTAGAGGTAGTGTATTGTATATGCTATCTCTTACTTGGTTAGTTTACATGGATAAAATTAGAGGTGACAACTACCACTATCATAAAACTTGCTCAGACTCCCTTTCTTTTTAGCTAGACACAAATGGCAAGACTGAAGATGGAGGTAAACTTTTCACATTTATTACACAATGTGGACAGCACGACTGATGCAACGATTGGCCGTCGTCTGTATGTCGTTCTTTGTTTGGCTGTATATTTACCATCTTCACGAAATGGTTGCAAAATAAGTACATTGGGAGGTTGACAATGAGCAATGAAGTGACAGTTATTTGTTATCAGACCGAAATTTTGATATATCAAGTTTGCTATCCATTGGTTTTAAATACTCCATCCGTTCCACAAAGACTTTTGTTTTGGCCTCTTCATTTGTACAAAGATTTTAACTTTGAAGCAATCATTATATTAGAGTTTATGAAAATGAGAGATAAATACATTGGAGTTTGTGAAAGTAGAGGATAAATGCATTGGAAGTAATGGGTACTATAGCCTTTTTAATTTTGTATTAGTATGTGTGAGATTGAGAAAGATGAAGTCTTTTAGAGACGGATGTAGTATAAATTTTGATAAAATCAACTGAATTTCTTGCCATATGATTTGCACATTGATTTGTGCCAGGTACATTTTCACCGCAAATTCGATGAGCTTTAGTAGCGTAGCGTTTAACTATGTTAGGGTACTTGTTCGCTGAACCTCAAACTTTAAGTGTAAGTGGTACCATCACTAGTCGATAATACATAGCGGAGGTGTTGGTGTGACAAGGTGATGCTGCCCATTAATGGTGGATTTAGTGTCCAACGTTGTTATGCTTATCGGTCACCGGCAGTAAGTGATAAAGTTTAACTGAGTAGCAAGTCAAGATTTGTATGAGGCAGACATGCAAGTTGCTAGAGAAGTAAAGATGGTAAAGAAGTTGCTAAGGCAGAATGTGCAAGTTCCACTAGTAGTGGGAGAGGAGGGAGGTTGCATCGCCGATGTAATCTATAGTGTTGATGGCCACAATAGAGGCAACAATACAAAGGAGGCAGCCCGATCGATAGTGTAAAGGTGAGCATTTATATTTCAACCAGCAACAAAAAAATATTAGATTTTTCAAAAAGGATCAGTTTTACTAATACGAAATTATATACGCAGTCTCAAATAAATATATGGGTGAAAAAAGGCTAATGGTAGTGCATAGTACTGTTACAACTTCTTTTAAGAAATCATAGTACTATTCTAGACCAATATTGCACAAATGCTAGTAAGAAAGACACTTTTGGCTCAATCTCATCCATCCAAGGAAACTGTATATATGTAGTCACTTCCCTACATCCCTCTCAGCTATAACTTTTACTGTTACTAAGGTGATGCATCTCTATCAATTCACCCTTTCACCATATTTGGCCAAGAAGTAGTACCGGTCACCCATAGCCTGCCCTACTACTTGGGACTTTGAGAGCATACCACAAATTAGCATGAGTTATTTATGTTGTATATATTATAGTAACTTTATACGATAATAAGTCAAAAGTCACAAGCCTAAATACCTGGTTGGATAATTGTCATATGGATTTGACGTGCATTTAATTAGGGCATTATTTGTCCTATGGATAATCTTTTGTTACCGAGAAGAGTTATATTGATTTGGTGTGAATCTGATGACACATCGTAGGAGCTAGCAGTAGTTAAGTCTAACAGGAACAAGCACAAGAGCCATTTTCCTTGGCCTTGATAGGACACGGGAACATCTTTTGTCTTTTGCAGCCCCACTAATTGGACAGGCATAACCAAGATTCCCCGCCTCTCCTTGTTGATGGCGATGTTGCTGAAAGATTGCAGGTCATAGTGAAGCTAGATGGGCCTAATCAACGCTCATATTGGGAGTTAATCTTGTACTTTCAAGCTATAATCGCCTGCTAATTACTGTACTATCTACTATATACGAGCCACCATTAGTGGCGCTGATCTAATTGAGCTAATCGTGAACGTTTGATTACTTTGGGAAATAAAATCTATCAGGGATGAGAATATTTGATAGGCCTCACAATCCAAGCATCTATCGGAGTTGCAATCAATCATGTCAGGGAAAGAAGAAAAAGGAGAGAAGAAATTCATTTCTGACGGCGACTGAAAATCGAAGGTGTGGCTAAAGAGAAAGGCGTGCGGTTTGGAGATTCAGTCGCGCATATCAGAACGGGACGGAGCAAACAGTGATCTCCATGGGATAAAAAAACATGCAGTTATGGTGAGACGGCGATCGATAAGCGACCTTAATTACGCGACGTGTCAACGAGACGATGAACTTGGGAGGGAGGTTAGCAGGAGAAGATCAGATGAGACGAGGAGGATAGGAACAAAACCCGAACGTTGATGGCTTGCGTGCGGTCTCGCTCCGAGCGCGTTGGCGCCTACCGTTGCCACCCGAGCCTCGGTGGAGTCGTAATCCCAGCAGTGCAATATTTTGGCGCCTCTTCCCTGCCTCGCCGGACGGATCTTCCGTGGACGCAACACGATTTACCCGACCGTGCGTGCGTGCGTGCCGCGCGCGCGACTCCGTTGTCACGGTCCGCCTCGTTGTTTCGTCGCGATCCTAAGCAGCGTGGTAGCGGCAGCGAATGGGGCTGGGGCTAGGTGGAGTAGGCAGGTCGGCTGGGCGCGGGGCTGCGTCCAGTGTCCACCAATGAGGGGGCGCATGCCGCATCTACGCGGGAGACGCTTTCCAGGGTTGATCTCCACCCGGACTCCTGCTCCGCCATGTTCCGTGTCCGCCAATGGGCGCGCGGATCGAGTCCACCCGGCGACACATCGCGTGATCGCATCGCCTGCAGGTGGCAGCGGCTCGGCTGCGATTCGTTGGCCGATCGGATCGTTCTGGCGCCGACGTGACCGCGCGCGCGCCCCTTGTGGGTCTCTCGCCGCACGGAGTCGCTGCCTCGCGCGTGCGCGGTTTCGCCTCATCTCACGAGCTCTCACCGCTCCGTCTCACCATCTGTCACGGTGCGCTACTCGTTACATCGTTTTTTTTCTTTCGACGAGTACTAAAGAAGTAGCAGTAGAAGCCAAATGGGCAGTGGCTGACTGCCAGTGAGGCAGAGCCCGTTTGGAGGCAGTAGGTACAGCTGGTCCGATGCTTCAACATGTCAGGTTGTTGAGGTACCATGTGGCATGTCTGCACTACTTTGAACGATTTGTCTTGTCTTGCTAGTATATATGGTACTAGTATTATTAGTGCAGCCCTTTCGTGATCTCACATTGGGCACCGTTGAGACGGGGCTGTATTGGTGGTGGTAGTGGTGGCAATAGTGTTCTGCCGTAGTTTTAGCCCGTTGTGAATGGCTCTCTCGCCAACAACATTGTGCTCCAGCTGGACAGAGATAGCGATACTCTGCTGATGCTCGCCATTGCAGGCTTGCGGTAGCGCTGCATGTGCTCCCAACCTCCAAGAGTCCGAGTTAATGAATATAGGTGCAACGAATGTTTCAGAAGTAGTAGTACTACTAAATTGCATCGCAGCCAAGCCCAGCCCAGCCCAGCCCAGTTGCTTCAGGTCACAGATTCTTACAGCCCTTCAAGGACCCAAATACATGTACTACACGGGCCACCCTACTTCTCCGGTGAAGAAAATCACACTTGGCCCAAAAACTTCTCTTGAGAACTTGCAAACAGGCCCAACGCTGTTGATAAAAAGGCTGATGAAAGTACGTAAACACGTATGTACGTCAAACAAAACCTTTGATTGTGATCTTATCCCTTTTAAATGCCATCTAATCTTAGACGTATCATATCAGCAGCATATATTATATTTTTCGACGTCGCTATGAATACAACCATGAATACTTCTTTATTTTTAAGCATGGAAGGCACGCAACGCACACCACACACAATAAAAACCGTAAATGAAAAGAAACGGTACCAGAAAACACCCAACAGAAAACAAGCGTAAGTCCAAGAGAGCCAGGGAAGTAACCTGTAACCACCATTCCACCAACCAAAGGTTGCAATCGACGCGGTCGCTCTCGTTGCGAACGTTGCCCAGATCGCTTGGCCGCGCCTATTCTAGTGGCCTGATCTTCCAAATCCCAAGCAGCATGTCGTTCTCACACACCGAGCCGAGCAAAGCCAAGCTAGTGTTTGGCATGGACTCGATCGTCCAGCGACTGTTGCAACACCGGCGCGACTTGCAATCCTAACTAGTAGTCGAGACGACTTAATTATTTATAACACTATTGATCAGTTAATATTTTCTACTCCCTCCATCTTAAACTTAGATTGGACATAATCTAGTATATGAATATAAAGGTTATTTCCAATCTAGCAATAGGTTACTGAAGTATATCCAATCCGTTTATGCCAGAACTGACAAGAATTTCGAAAAGGATATATTGAGGATCGGACATGATGTCGCTTTTGAGGATTGTAGTTGCAGCAGTTTTGTCAAATGAACGAGATAGGCATGAGATGCGATGCGATTGACCTAGCTTTCGGAACTGGTTCTACTGCCAACTTGCGGACAAACTCTTCTAGTCTAGTAGTACGAAAGCAAGGCAAAGCAGCGGTAGTGAAAGGGGAATTGAGCTGCGAACTGCATGCATGGCGGCGGGAGCAACGCTCTCGGTGCTCCTCCTCGTCGCCGGCGTGGTGCTCATGCTCGTGCTGCACGTCGTCGTGGTATTCTGGGTGCTGCGGAGGGGCGTCTTCCTGCGCGGCGCGTTCCGGGTGGAGGAGAGCGGCGACCAGCAGGGCGCCGGCCTGACGCCCGACGAGATCGCCGTGCTGCCTTGCCACGAGCGCAAGGGAAGCGACGGCGGCGAGTGCACGGTGTGCCTGGAGGCGTTCCAGGCGGGCGACCGGTGCCGTGTGCTGCCGAGGTGCGAGCACGGGTTCCATGCCCGGTGCATCGACTCGTGGCTGCGCCAGAGCCGCCTGTGCCCCATCTGCCGCGCCGAGGTGGAAGTGACCGACCGCACCGGCAAGGCGGCGGCAGCCGCCGGCACGGTGGCCGAGGCAAGTCAGGAAGCCAGTCTGGAGATCGTTACTGAAAGATTGGGAGATACAGAACGGTAGTGTTTGATTATTGCTTAAAATTGTAGTAGTTGCTTAGTAATTATCTTTGTATTTACGGGACCTGCCTGTACAGACCAAATGGATCATTTTATTCAGCTCAACCATTCTAAGAATTCGATTGATTCATCATGTGGAAGTGGTGGTCGGATTGATATCTGTTACAAGCTTACGTCTCCAGGTGCTATACTCCAAGTAAATGCACTTGCTCTGTTCAGCTTATGTTGTCCAGAAAAAAATGCGCCAGTTAGAGAAACTGATCAGATATGTGCAGCTCACGTCTGCGTTTGACTTAGCTGAATATGCATTCAGCATTCGCCCCAAAACAACTACCTATCGCATTGTTATCTGTTAATTAATCCAAGGTAGTCTCTTCGGTCAATCCCTTGCGTGCGATTCGCTGGGATCAATCTGACTTTGTTTTAAAACATCCTTACACAAACATCTATCTATCTCAAGCTGGCCGGTTACCGGCCAGTCTATTGGTCCACGTGGCTCACCAAACTACCAAGATAAGTCTGAAATATATACGAGAAAAAAAATCCAGAGAAAAGAAAGAAGTGGGGAGGGGGGCTTCTCCAAACCTGCTACTACATACTTTTTCCGTTCCAAAATATAGTAACCTAGAACTAAATTTGATATAACCTAGAACTACGAATAAATTGCTATATTTTAAAACTGAAGGGAGTACTCTGTATAAGCGTGTGGCTCCCAAGGCCAAGGCCTTCTAATGCTCCTACAATTTTGCATTTTCACGCCTGTGAATATGTCTTAGCCTAGCCTGTGCTCCATCAAATAAACACTCCCTCCGTTCTCTTTTAGTTGATATTTTTGACCATGTACATAAAACTAGGCAATGATTATGCTTCCTAGTTTTGATTATTTTGCTCTTATAACATTATATAGTTGTGTTGTGTGTAGTAGCAGGATGTACAAAGAAGTTTGTAAATTAGTTTAGGTGTATATATAATTTTACTATCATATGGGTAAAATGGGAAACCGAACCCAAGTATTTGGCAATAACTTTTCATCAAAGTTGTTAATTAAAAAACTGGAGGGAGTAATATACACAAAACTGACACTATCCGATCAATTCAAGACTCCGATTTTTACATCAAGGACTTAGAAGTTCTTGGCCCTAACATTTGGTTAGTTTCAACTCACTATATAATTAATATATTTCCTTTGGTTTTTAATGTTGTGATGCTGTTGACTTTTGGACATACGTTTTGTCATACCCTGACCTAACTCCATCATAAAAGATAGCGTTAGATAGGATGTGTCGTGAAGGATGGCGAACCATCCTCTATGGAACCGCGATTGCCGGTACCAGTCTGTTTGCACCAAAAACCACCGGGTGTGCCAAGAGGCTTGTTGATGATCTGGTTTGATGCGATTGAACATACGAAGGCCTGGGAGATCTGCTTAGCTCCAGTGCAGGTCCTAAAATCTTAAGGTTCGTAGGCGTGCCAGTCAATTTGACCCGATAATTGATAAGGAGAAAATATTAACTTTGTGAATCAATCGGCCGATAAGAATACTGTTAGCCGATTTCCGAAGGAACACTTGAGCACAGGCCGTAAGCCGATGATAAAACCGTGTCCGGGCCCCAGCTGTCCGTGCCCGTGCCCGAATCCTCGTGCCCGGATCAGTAGCAATTGCACATCGGCTATCGGCCGATACGGACTGATGTAGGCCCCTTGTAGCCGATGGCCGATGGCACCTGTGTATCGGCTAGGAAACCGATAACGCTATAAGCAAATACATAAGCTGTCAGTATAACATGTGCATCGGCTAGAAGCCGATGATAAAATAGATAGGCAGAATAGTAAACTAGCCGACTGCCAAGGAAACACACGTGCATCGGCTAGAAAACCGATGATAATATAGATGACCAAAATAGTAAAGATAATACAGTCGGCTTTATAAAAAGATAACCTATCGGCTAAGCACTCCGATAGAACGTCGCATATACACCGATCGGCTCGTCAAGAATAAATCTATTATTATCAATCTAGTAGTTCAGACCTAACTGATGCAGCACAGATTAATAATAATAAAGGAACCTCAATAAGCCGATAGACCTAATGCAACTGTGATGTAATAAGATAACTTATCGGCTATACATTCCGATAAGACACTTGCGCAAAAATCATCAACCTAGCAGGAACGATTTATCGCTGGCAGCTCAGTAGGTCGGACCCAACCGATGTAGCATGAACTGATGATAAATCGTCCCCAGTAAGCTGATAAGATCTACGCACGCGTGATGTGGTATACCTGATCGGCCTATGAGGTCGGACCGAACCGATGCAGCCGTAGACAGAGCAGATACACCTGGGTAAGGGGTGACGAGTCTTACCCTCTCGCAGGAGTTCGGACCTAACCGATGCAGCCCCGCTCGAGAAGCAAGAACCCGTCGAAAGGTTGGCGATGCGCCGAAGTTTAATTGATCTGTGTGGATAGTTTACAAGGTCCCCGGGCATACGTATATATACCCCGAGTTACAAGAGTCCTTATAGGACACGGAACAGAACTTTCCTAACTAGAAAAGGAAAACTAATAGACCTGATCGGACAAGAGATCAGGTTTCCTAAAAGATAAAACTATCTAATAGATAAGATAAATAACTGCCATAACGTGGTCTTCACGATTCCTTCCCAAGCTCGGACTCTTCTAGATTAGTTTCCAATGGCTGATATCGCTTCTTTCCTTAACCGAACATGGTAACGACCCGTACCAAATTTTGGCGTTAACACAGTCCTAGGATTCAAAGCTGGTATGCATGGTAACAAAATAGAAATCATTACAAAGCTAACGATACATTATACCTTGTTGCATCTTCAGATAGATCCAGAAAAGCAACCTCCAAGCAAAAAAAATAACAGTGTAACTTAGCACAGCTAGCACACAAATCCATAAGCAGTGACTTGGGTCTAGGGACGAAACCAAAATCTTCAAAGTCTTCAACCTGAACTTGAGGAAGGAGAAAAGCAACAACAAAGGAAGAGTGAGTACTTTTGTACTCGCAAGTCATGAGAAATATGATTATACAGGCTTCAAAGGAAGGCTGGGTTTGTTTCAGAACAATTTATTCCGGAACATTTCCCAAAACTTTAAGTATGGGTTTCTATAAAACAAGTCGGAAAAAGACTCTTCGTCTCTTCCTATCCGCGAGTTGCTTTGTAACAGATCAAGCGAAAAGAACAAAAATTTAGTTTATTATTAATGATATTTCACTTTCTAGCACCATCCATTATATCACATCATTACCTCAGGTAGTCCAACCATGTCATATCGCTTTAGGTCCAGAAAACCTTAGCACTTCTCGCAACATCTTTTATCCTTCGGCTCATCGAGCCATCCATCGCACATCAAACCTTTGGCTTCTTCTCGGAGCCAACCTATACCTCTTCCGCTTCCACTCGAAAAACCTACTCTATGATGCCTTCTCGACATCCCGAGTCACACAAGCTCATTTCAGACCACTCAGGTCATCCATCAGTCACTAAGACTGACTCTAATAACGGTTTCCATACCACAAACATTTTTCATAAAACACAAGCAAACAAATCTATGCTAGGAGAATTACCTTACGTTCGCACTTAGCCGTGGGCATGGCTGTTTGAACAGTTTAGTTAAACTTTTTTAGAGTTTGTATGCTTTACCCACATAACACGGAGCTAACACCGTTTACCTGTCGACAACGGAAGCTCGTGACAAGGCCTTTCCAAAGCTAACCCATGAAGATCTCATGCCAGATAGTTGGGTTGAGTCCACTCATCGAGCATCAGGCAAAGGATATGCTGTCGTCTACCTAGAAACACCGGTAATGCCTCCTACACCTGTCCAATCGCCCACAAGGGGCAGTAAGAATCCACAACTCCGTCTCCTACATTCCCAGCGTTCCACAGCCATTGGCGTACAAGATTCCCATGTGTTAACTAATTACTTAGCCAGAGACATCCCATAAACATCTGTGTGGTCGCACCATAATATGTTCAGATGTTTGATTTTCTCAGAAATTTAATGGCTCAATGAAGGGACTTTTGTCTAAGATAGAGATAAGGTATTGAATTTGAATGAACTTGGATATGGAAAAATGAGTGAAATTCCAAGGGGATTTCAGATTGAATATTTGGTATTTGAATTTTCTAAAATTTGGAGGATGAAAAGAACTGCTTTGGATTTTACAAATAGAAAATTTTGATTCATTAGATATGAAGGATTAATGAGGTAATTCGAATCTCAAAAATTCGAATACGGAGATTTGTATTTAGGAGAAGCCTTTTGAGGCTGGATTCAAGGAGTGCAAGGATTGATTTGATCGAGATATTTGGCACTAGATCCTAGATACACAGAAAAACCAAACTTTCGAACTTAGATTTTTCTTAAAATTAGTTTTTGACGGCTACAAGAAAAATTGGGTGACGTTTGGTCATTCGTCTTATTCAAAAAAATTATGTAATTATCTGTGAGGACACCTCGAGACTTGTACCGTGATTTGTAACTCGCCACATCAACGCTAACTATTGGAGTGGTAGGGTCTTAAATAAAACCAAATAAATACTGTAACCACCAAACCTCAAAGCAGACTTGACGTCGCAAATCACAAATATGTTACAAATCCATGGCGCCGAACTCGAAATAAATGAGATACTCGACATAATAGCCTCCACCAGTTCTCCCCGAGATATGTCCATCAAACCACACGATGGTGGTGACCAAGAGACTACATATCACATATGACTCGATTTACATCAGCTATTAAGCAAATTTCTCAATTATTTCAAGCCCATACTTGCGTTCGACTAGCTCCCAGGAAAAGTACTAGTCTCACACGTTCATCTCAAGTAATGATATACAATAATAGGGTATACAAATAAATAAACTAAATCTACAAGTTCAGTGTTACATAGGCCAATCGGCCAATTAATATGATTCCGCGGAAGCTTGTCTACCCATACCACAGGCAACCGACTAGGGGTAAACCCCTTAAAGAACCAACTTGAAGAAGCAATGAGTTCCCTTAGAACTCAACCTACAGCAAAGATTAATAACAAAATACAAGCAAGAGTCAGTATATTACCGAAATAATGTACTGCAAGGACAATCCTATATCACTACATGCGGGCTCTAAGTTAAGGAGAAAGCTATTTGTAGTTTCATCTTTGTATAAAGCCAATTTTTGTTCACAAGCATTTGCAACGGTATTTAGTAAAACAATAAAATATGTATAATATATAAAGAATGTGATCAACATAATATATGTAGCATATTTGTTACCCTCCCCGATAACAAGCCATCATAATCATCAAAATTCATCGATCCATATCCCAATTTCATAAACACATTTGTAAAGCACAAAACTATACTCATGACACATCCCTATGTCGCTCATGATCGTGAGCACAGCTAACTGATTAGTTTTGACTTTGCAGAGTTTGTACAACTTTACCCACATAATGTGAATTCTCTAGTTTGTTCGGTACCCGTCGGTACCACCACACTCTACACATTGAATGCGGTCTAGAGGTCACAACGAAGCTGCTACATTGTTTATTTGTCTAACCATGCATGAGCACGATGAGTGGGAATCCACACTAAGTCCAAATCCTTAATGCCGTCACGGTGGTTAGCCAAACACTGAGACGTCGTGGAGAAATAACCCACGTGGCACTCACCGCCGTATTGGACATGCTTAGACCCCCATGCTGTAAGTGAAGAAGCAACTCTCTCATAGAACATGCACACTAGGACGATTCCGGTCACGTAAAAATAAACGCACACACATGAGTAGCTCCTATAAACCATCGCCAAGAGTAGTTCATACTACAACCGCCTCCCGAATGCAAGGTTAGACAGATATACAACTTAATAGGCTAAGGGCATCCCATACTAGCACATGTGGTTCTACTATAACAATAGAGAGTGACATAAAGTTCGGTCCTTAATCGACTCAGGCAAACACTCCCCCTATCAGTGTGCAACTACTCCATATGCACACCACAGAATTTAACCAAGTTTTAGCTTACCACAGAAAAGTTCAACATTTTATGAATTTATCGAATCTTAGTTTACCAAAATTAAAGTAAATGTGAAATAGCTAAAATTTGTAGAGTGTTTATGTACTTTTATATTCTTTATTATTTTTGAGGAATTTTAAGTACTAGTTATTCTAGATTTTTAAATTACAGAAATAAAGTTTGGAGTTTTGTGATTCCAACAAATTTTGTTTCATCAAATTTAGAGTTAAATTAAATTAGTTATGGCTTTTACAAGTTTATCTTTTTTCAGTTCAACAAATAATACATTTAACCTTTTCTTAATTTTCCTCAGATTTTAAAATAGTTGGGTCCACTGGTCAGTGAGAGTAATTATGTAGAAAAGTCCCTGAGATTTTTAGAAATGCAACCCGCAGTCCTGACCATGTGTGAAACGATGCTTCGTTAATCATACTTGAGTTTTTACATATTTCCTACTTAATCCTTGGGTCCACATGTAAGTCTAACAGATTTTACACTTTAAACCTGAGAAGTTTCAAACTATTCTTAAACACATCCTCACGCCTCTGACCGGTTGGGCCCACATGGCGGTGAGACGAAGACTAAGCACGGCGAGGCAGAGTAGAGGCACATGTGACAGGCGAGCTTCCCGGCGGCGCCAGCGGTGAACGGCGGCGTATCTCGCCAGGCGGCCAAAAGAGAAAGTGAAGAGAAGATCGTGGTCAAGCTATCGGTGGTGGCCTCGTCACCAATGGTAGTCGGAGTTAGATGCAACGGCAGTGTGAGCGGCGGAGTGTCTCGGGGTGTTGAGGCGATCCGAGCTATGGCCGGGTTCTGGGCAAACCAGTGTATGCATGCACGCCTAAGAGGTACCAGGAACCTCACCGAGGGTTGCGCGAGGCTTGGTGAAGCTGGGACGGCGACGGCGGCGATGAAGATAGCCCGATGGCGGCTGAAATCCAGAGGTTCACGACGGCTGCTTGCTCCGGCCTTAGAGCTGATGAGAAAAGATGTGCATGGGGTTAGGGAGGTTGGTAGGGTGCCAGGTATGTGAGGAATCGAAGTGGGGCTCACTGGAGGGCAAGAAATCGACGGCGGTGGCAGACGGCCAGAGAGGAAGAAGGCAAGCTGAATCTCGTGGCTTGGGGCTTCTCGGTTCGATTCCTGTGGGCTTCGGGGTCCTAGGGTGGAGACGATCTTGATGACGTGGTGGCTCGGCCTGAAGTGCCTTGAGGCGACCGTAACGGCGATGATGTCGCGGCGGCGGCATTTCGGACCCCAAAGCGTGCACGGCGGCGAACATCTCCCCTTCAATCTTCTCAACATGGAAGGCAAAGCACAAAAATGGGTTAGGCATTAGGAGAGGGTCGTGTTCTAGTGCTTAGGTTGCGGCAAAGCTTACCCGAGCGGTGGCGGTGGCGATCGAGCAGTGGCCGGCGTTAGAGAAGACGATGCCGTTCCCGGCGAACCCGAGGTGGTTTTCCCAGTTTTTCACGTATAACAGACAGAGGGAGAGATGGGAAAGATGATGTCGAGGCAGCCGGTCAAATGATGGAATTTCCTCGGTGATGGAGGTCCTATGGTGGCACTGGTTGGCATCAGCACGTGGAGGCATCTGTGGTGCATTCCAGGCAGAGGAGATGAGCTAGAGCGGCATCTCTGACTGGCAGGTGGGTCCAAGAGTCCAATGGGTCCCATGTGGCAGTGAAAAATGAGAGAGGAGTCCTCTAGAAGTTAAGTGTGGAGGGTTGTGCCAACAGCTGTTTTGCACTGATAATTTTGCCGAGTTGTAGAAGGTTTCTGGGGTTGGAAAAATTCGTGTGTGTAGAGGATTATATGCTCTACCAACCTGCCAAGTTCCAAAGCTAGGGGCCTTATATTTTTTAATGTGGCAAAAAGGTGAAATAGGATTGGTGACACAGTTTTCTACGGTCTCTTTTATTCCCTAAGGCTTTGCACTTATTATTTTATGTGTATGTCACACCCTAAATTTAGCCACACTAAATTATATCTGAGAAAATACCCAAGAAAAATAAATTTAAAAGGCCAGAGGAATTAATTAAATATGTAAAAATGCAAAATAATAAATTACTGTGGCTGGGAACATTTTTCCTATGTTCCCCTTGCCAAAATATATTAACTGGATTTTTAGTGGAATTTTCAGAGTACAGGAACTATTTTTAATAAATCAAACACGTTTATCGGAATTAAATTAACCCTGGAAATTCCTTTCTTTTCTTTTCTCTCTTTTGTCTTCCTTTTTCCTTTGTTTTCCTCTCGCTGGGCCGCTGGCCCAGCACTGTGCCGGCCTCCACGCACGTGGCCCGTGCACCTGCCTCCCCGCGGGCCCCATCTATCGGTCGCCGCTCTCTCCGTTCTCTCTCTCTCTGCGCTGGGCCCCGCACGTCAGGCCGTTTCGGCCGCGTGCCCGTGCGTCTCCCCGCTGACAGGCCGGGCCCGCCTGTCAGCTTTGTCCCCTAGCTCTGTTCGAATCGGGCGAGGGGATTTTTTCCTCGGCCGTCCGATCGACGCCATGTCCCGCCTCCACGCTCGCCCACGCCTGGTTCAAACGAGGGCAGACCGAGTCCGCACCCCACACCCCCACGTTTTCCAGCACAGCCGTCCCCTCTCTCGCGGGAATTGCACGCACAACCCCGACGCCGCTACCCTCAATCCAGCGCCGATTCAGAGCCGTTGGGCCACGATCTCGCCCGGCCGAGTGCATAAAAACGTTCGCCGCTCACTCCTCTACATTTTCCCTCACACCCCGACGCCTCCCGAGCATCCTAGCACCTCGCGCCACCCAAACCAGAGCCGCCGCCACACTCCGCCGTCTCCAGTCGCCTGCCGCCGCCGCTGTAGCCACCACCAGACCATGAGAACGCCACCGCTAGCTTCGCCGCACCCGTGCAAAGCCCGGCCACCGCATCCGTGAGCCCCTACGCTGTCGGAAGTCTGATCTCGCTGTCGCGCCCCTGGGTAAGCCTTTCCACCGGTCGGCGGCCATGTTTTCTCATCGATCTCTTCGGCCATTCCGGTCCTGAATTATCCCTTTGCCTTCGCCAAGACCCCCTCCTCCTCGGCCACTCCTCCATCGCTAGAAATCCTCGCCGGAACACCGTCTTCGCCGCCATCCCATATTTCCGCCGCCGCCGATCGCCCCTGCTCGCCGCTGTTCGCCGCCTTCCGGTCACTGTGACCCCTCGGTGAGCTCTCCTTCGTCTTCCTCTCGTCCTTCCGTAGCTCGCTGCCGTCCTCCGGGGGCCAGATGGCCGTCGGCGGGGGCGAGCCCCGTCCGTCCTGGGCCGTCCGATCTGCCCAGGGGGCAGATCTGGACTGGCCGCGTGGCCTTCCTCGTGGGCGCGCGCCTCCCCGTCGCGTGTCCGCCTCCCGCCGGGCCGCGGTGGACTCGGTCCACCGTGCACCATCCTCCTGTGCGTCGCTGACCAGTGGGGCCCGCCTGTCGGCGCTAGCTTCTCGGTCCATTGATGCAATAAACTGATTAATTACGCAATAAATCGTTTAGTAATTAGTTTTATATTGGAAATAACAGTAAAACTTCAATAATTCATAACTAATTCATACAAACTCCAATTAAGCCCATTCAAATTGCATTAAATCCAAAAAAATGTTAAGAATTCATTAAAAATATTTTCAACTCATGTTTGATTGCCCACATGTACTATTTTCAATTGTTTGTGCATTGTTTGTTATAGCATCCGACGTCGGTGACTCTCCCGTGTATTACGAGGTCGTTGTCGAGTACGTTGAGCCGGAGCAAGGCAAGTCGCACTGTTATCTTGATTATTTTGTACCCGTTTTTTGCTAAATTGCTTTGTTTACTTAAATAAACTGTATTATTTCAATATTTCATGTGGATGGGTTATAACCTATACAATGATAGGACTTTGCCTTAGTTTTGAAACCTGAATCCTTATCACCTAAGTAATAATATGATTAGATTACTACTCCTAGGATGCTTAGTCATGCTTAGCAACATAGCTCACCTGGGAATTAAATATTATCTTTTTATTTGATTCGACTCAATGTTGGAAAAATGGAACTTTGGATAGGCTAATGCTAAATTACTAAAATTGGACCTAAATGGTGGGCTGTGGGTGTATGGTTCTGCTTGTCGCACCCATGGCAATTAAGGACCGGTTCACGGAAACCACTTGGGCAATTACTCGTACTTTCCACAAGCCAGCGTGGGCAACGGCTAGGCTTATAACGTTTCTTCTCCCTCTCCTAGGCACCGGAGATGAGGGTGGGCGTGATGGAGTTGGGTCGGCCCAGGGTATGGTTGATCGGCTTTCGGATTCACCGTGGCGCAAGGGGGTAGCCTGGCCAATATGGTGTGCCCTGTCGGCAGGTGCAACCTCAGCGTGGTGTGGATGGTTAGGGAGAGGTTGCGTGAACGGTCCTATCACAGCCTCTCATGGGGCATCGTTGTGATGCACTAGCACACGGGAACGTGTGTGGGGCTGTTTCTTATGGGTAAAGTTGTACACCTCTGATCAGAGTAAATCTATTCGAATAACCGTGCCCGCGGTTATGGGCACGTTGGTCAAGACTCACCATGATTGGTCTCACCTTTAGATAATTAATCTGGCTTTATGAAACTGGTTTGGTTCGGATGGAAGGTGTAGAGTCCGGTCAACGTGGTGTAACGTTGATCGGTGGTGGCCGGTTAATGTGGTGTAACGTTAATCGGTGGAGACTGGTGAGCATGGTGTAACGCTCATCAGTGGCGCCTGGTGAACGTGGTGTAGCGTTCATCAGTGCGGCCTAGTCAACGTGGTGTAACGTTGATCAGGAGAGACTGGTCAGCGTGGTGTAACGCTGATCAGTGGAGACTGGTTAACGTGGTGTAACGTTAATCAGTGGAGTCCGGTTAACGTGGTGTAACGTTAACCGGAGGAGTCTGCTGAACGTGGTGTAACGTTAATCAATAAGGGATGGTTGGGCCTGGTTAACGTGGTGTAACGTTAATCGGTGGAGAATTAATATTGTTAAATTAATCAATCTTTTTTACTGTTTGCGAATGCAACTGCTTTTACGCAAACAAACCCTAGCGCATCTTTGTTCCCCGTGCATATACATAATTGTGGGTGTGATTTGTTGAGTACTGTGGGTGGTACTCAGCCTTGCTCCATTTTCCCCCTCTTAGTGTTAGAGAACGCGTCCGACGAGGATCGTCCTGAGGAATAAGCTGGCTCCGCCGTCAAGGTGCTTATGGGATAGAAGCTGCTATCAGCCCGATGTCTATAGACTATATTTACCTTTTTCGCTACATTTTTGTAATATAATTTTACTTTGTTTGTAAGGCTCTCTGTATAGCAACTTGGATTTGTGTACCCTGGCTTTCCTGGACTGGTATTTAATACATATGAATGTTCAGAATTTCAGTGGTGAATTTCTGGGCATTACAGTGTGCCCTTTGAGAATTAAACCAAGCCAAATTTTCTGGTTGTAGGGTACATCTTGCTACACATTTTGGTAGAAGGGAACTGCATAAGAACTAATCAATTTATTTTGGCTATTTCTCCTAGTTTTTGCTGATTTGAAGGATTTTATTGAAGTACCAATTAAAGTGATAAAATCATGTAAAATTTACAGCAGACTAATTGTGTTGGAAATTTTTTATAGGAATTTTTCCATGATTTTATGTTAATCTAATTATTTTTAAAAATTTCTTAGCCTATACAAATGCATATGCATCCTATTATGGAAATGCATTTTAAGATCAAAAACAATCAAAAGAAGGCATGCACATGAAATGGTAATGAATTTATTTATCTCCATATTTTTATGTCAAACTTTTATTTATACAACTTTAGGCATATTATACTTTCTATTTCCATAATTTAACTTTTAAAGTTTTATACACCAATCGCTATGTATTTTAATTTAGTCAAAATTTCTTACGCATAAGTGAGGATGCATTACTCCCATTTTCAATTGACCCAAGGAAGATTTTTGGAATTTGTATTATGGATTCCAGAGCTATGTTCCGTGTTATTTTATATTTTTATATTTTGACCTAGGGTGAGTTTTTGAGTAAATTGAAATTTTGATTATAAAAGTTTTAGCATGCTCATTTTTAAGATTTACTCTAGTCAATCTACTTCTTATTCCACTCTCTTGTGTAGAAACTATAGGATTTTACTTTCGAGGGTTTTTTATTGATTTATTTTAGTTAAAATTTTGAAAGTCAAAATTTAGGTATGTTACATTATCCTTTATTTTGTTGTGATTTGTTTTATTATTAAAGTTATTTTAAACATGACTTGTATTTTTGCCTATTTGTACAAATTTTTTGAATAAGACAAATAGTTAAATGTATGTCTAAAAATCAACGACGTTAAACATTAAATACTGGAGGGAGCAATTCCTAAAACTCCATCTCATATTATGGATACTTATGCCCTCTTTGGAGGGATTAAGATTGAGATGAGAAATAACTGTGATCGGTTAAGATAAAAAACTAGGTGAAGAAATTAAATGAAAGATGGTTTAGATGGATAAATAGGTGGAGAAGTAGCTATATTTAGAACATGATTTAAATGGTAGAAAAGGTAGTACAACACTATATGTCCTCAAATACTACCACTTAATAATATTTACAGGCTAAAAATTAGCCTGCACGCCAAATGACGAGTCCATTTTCTAGTATAATTTCAAATTCAACCTTTAGTTGCTGCAGTAACAAGGACTCCGATCTCTTCGATAACCACCTTTTTACTTCGATAACCACCTTTTTAGTACTCAGACCTACCTTTCACTCCCAAAATATACACAGCAGTACAGCACTACTGTCTACTCCCTCCATCTAAAAATACTTTAACTTATATCCTTTTCTGAAGAAACTAAGTTTGGGGTTGAGAAATAATGAGTTTTTTAATTTAAAATTATTTAGAGTGCCAAACAAGTATTACAAATTTTAAAGAGGTGAAATCAAAATAATAGCATTTGTCAATCTAAACCATAAGTGATTGATACTAAGATGATAAAGCAGCTACGCATGGAGAGAGAGGATCCCGAATTTGAATGCTTATACTGCACGCATCTAAAATTGTGTGACGACCTGTGACGCACGACCGTATATAGATGTGTAAAATACGAAATATTTTTTTCTCAGTTTTTTAGTGCCTAAAAAATTAAAATATAGAAAATTATTTTCATAAGCAGCTCTCTTGATATGGTCATCTGCGGAAATCGATTTCTCCAGGTGGTTATCTTAAGCCGACGGCCTGTACCCGCATGTGAAAATCTCCCATTTCTACGGTCCTTTCTATCCAGGCGGCTGGCTTCTCTGTCTATGAAACCACTTTTAGCCAGCTGCAAAAATATTTTTTTAGCAGTAACTTATAAAAAAAGACAAAATACCTGATAAAAGCAGTATAATCCAATTTTAATGGTGGTTTTCATGACTTTGAAATCCACACACTATAGTTTTTACTTGTACATCACCTAGTTAGCAAAAGATATATAGTTCAGCGTAAGTAAAAGGAATATATATTTAAATCTCAAATCATAAGAACCACAATCAATACCATATTGTATTGGTCTTACGGGATATTCGTACCGGTTTTACCAGTTAACAAGTGTAAAATGTTCGTTTTGATAGTTGATGGGTGTCGAAGGATGAAACCCCGACGGCGGGAAGTCTGGTGACCCCCTTTTGAGGTTCAGCCAGGGGAGTGGTTCTCAGGCGACTGCGACGTCCGGGGAAGAAGGATGGTTCGATGGATGGATCGGCACACAAGAAAGACAGGAGGAAGTAGACAGGTTCGGGCCGCACGGAGGCGTAATTCTCTACTCCTGTGTGTGGTTTGCTATGTGGAGATGAACGGATGTGGATTATTGTTACAGTGGGTTCTTCCCGGGGTGCTCGGGCCCTGGGAAGCTCTCTCTGGAAGCTATCCTCTAGAAATCTGTCCTTGTCTAAGCAATCTGAGTTGTGTTCGTCGCCCTCCGAGCCTGTGGCATGGATCCTCCTTTTATAGGTCAAGGGAATCCACAGTGCCGAGATACATGAGAGGGCTAGGTATGGTTTGTCTTCTCGCTGTCTTGTCGCCGTCTTGTCGCGCACGTCCGCCTGCTGCGCCCATGCCAGAGTTGGTCTGCTGCAGGCGGCTAAAGTCGTGAGGATGTGACGGGATGTGACGAAGCACGTCGTCGCTGCCGAAGTCAAAAGTCTTCTGACTGCACTATCGCGAGTCCACGGGGGGCCGTCATGAGACGTCCACCCGTGGCAGAGCAGGTGACAGGGACGACAGGCCCTGTCGCCTCATCATTAATGCGGGTGGTTGGAGAGTTGGTCCGCTCGAGTCAACCTCAACCGGGAGAAGCCGATCACCCGACAGGAGCCGATCAACCGAAGCCGGTCACCCGGGAGAAGCCGATCAACCGGGAGATGCCGATCACCCCGGGAGGTGTGAGTCCCCAGTCGGCACCCGGGATCCAGGACCGAGGCAGTCGGCACCCGGGACCCGGGACCGAGGTAGTCGGCACCCGGGTCCGGGTGCTGAGTCCATGGTTCCCGGGACCGGGGGCGTGACCCGAGGCCGGGGACACCCCGGTGCGCCCCGAGGCCGACCTGTGAGACCCGGGGCCCGGGGAACGGAGCTTCCCGAGACCGGGGTCGGGCACGGAGCGTGTGGGCCCCGGCCCGGGGAGTCCAAGTGATGTGTCCCAGGGGCCGGGACCGATGTCGAGACCGAACCCCGGAGACCGGGAATGTCCTCGGGCCCCGGAGCCCGAGGTGGATGTGGGCACCGATGCGAGGCGCCTGGGGACTCCGCTCCCGAGCCCGGTCAATGCTCGGGCCCCGGGTACTTGGCGGGAGTCAGCCGTAGCTGGCTGTCATTGGTGTAGATTGTGGGCCCCGAGGAGCTGACGTGGCCGAAGACCCACGTGTCCCCAGGGCATGTGGGACCCTCTGTCCCATTTCATCGACAATGGGTGTTTTAAGATAAAACTAATAATGAAAGGGTGTAATATGGACTTATATAATAATGTAAGGATGATCTCCGTACATGAAAGCTACTATCCAACATGAAACTGAATTATTTTTTCTCCTAACATCCTGCTAGAGTAGGATCGTTTCAAGTTGCGACCCCTCTCTCTCACATGCAGCATCTCACTGAAAAGTCAAACCCATAGCTCTGAAGTCGTTTCTTTTGTCTCCGCTCTCGCATGAAGCATCACAAGCTCCAGGTCGCATGCTCAGAGTATCAGAATATTCGTAAGTAGAGTATAGCTCAACTCGTTAGGTTTTCTGTGATGGAATTTTTCTATCTGGGTTTAAGTTCTATACTTAGCACAGGTAATCATATTTACGGTTAATTATTCTTTCAGTGATAGCTACACTCGTTAGGTTTCTTGTGATGAAACTTTTTCATTTGGATGTAAGTGCTAGACTTTATACCAGTGATCGTATTTACGATTAATTATTCTTTTAGTGATATGCGATATATTCATCGACAGAAAGATATTTATAGTGACTTCGTCAATCTAAAGATATGTCGACCTATTTTTTTAGATATACTTATAGGAATAGAATGTGCACGTGTATGTTCATAAGGGTGAGTATATGCGTGTTTATATGAGTGTCTGTGTACTGTGTTTCTCAAAAAAAAATACCCATAAGTAGATTAACACTCCAATTAAAGTAGAGAGACGTGAATTGGTCTATGAGTTGGCCCTAATTCAACTTAAATGAACTAAATTCTATTTTAATATTTTAAAAATAAATAGTTTATTCAGTTAAACCAGAGTGGACAAGTCATGACCCACGGGCCACAGCCTGTTTCAATCTGAGTTCTCGAACCATATGCTGCCGCTACAGGATAGGTGCAAGTTTGTGACATCGGTAACAGTGGTCAAGAGAGATCGAGTTGGTTGCGCTTGTTTGCTAACCGCGGCAGGGCAGCAGGCTGACGAGTATATTCCGATATGCTGGCCGAACAACACGACGGCCGCTGCAAGCCTGCTGCGTATGTATGGTTAAACATGTCAACGGAAGCATTATCAGGTAGCATTTTTTTAATACAGCGAAGTCTTCTGTAGTTCTGTTCGGCCGGTCCTTGCGTCCGCAGAATTCTGGCAATTCTAGTTTCGGATGTCCGTACGTACGTGCCGTATACTGGTTATATATTATCCTAGAAATGTGAATAACTAAGGCACCGCTTGCTTTTGATTCTAGCTTACTTTTTATCTCGTTTTTCATAAACATGTTTCCTAAAACGTTAAACGGGATATTGTTTTTAAAAATTATACATAAAAATTTCTTTTAAAAAACAAATAAATCTATTTTTTAAATTTATAATAGTTAATACTTAATTAATTATATACTAATGAATTTTTTCGTTTTACATATGTCTTAAAAGCCACGGGAAACTCACGAGTGAAAGCTACCTAAATATTTAAGGGTTGTATGTTCTTATAAGCAATGGTCGAGGATATATTATCTTGAGCAACTTAGCAGAGGACAAATCAAAACTGTTAAGCTAGGGAAGGCGGTCTTCGTTCATCCTGTACGGGCGTACGGTTTAATTATATACTACAATACTGTTTGGTCTTCTAAGACAGCTCTTCAGAATGGTTGTATGTTCATTAGTTTTTGTTTCATTGCAAAGAACGTGACAGCATATATAGCACTTGCTCGCTTGCTTGTCTAGCACCAAACCTCAGTCTCAAAAGTCAGAACTCCCAAGTCTCCTCTTGTGCCTGTCACTAATTTAGTCCTAATTCCAGGTTAGCTGCAGGTTCTAAAGATTGTATGTGCATGCTCAGTTCATAATTCATGCACTTGACTTTGATTGATCGAATGAAAGGAGCCCATTCCGTCGTCTTCCTCGTCACCGGCCTTGCGCTGGTGGTCCTCGTCCACGTCGTCGTGGTCCTATGGGCGTTGTGGTGGGGCTTCGGCCTCGCGCGCCTCGCCCGCGTCGAGCAGCTCGCCGAAGAGCGCGCTGGCCGCGGCCTTTCGGCCGAAGAGGTCGGTGAGTTGCCGTGCCACGACGTCAAGGAGGACGCCGGCGATGGCGAGTGCGCGGTGTGCCTGGAGGCGTTCCGGGCGGGCGACCGTCGCCGGGTGCTGCCCGGTTGCGAGCACGACTTCCACGCGCAGTGCGTCGACTCGTGGCTGCGCAAGAGTCACCTGTGTCCCATCTGCCGCGCCGAGGTGGCCACCGCCGGCCGTGGCAAGGAAGCTGACGCCCCGGTGGCCGAGGCGGCGGCCAGGGGCGGATTTGCCACCAGGGCGGGGGGGCTCAAGCCCCTCCTACCCTGGCCACGTCTATAGAGCCCCCCTGAAAATCTATGGCAATGGAGGCAGGGAAAGAGAGACTGGAGAGGAAACGAAGGTTAAAGACGAGGCGTGAGGGCGTGCCGGGCGCTGGGCGCTGGGCGCAGGGCACGGGCGACCGGGCTGTTTCTCTGTCTCTATTTTTCCCAAGCCCAAATAGAGAAAAGAGGCAGACTATGAGCATTTCTTCTTTCCCCTCGAGGCCTCGATAGTTCGACTCTTCGACTCCCCAGTTCCCCTTTGGCTTCGACACGCGGGAGCGAGAGCGGCGGCCAGGGGGTCTGCTAGGGTTTCCCGCAGGCGGGGCGCGGGCCGCGGGCGGCGGCAGGCCACACGCCACAGGCCGGCGAGGGGCGAGCCACGAGCGACATCGGGTGGCCAGCGAGCAGCACCGAGCGACCGGCAGTTGGCCGGCGGGGCGCGAGCGACGGCAGGCCATAGGCCAGCGTCCAGCGACTCCGGGCGGGCGGGCGGGCGGCTGCTGGCCGGTGGGGCACGGGGCACGGGCGGCGGGCGATCGGGCACTGGCGAGCAGCGGGCGACCGGCGCACAGCAGGTCAGCAGCAGCCAGCAGGCAGGCCAGCCGCCAAGGGGCACCGCGCACGCTGGACGGTGCCGTAGGCGCACGGCAGCAGCAGAGCAGCAGCCAGAAAGTAATTTAGATAAATTTCTTACTTTTTATTCTTTAGATTTAATTTTTAAAAAAAATTTGATTAAGGACAAATTATAGATTGTTCAAAATGTCCAAAAGAACATTGCACACGTATTTTTCTAGTTCAAGTAGTACATCAACAACAACAACTCCCGGCACTAATGACAGCATAAATCAACCAAAGATACGTAGATTGGAGTTTAGTCAATCCGATATAGTTAATGATCCAAGACTAAAATGGACACATCTTATCGATTGGTGTATCGGCTCATTGAATTAACATTAATACTTCCGGTGGCAATAGTTTCAGTTGAGGGGATATTTTCTGCTATGTCTGTTGTAAAGACAGATTTGCGTAACAAAATGGGTGATGAATGGCTCAATGACTTAATGATATGCTACACTGAGAATGAGATATTTAGAAGCATCAAGAATGACAAAATCATAAAACGATTTGAAGACATGAAAACCCGGCGTATGTTAGTACCTCGGAACAATTTAGTGGTATAATATATGTTCTCTTCTACCTTTAAAATTTTGAAGTTAAATACTTCAACTTTGTGTTACTAATTTATTTTTTATATATAGATTGCTCCTAATGATTCATGAAAAATATGGCAGCGTGAATGCGTCGTCACCGATTTGGTTAGTTATAAAAATTGTATCTTTTACTTCTTCTTATGAATTACAATACACTTTCAATTGTTTATCTAAGTTGTCGTGTAAAAGGCTTAAAACTGCTATATGTTAGTTTTGTATGGAATATAACTGAGTTAAGTTAGTGTAACTCTCTTCGGATCAGCTGCTCCAAAATATTTTTTCTAGATCCGCCACTGGCGGCGGCCTTCACCTTGGAGATCGTTACTGAAAGATAGCCGGCGAGTGTTCAGGAATGCTTGAATGTTGTGCTGCATGCTTGAATGTTGTGTGTAAAGTTTAAGTGCATTTTGTTGAAACGGGCTTCGTTTGAATGTTGGTGCAAAAGTAACAGGGTAATCAGAAAGTCTTGTACAGTCCATCTCAAGAAATGGAAATTCTTGTCCACAGACGTTTAGCCATTATACATCGCAGTCTTAGGTGTATGCCATCTCTTGACGTTTGTTCCGTTCAGAGACACAGGCTGGCATGGAGAAGCACGGCTAGCACGTAGCCATGGCAATGGAGAAGAGAGGATTGATTGCTACTGCTAGTCTGCTACAACCAGGCGGCGTCCTTGATGGGCGTGACGACGGCCTTGGTCTGGAGGTAGTTGCGGAGGCTGTAGAAGCCCTTCTCTCTGCCGACGCCGCTCATCTTGTAGCCGCCGAACGGGATGGCCGCGTCGAACACGTCGTAGCAGTTCACCCACACCGTCCCCACCCTCAGCGCCCGCGCCATCGTGTTCGCCGCGTCCAGACTCCTCGTGAACACCCCCGCCGCCAGCCCGTACGGCGTCGCGTTCGCCCTCCGCACCACCTCCTCCACCGTGCTGCATTGCACACAATATATAAATTCCAGTTCATAATCTGTCGCAACCAGATGGAATTCTATTGTTGCCCCCACCTGAACTTGAGGATGGACTGCACCGGCCCGAATATCTCATCCTGGGCGATCTTCGTTTCGTCCTGAAATGATCGGCAACGACATGACCATTGGCTGGGTGAGTCGGAGTAATGGGGGAAATTAGGCCGGGGAGCGTGAATGTATTACCTCGACGTCTGCAAAGACGGTTGGCTGGATGTAGAAGCCCCTGCTACCCACCCTGTCGCCGCCGGCCACGAGGGTGGCGCCGCTGTCGACGCCCGACTTGACGTACCGCAAGATCTTCTTGAATTGCTCTGCGTCGATCTGATTCCAAAAGAAGAGAATTTGGATCATACTATTGGTGCATCCATTCCCAGGTGGTGAGTGAGTTGAGAAACTGATGTGTCGTTGTACCTGAGGCCCCTGCTCGACGCCTCTTCTGAAGGGGTCGCCGACAACACGCTGCAGAGCGCGAGCCTTGGCCTTCTCCACGAACTCATCGTAGATGCGCTCGTGCACGAACGTGCGTGACCCCGCGCAGCAGCATTGCCCCTGCTCGAGTGCAAATCACAAGAAAGATGACATTTTTTTTCAGAGCTGGCTGCTGACGATGCAATGGCACGCTGCATGTAGTGACACACACCTGGTTGAAGAAGAGTGCGCGGTGGGCAAGCTCGACGGCCTGGTCGACATCAGCGTCGTCCATGACGATGAAAGGCGACTTGCCCCCGAGCTCCAGCGTCACCGGCTTAAGGTTGCTCCTCGCGGCCAGCTCAAGCACAATCTTGCCCGTGCCCGTCGACCCGGTGAATGCAAGCTGAGCACGTTAAAACGCCAACTTGTTATACTCCATAGTTAGTGCACGCACGGTTAATCGACGGTTACCTTGTCGACACCCATGTGGCTGGAGAGAGCGGCGCCGGCCGTGGGGCCAAAGCCGGAGACCACGTTGAGAACACCCTCGGGGAGCCCAGCCTCGTGGAGCAGGCTGGAGACGAAGAGGGCGGAGAGCGGCGTCTGCTCGGCGGTCTTGAGCACGACGGCGTTGCCGCAGGCGAGGGCCGGGCCGACCTTCCAGGCGAACATGAGCAGCGGGAAGTTCCAGGGGATGATCTGCCCGGCCACGCCGATGGGCTCGTGCAGCACCTGCACGTGGTGCCGCCCGTCCGCCGGCACGACGAGGCCGTGGATCTTGTCCGCCCACCCGGCGTAGTACCGCATGTACCGCGCCACCATGGGCACCTCCGTCTCCGACGTCTGATCCAGCGTCTTCCCGCCGTCCCACGTCTCCAGCGCCGCGATCTCCTCGGCGTGCTGCTCGATCAGGTCCGCGAACCGCAGCAGCACCCTGCACCGCTCCTGCACGCACACCGACGAATGAATCGATCACGAGCTGTTCGGCCATCGCGTGCGCCGGCGCGCGGCAGCTCGTGGCGACGGTGCACTTACGTAGGCGGTCATGCGCGGCCACGGGCCCTCGTCGAAAGCCCGGCGGGCGGCGACGACGGCGCGGTCGATGTCCTCCGCGTCGCCCTCGGCCACGCGGGCGATGACCTCGCCGGTGCGGGGATCCACCGTCGGGAACGTCTTCCCTGAAGAGAAAAACACGCGTTACGCTTGCTTATCGTGAATGTGATTACGTATTGGCAGTGGCGAGTCCATCGCGACGACGCGTGCTGGCTCGATAAGCTCGTGTACCCGATGCTGCGTCGACGAAGTTGCCATTGATGAGGAGCTTGGTGTACTTCACGTCCACCGGCGGTTGGATCGGCTCCTCCGTAGCCGCGGCTGCGGCCGCCGGTGCAGCGCTGAATCTGTGATGTGCTCCAGGCAACAAGCCTCGTGCTGTGCCTGTGTACCGGAGACGCAGTGTGTACGTAAGTACGTCCAGTGAAATATATGTGTGTTACATATGAGGTAATGATTGTGCTCCACCAAATGGACTAGCGAACGAACTTAATAAATTTATTTAAGATTTTTTTCTTATTACTTTTCGTTTGTACTTTTCGATCAGAGCAAGAAATGAATTCAGTATGTGTTTGTTGGTACATGATAGGGGTGTGATCTTCTCCCAGGAGAGCATCGGACTCGTGACGGTATGACACTGAAGGTGGACATGATAAGCAGCGGCAAGAAAAAAAAAAGAAAAAGACTCAACTACTTTTGGTTTATCCTAATTTGTTATAAGGATCCAATTGAAAGTGTCATAATATCAGGCACGAGAAAAACAGAACCTCATCTCCACGGCCACTTGGGGATGAAAGCTCCAGGTAACTTTAGTGCCATGACTCACTCATGACGCTACTTACTAGAAACCGAACAAACGGAACAGAAAAGGACAAAGTTTTGGAAAGAATTATTTGAAGACGTAAAGTAGTTCTCACTCCATCGGAAACGGAGAGAGAGAAACTCTCAATGTGCCGATCTTTACTCGGCGACTTCATCAGAAAAAGAAAGGAAGCTCTCCCCCTTCTAACAACAGCGATGAACGTAATTACGCGACAGAAAATGCAAAACATTTCTGACCAACACATGGACACAAGAAAAGATCCAAGCAGAGATCATCACCTGCTCGAAAGAGAGCGGAATCGCTGGTGGAGGAAGAAGGCGGCCTTCCGATGGGGCGGCGAGAGATGAGGGAGGAAGCAGCCCTCCTTGCCGCCATGATAAGTTGCAGACTACCTCCCTGTTGGAGCAAAGCTTTGCGGAGTGACCAACAATGGAGTCTCTATATATAGTTTTTTCCTTGTTCTCCCCGTTGCATTTCTGTGCAGAGAGGGGCCTATTTAACAGGCAAGTTGGCGTGAGCTTGCAGGACTGGAGTTTGGGGTGACACAGTAGCTGACGATACAGGTCCTGATAAGGAAAGAGAAAAGGAGAGAAAATACTTCGGAAGAGTTAAGTATATCTTTGACTCCCATAAAAGAGAATGAGGCTTCGCAATCACGACTTCATTATCAATGTAACTTTATGATCAACCACTCTCCGGCCGGACACAGTGAAATGAGCTTTCGGAAAACTGGAAGATGCAGTAACTATGTGAAGGTAAAATCTGGATTGCTAGTTGTCTGCAACTCGACATTACGCTTTGTTTATCGGGCTTTTTTTTCCTCTGAATTGTTACCCTTTATGTTGTTGCACACAGCAACATGAAAAATTATGCCATCGGCTGTTATTTACTACTTCTTCCGTCTCAAAATACATCAACTTATGTTATTTTTAAAGAAATTAAGATTGAAATTAAGAAATGATTGTAATTGATTGGAGTGACAAAGTAGGTAAAAAAATTAAATAGAGTAAGTTTGTAATTAGTTGAGATGGAGAGGTGAGGTAGGTAAAGATGTAGTAGTACTGTGAGATTTAAATTATAGAAGAGTACTCAGTAAAATCGATCTGTTCAGGCAAGGAAGAGAAGTATTTTAGGTGCAAACAAGACTGCACAGACAGGATGTACTCATATGCAGATAAGATTCACCGGAACCAACAGCATGACACGCCTAATACGAGAGTGACTGCATATGCAAATAGATTCACCGGAACCAACAGCGCGACAGAACCAGGGATTTGGTCGTTTCGCAAGAAGCGGAGAGGAATCCGATTCGGCCACTTCCAAGAGATGGAGTAGGCGATAAGCGCTCCGGTACAGTGGCTGGACAAAACAACACGCTGACGCTGTCCCCCACAGCCTCCGCGTAACAACAAAGCGGACTAGCGGAGGGCATGGCCCCGCTATGTTATCCTGTATGTGCCATCATTTTGGAAATTGTTCTGATTTAGCTCAAATTTGCAATATCGGGTCCCAAACCCCACTATCTAAAGTTCAAAACTATCATAAACCTGGGCCAGAAACTCAAAACTCAGGAATTCATATCTAACTCCTACAAACTCCCTAGATCTACCAGCGCTGCGGCAGTTTACGTGAGGATAAAGGACAATTTTGCACCCTCAATCAGATAAGACGTTAGCACAACGTATTACGGTATCAGTGACGGAGTGACTGTAGGAACGCCCATATGGATGCAGACATGCAGCAAGGACCATCAGGGCAAACATGTGCCTTTGTCCTGGATGATAAAGATACGTTGGCTTCTAGCCTTCTACTAGTCTTCAGATGACAAGAAGCAGCAGGCAACGTCCAGGCCATGATCAGTACGAGTTGGCACCTCACTGTTCTAACTAGATAAGAGCACCACGGAGGCCAAAACTGTGGGCGCCCGAGCACACAGATTCAGAATAGGAAGTCACGCCTGTCCTCTCATGAATGGATGTGGGCAGTGAAAAGCAACACCAAACAAAATTGCATGATTAGTCTTTTACTCCCTTTTATCCCCTGGAAACAGTTTCGTGATTATTTAGGTGATAAGGCCAAGTACGCACGTAACACATCTATTTGCACGACTAACAACAGCCTGAAGAAACAAAACACCCATACCAACATAACGCTACAAGCATGGTATTGCATCGTAGCGCTTTTCTCTCTACATTCCGTGTGTGATAGTGTGACCAAGAAACGCTTAGAACCTTTCATGTGCCCACGCCCCAGGATTCTGAACTTATGAAGACTGAAAATGGGATGAGGAGGCTGGCATCCTTTCCTCTGATATTTGAAAATGCCCCAATGTCCGAAAAAATATGTGCTTTGGGTTCCACTGACAGAAAAGTCATTGTGAACCAATGGATTTGAAAGCCCCATTGCCTGAAGAAATTAATAGCAACTAGTATGCAATTAACAAAAGCAACAAAAGGGGCTAGGGTGCGCCTAGATGACGGCAGAGCATGCAAACATCAAACATAAACCCCAGAAAGAATTTTAGAGGTTTTGTAGCGAACCAACTATTCAACTAGGAAAATGACGAGATGCCTCCAGATTAAAGCAAGAATTTACTTGAACTGGTGTAAATGCCAGAATTGATGTTAACCCCGACCTTGCCTCACTCCTGTCATAAGTCCTCGCCTTGAATCTGGTAGCAAGAGGAAATATAAAACCAAATTAATGATGTAACAGAGGATCATGTGGAAGAAACAGAACATTTTTAACATGTTACAAACAATATAAGAAAGTATGGTGCAGAACAAAGAACAGTTGGCACGTATGGTGCAGAACAAAGAACAGTTGTGTTCACTAAATGCTGTAAAGGGTGCAAACTGAACCCATCATATGGACTTCATGAGAACAAGGTTTAAGCTACCTGGTAAGTTTAGTAAAATATATATGGATGTGACAATAAACGCAAAGTGATTAGTGGACAAATATTAAACCTTTAAACAGAATAGACATAATTATAGCAAAGTGGAAAGAAAGGGACAACAGAACGTTTCTTTCTTGCTGCTTTTCCTGTATCAATTAAAAATGCAATTTTTCCATTGTGCTTGGATAGCAAACTCAGGTTCATATGCAAGATCTTTGCAGAAAATTCCTTTAGTTTGAACTGGGTAGGCCACATTGCACAATGGAAAGACACTTTGCTCTCTATATCATCCTATGTCTTATCATTTCAAAATAAAATGCTAAAAATAATGATAAACGAAACTGCTCACCTTTTGGCAACTTTAGCAGCAAGTCTGCTTTGGCCAGCCATAAGACGTAGTTTCCCGCTTCCTGCCTGTCCAAGCAAGCCATAACCTTTCCCTAATCCATCACCTAACGACAGAAAATAAATAGAATAAAAAAAAGAGAAATTATATACCAGATTCAGCACGCTGAAACTAAATAAAACACCAGTAACGCCCTCTGATGTTCATGCATAGAGTAACTAACCTAATGAGCTATCCTCTTGCACACTAAACTGCACCGATTTGCCAGCTTCATCATGTCAGACTCTGCATATCTGCAAACCAAGTTCCCAGTTAAGATAAACAAGTAACATAATCAGAGAACTAAACACGGTGTTTTTAATGATTTTCAAATTTAGATGTTTGAAATAACTAATCTTTCTTTCATTTTCCGGAGCCGATGACCCCCTCTCTTCTTTTTAAGAATAGAGTCTGGAACAGGAAGTGGCTTTGGGACCTTTGCAGTTGGTAATTCTTGCAACTTTTTAACCTTCTTACTGATTTATTCTAACAAATTCTGCCCAGCTTTTCCAGTTGGATCACCTCTTATGGAACCAATCCTTGTTGCTAGTGTTAATTTTGCAGCTATAAGTCTACATGCATGAGTGCTTTGAAATACTTCTGTTTCTTCAAGATAACCAACACGAAACTGGGATGTTGCAGAAGAAAATCCAGACAGGTTTTTCTTCTTTGCACCAAGAAGCTGCAAATTACAAGCAGGTATTTTTGCCAATGCTTCCAAACCACCAGTGGCTCCTATCAGTTCTGAGGCAACAGCACTCCCAACAACGGCAGAAAGGTTTGGTGCAATGCATCCCATTCGAGATTCTAAAAAATCAAGAACGTTTCTTTTTGATGTGTCAAGGGTAAGAACTCTGTCACATGCTTCGGTTGTTTTTACCAAATTCTCTTCAGAAAGAGGTTCCTTACTAGTTATTGAATCAGTCATCATAATCCACATTACGTCTGCAGATGGCAATATATCTTTCAAATCAACACGAGTTAAATCCATCTCATTTCCAATCTTCTTGACAATGTGGGCATAATCAATTGGATGATGAACATGGGACTCTAGTAGAGGAAGCTTTTGTTTGTACTTGTCCTGTATGAAATGGTGGATGATAGTGACATCGTTATCAACATCTGCTAATAAAGCATTGGAATCAGTGATAAGTTTGTGCTCCAAATCTTCCAGGAAGGTCCCTTGATTGGAAATACTTGCGCCTCTATGAAGTGCATCTTCTGAGAGTAGACATGTGAAAATTGTTAGTACATTGGCTTAATGAAATGAATGACATGCGAACCTTCAAAGTTTGAGAATATTACAAGAGATGGAAGATTAGACAGAGCACTGCTCATAAAATATAACATTACTTTTCAGTATAATACATGGAAGAAGGGAATTTAATTGCTTCATAAAAAACAAATTGCATATTTATTTACTTACACTCTATAATCCACCCAGAAAACTTTGATGAAGAACTATTCAGCAGGAAAACCAACTGGGAGTATGGAAAACGGTAACACTACAGTTAGTACGACAGGCTCAGCTAAAAGGTTTTACATCATTCAGTAGTTCCAAGTTGAAACTTTACCTGCACATGAAGTTCTAATGTTAGACTGTTTGACTTATGCAGTAGTGGAAAACAATGGGCAGACTCATTAGTCTCGGGCAGCCTTCAACCATATACTACATGGTTATTCTTTTTGACAAAAGCAAATAAGAAGACACATGTGCAGACATGCAGCTCGAATATATTACAATTATTCTATTGTATATAAAAATTGGGCTGTACAAATTTAATCACTTACTTGCATAGTGTCATTATAATGTTGAGTCTTATGAAGCTTTGAGACACTATTAAGATCATCATAATTAAGAAATTTGAAGCAAGGCATGCCACCAGCACCATCTTCTTCCATATTTCTAGCCTCTGCATCTTCTTCTTCCTAAAAAAAGCATCATAAGTTAGTCCACCCAATAAAATATCACTATAGCATTTGATTTCCTATACATAACAGAACTCAACTCACAGGATAGGCTTCATTGTCGGATAACTCATCAAGGTCGCCCAAGAAAATATCAGGAAGGCTGGCCTGAAAATTTGCATTAGTTGGCACAACTATGAAAAATTGCAAATGCATAACAGAAAGTTGACTCTGGAAGCAACAACATTGATTGCCACCATGATAATTGGATAAGTTAAAATGCTTTCATTTAAAACATGACTGGTTTATCAATCCAACTGTGATACAATTATGATCGAGCGTGCAGGATACACAAGAATATTGGTATCCATACTGGTACTGAAGATTCTACACTTTACAGGAACCACCACCCTCTAAAAAAATATATATGCTATATGAGTCTACAAGTATTCCCCACGGCACAAAAGCCACCGACCACTTCAGCTCAAATGGATACTAAGTTATAGTAGCTCCTAAGTTCATCAATCCATAATAATAATAAGCTAACATAATATGGTTGAGTAGGTCCCAAGTAGAGGACTACTAGTGTGCGTCAAAAAAATTCCATAAACTAGCCATCCTTGACCACATTAGCAGAATCAGCATCCACCAGTGAAACCAAAATTTGCCACCAAGGTATAATCCAACAGCACCAAATCTGCAGTAACCTAAACCCCAAACCCCAGCCACCGAATTACATATAGTCGAAGCGGAATCACGACTGAAGTTCCTCGGGCCGTCCTCGCATCAGACCCTAGTTCCCCACCATCATCAACAACAAAAAACAGAACTGATGGCTTGAACCCACTAGCGATTCAGTTGCAATGCCACGAAAAAATTTACGAGATGCGCAACCTAAGAAAAGACATCCGTGGTCGGGATGACCTAGAAGAGGAGATAACAGCATGCGACAATGCGAGGCACGGAAGTGCTTGTAACTCACCGTGGCTCAAGGCCGGATCTCCTCGGCGTCGGCGGCGAGAGCATGTGGCCGGAACGGCGCGGTGGTGGGACGGAGGCAAGGTCAGCAGATCGCCGCAATACAATTCCATTAGAGGGGCATTTTATCGAAGCCTCTTCTATTCTATTCAATGACATATTGTCAATTTTCTCCAACGAGGGCACTACTACTCAGGCCGTACGCGCGCACGGCTCCGGCTACAAAAGATTTCGGAATTTGAATGGTCGGTTTGATTTTGATTTATTTACAACTTGTGCATCGTACTATCTCTCCATTCACAAATACATGGGAATCTAGGTTGTTATAGAAAAATTAAGATGTTTTAATAAATAACATCGTTGACTTTTGACACGACGTTTGATCATTTGTTTTATTTTAAAAAATTAAGTAAGTATGATTTATTTTGTTGTGATCTAATTTATCATTAAAAACTTTGAGCATGACTTATATTTTTTATATTTACACCAACTTTTTTAAAAAAATGAATAGTCAAACGACAGAATAAAATTAACAGCATCATTAAAAACTATATGTAGTATAGTACTACCTCTGTCCTAAAATATTAGAAGTTTTAGGTTAGACTCAGTGTTGACACCTAAATTTAGCACTAAGACAGATATATGGCATAAGGAGACCAAATTTAGAAAGATCCGAGCCTTCTCCAAGAGCTCGACCTAACCATTAGGGGACCAATCTGACAGACAGACTCCAAGAGTCTAAGTCCAATTAAAGTTCCTCTCATGTTTCCTAATGTGTACATGGATTTTTTTAGTCCTAGTTGATCTCTAACCTTAGTAGGAGGTGGAGAGATTCAGGGAACCCAAAACCAACTCCTTTATAAGGACTATAGCCAGTTCTATTAGCACAATCAATCAATAACCAACAACACAATATCCAATTAGTCAATTGAATTGTTTTTCAACTTTATCTCTTTTACCCTAGTTTATAGGGGTGAAAACGGATCGGAAACGGTCGGAAAGTAGCTATACCATATTTGTTTTCATATTTTTTTAGAATTGAAAACCTCGAATACAAAAACGGAATCGAATATTACTGGATACAGATACGGAGCGAATACGAATCGGAACGAATACGGTAATAAATATTTATTCGAATATAAAAACGCCTTAAACTGAACTTTACAAACCAACGAAGAGAGACAACTTATTAATTTTTTTGTAAAACAATATATCAATATTTCCACATTTTTAGCTAAACAACATATACAACAAATTTCAAGCATCCATATCAACAATACATTACTAATTTCTATGCAAGTATACAATCATATTATCTTCGATTTAATCACAAATTTTAGATATAGTAATTCTAAGCGTTTATATCAATAAAAATAGTTTAATCTCATGATCAAATTTTCAATCACAAAATAATTCATCCACATGAACTAGACCATCCATCAATCATACCGAGTACCAACCAAAGCAAGAACATTTGAATTGGTCAATTGGGGCCAAGCAAATAGTAGCAGCAATCACCAATAGCCAATCAACTCCAAAAATGTCCCAGTGCTCCACCGCTCCCTTTCGCCCCAATTCCAGCGCAGGAACACACGATTACGACACGCTCGAGATTGGACGAGCAGAGAACTCAGGGCGAATTCATGAAGCGAGACGAGGAAATCTTTGTTATAATGTGGTGTGATTTTTTTCGTATGATTAACTCGTTAACCCGTGATGCGGTCGCAGTTATATGCGAGGTGGGATGGGTCGCGTGGCATCTCAGCCAGCAGCACAGACCGCGTCGAGCAGGGCACTGCAGCCGCCGGCGACAGGCGTTGCTCGGCCGGAGTCACGCCGACACCTCACTCCATCGTTGCCACCACGCTTGGCTTGAGGAGGAGATGGGGAATTTTTACCTCATGATGAGAACAGATCTAATAAGGCAGCGGCAACGGTGGCCGCGCGAGAGCTTGAGCTCGCCTAGCCCCCGACTCCGGCAACCAAATCAGTTCCCCGCCTCGCTGGAGTCCAGCCACCCCAGGACTATGCTCTACGCTATGACAACGGTCGCTTCCGAGCTCCTTGCTCCGTACACCGGGTCGCCATCTTCTCCGCCGCTCGAAGACTGGCAGCTCGACGACGTCGGCCTCTCAAAGCGGCGGTGGTGGCAACCTCTCCTCCTAGAGCACCCTTGTCCTCATACCCCACCGCCGGCGGCGGCCTCTCTCTTCACCGTTAAAGAGACAAAGAGAAGAGGGGATGGGGGAGAGAGAGCACCCTCGTCCTCATCCCTCACCGCCGGCGGCGGCCTCTCTCTTCACCGGTAGAGAGATGGAGAGAAAATGGGGGGAGAAGAGGAGGGAGCTCGGCACGAGAGGCGCGCGAGCGACGCGGAAGTCGGAACTGAGCGGACGAACGGAAACCAAAAATCAGGTCACATCGAAGGTGCGCCGATTAATTTGTCCGGATATCCGAAAATTTGTTCGGATAGTTTCCTACCGATTTCGAAATCCGTCGGATAATGCCTTTATACTGTATTCGTATCCGTATCCGAGAAAAATTATCCATTTTCATTTCCGAATCCGAACGATCCTATCCGTATTCGAAATTTCGGACGGTTAGTGGATAATATCCGAACTGTCTTCACCCCTACTAGTTTGTCTATCTTTGTCGGTTGGCACTGTAAGCAGTTCGTCGTCGCCTCGAGAGTACGAATCTCTTTGTAAGTTTGTTCCATTAACCTTCTGTTCCATCTACGAGGCGGGTGTTTATCCTAAATCCATCAAATCAGCTCTGCAATCCGGTTTTGATCTCTAAACCCATCTTGGTCAAAAGCTTCTCAAGATCAAGATGGTTGGCGACTCCATAACACCGTGAAACTTTAGGTGATTCTCATCGTGTGACCGAAAAAAGCGTTAACACACGAGTGTTAAAAGAATAGGTGAAATTAAATACGGAATTGTGATTGGTTGAGAATAGAAAATATGTGAAAAAATTAAAAGATGAAAGGTTATGATTGGTTAAGAAGAGAATTTAGCTGGAGAATTTATTATATTTTGGACAAATTTTAAATGCTAGATGTTATATTTTGGGGCGGAGGGAATATCTCTTATGTAAAATAAAGAGGATAGAGAGTTGAAGAGTGGTCGGGGATATAAGATAAAAGAAATTTGAATTAAAGTTAATTGATAGAATAAGTAGTATTTTAGAGTACCTTATATTTATTAAAGACAAATTTTAAATGTTTGGATTTATTATATTTAGGAAAGAAGGTAGTACTAGTACTATTGACGGTAAGTCAGAGCTATGGAGCGCGGAAAAGGAATCGGATTGTGTGAATTCTATATTTGCTACAGTTAGAATCGGCCATCGTGCCACTTTTACATTTATCTCTATATTTTTTACCAACGAAGAGAGAAACCTCTTTAATTCTTTTCCACTTGGGGCGGAGGGAATATCTCTTATGTAAAATAAAGAGGATAGAGAGTTGAATAGTGGTCGGGGATATAAGATAAAAGAAATTTGAATTAAAGTTAATTGATAGAATAAGTAGTATTTTAGAGTACCTTATATTTATTAAAGACAAATTTTAAATGTTTGGATTTATTATATTTAGGAAAGAAGGTAGTACTAGTACTATTGACGGTAAGTCAGAGCTATGGAGCGCGGAAAAGGAATCGGATTGTGCGAATTTATCTATATTTGCTACAGTTAGAATCGGCCATCGTGCCACTTTTACATTTATCTCTATATTTTTTACCAACGAAGAGAGAAACCTCTTTAATTCTTTTCCACTTTTGCCTGCATGACACCCCGGATTGCCAGCGTAGACCACATACAGAAAATATCTATTTTACCCCTGGTAAACCCATCCTAAGCCACCGTCTAAGATGTCGTCACCAGAGAGGCATCCTTGTTTTGGTTACGTAAAAGGAAAAATATTATTAGCATATGATTAATTAAGTATTGATTATTAAAAATTTGAAAAATAGATCTATTTGATTTTTTAAGATACCTTTCTATAGAAAGTTTTTATAAAAAACATATTGTTTAGCAGTTCGAAAAACGTGCTCATAGGAAACGAGAAAATAAGCTAAAAGGAAGAAGCCCAAATGAACAGGGTGTAAAAGTATACAATCCTTTATTTTTATGCTAAACTAAATTAGTATATTGCCACGTTGTTCACCATTATACTGTATATATATTCATCATTCACTAACCATGTTTTCAGATTTGGATTGAACTCTGATTTATATGTGATACACCTGAAAAGGTTATTATCATCATTGTCAATATTGAATTAGTCATAGAGCGGAGGAGGTGGCAATCCACTCTTGGGAGTTGGGGGTAGGGATGGACATGTATTGTAACATATTAGCTATAATCCTAGTTGTCGGCGAAGTAGGACAGGGGGTCCCACATGCCCTGGGGACGCGTGGGTCTTCGGCCACGGCAGATCCCCGGGGGGCACCCTTCCACCGGCCCCGGGCTCGTGCCCGGGGCGCTACCGCCTTCGGTCGCTGACGGCCCCGGGCTCGTGCCCGGGGCGCGACCGCCGACGGCCCCGGGCTCGTGCCCGGGGCGCTATCGCCATCGGCCCCGGGCACGCCCCCGGGGCATCGTATATATCAGCTTGGCCCCGGGTCCTCTTTGGCCTCGGGCCCGAGCCTTGCCTCCGGGCACTATTCACTGCCTGCCCGGGGCCCACATGTCGGTCCCCGGCAGGCTCTGGACCAACTACTCTGCCACGTGTGGGCGTCTCCCAACGGCCCCCCGTGGACACCCGACAGCTGTCAGAAACCTTTTGACTTCTGAGGGAAGAGTGTGCGCTGAAGTCAAGAAGAGTCAGAGGCCCTTGACTTGGAGGCGTGCGCCATCACGTCTCCCGGCTCCATCACATCCCCACGACTCTACCGCCCGCAGCATACCAGCTCCGGCGTGGGCACGGCAGGCGGGGAGGTGAGCGACGGGACGTTCCTCCAACTCCGGCATGGGCGTCGCAGGCGGAGGGGTGCACAGGAGACCTCACCGGAAAATATCTCCTTCCGCGTACCGGCACTGTGGACTCCCCTCGCCTATAAAGGAGGATCCATGCCGTAGACGAACGCAGGCAGCAAGGCTCCAGTCTTAGACAACACAGAGATCTCCTTCTTCCTTAAGTCCGGCCGCTGCTAGAGCGGCCTAAGCACCTCCGAGCTCCCGGAGTTCTCTTTGTAACCACCATACCACATTCATCCACCTCATAGCATACACACAGGAGTAGGGTGTTACGCTCCGGCGGCCCGAACCTGTATAATCCCCGTGTCTCCTTGTGCGTGCTGTTCAACGTCTTCTCCGCGTATCCTTCTTCTACACCCTGACGCCGGCTTCGCCTGAGAACTACTCCCCTGGCCGAATCTCAAAAGGGGGGTCTCCCGACTTCCCGCCGTCGAGGTTTCATCCTACGACAGCTGGCGCGCCAGGTAGGGGGGGTTTCCTTTTCAGGTGGTACGCCGGCAGCACCGGCGCGCTCCATGGCGACCGGCCATCATCATCAGCAGGATTCCGACGACGGGTCCGGCGGCTTCACCCCGCCGGACAATGCTAGCCCTCTGGCTAGCTCACCGCGTTCCCCCACGTCTTCCTGGGGGCGGGCGGTACGCGCTGCACGGGCCGACTTCACCCAGTGGCGGCCCGGCCGAGCGGCCTCGGCACCTCCCTCCGCGGAGGGAGCCGGTAAGTGCCCGGCTGGGTCCGCCACGGCCTCATTCGTGAGGCGCGAACAGGCGCGCCGCTCCACGGCGCGCCACCATCAAGACATCCAGCCGGCGACGCCGCAGGAAGCCCTCCTGGCGGCGAAGGCTCTCCTGCGCCACCCCCCGGCTTCCACCGGGGGCAACGGCCGGGAAAGGCGGTGGCTCGGTGAAGTCGCCGACCTCGTAGGTACGGCCCATCGCCCGATCACCGCCGGCAATCATGCAGGAGCCGGCGAGTCCTCGCGTTCCGCCTCGCGCCGGGACAGGAGGAAGCGCCAGAAAGCCAAGGCGGCCGCTGAGAGCTCCGCCTTGGCCGCTGCGGCCAGCCCCCGGGGCGACATCGCCCACGAGGACGACGACGGCGGCGGTAAGCGGCAAAGGGCCGCACGTGCGCCGCCGCCGCCGGAAATGGCCCGGGGATGGTGCGCCTTCCACCAGACGGACCGGCACGACCTGACGGAGTGCCGCGCCGTCGAACGCTTGGCCAAACGCCTCAAGGAGCGGCAGTAGGCCGAGCCCGGTCGAAGCCCTTGGCTCCCGAGCGAACATATTAAGCCCCGGTCGAAGCCCTTGGCTCCCGGGTGCGTATCTAGCCCCGGTCGGAGCTTGGCTCCCGGGAAGCGTCGACTGTACCGGTCCTGGTTCTTTGTTTGACTTTCGGTTTAAAATCTCTGCTCTCCTCCTTTATTAGAGGAACTGACTCAGTCCGGGGCCTCCGGGCCCGGACGCGCATAGGGTACAACTACCCGGACTCCATCGGACGCGATGGCGGGTCCGGGCGGTTCGTCCCGACTCAGTCCGGGGCCTCCGGGCCCGGACACACATAGGGTACGGCTGCCCGGACTCCATCGAACGCGATGGCAAGTCCGGGCGGTTCGTCCCGACTCAGCCCGGGGCCTCCGGGTCCCGGTGTGATAGTCCGGACCACGCCGCCATGTCGAGCGCAGGTCCGAGCAGGCCGCTCCCGGTTGAGGATCTTCTCCCGGAGTCAAGAGCTCGCACCCTCGCAAGGGAAGCCGAGCCCGAGCACGGCCCCTGGCAGGCCAGAACCAGAAAGCATCCTCGCTGCCCTCGGTAGCGGGGCTCGTGCCCGCTCCTCGCGCCATGGCCTCAGATCATGACACGCGAGTTGACGGTTGGGCACGCACCAATCATATTCCACAGGCAGCAATCGCGGCGCGCGTCGCAGAGCGCCCCTCGCCGGCAAACGTACGGCCTGGGACTTACCTCCCGGGCACGACTCTGAGGAGCCCGACCCGGGGCGGCATCGCCAGGGCGAGTGCGCGCCTAGGAACGTGGCACCCGGAATGACCAACATAGGGCGCGAGTATCCGGACAGCATCGCCTCGGCAAGGGCGGGTCCGGGGAAGTCGTCCCGACGCGGTCCATGTCCATACCCAGGCCTCCGTGCCCGGCACATGGCAACAATACATATCAAGTCACATTTCAGTCCGGGGCTCCCTGGGTCCCGGGCACATATTTGAGCCGAGGCACGCAATCCCGAATGCGTGCCCCGGGTCCGACACCGAGGAGCCGAACCAGGGCGGCATCGCCAAGGCGAGTGCAGGCCTAGGAACGCGACACCCGGAATAGGGCGCGAAGCCCGGACAGCACCGCCCCGGCGAGAATGCGTCCGGAAGGTCGTCTCACATCCCATATTCAAGCCCGGGCCCCCGGAACCCGGCTTATATCAAAAACGTATTTCAGTCCGGGGCCCCCGGGTCTCGGACACATACCCTTCAGCGCTGGCCGGGGCCCCCGGGTCCCGAGCGCATGCTTCTCCCTAGTCTCGGGGCTCGCGAGGGAAGCGAGTCCGAGGTCCATCCCTAGTAAGCACATCAAATATCTTCTCAAATCCGTCTATATAAACATCCGGTAAGTTGGGTAAACCCGGGCCAGCGCTGGACTTCTCCCGAAACTCAGCGCTAGCCCGGGCCCCAAGTATATACGCTTTACATAAGCAATATTTTTAATGTCCTTCCCGGTCTCGTTCCCTTCGTCGTTTTCCGTGTGTTGCGTAGCATGGGATGGACAAGGGAACGAACCGGATGCTCTCACAGTTCACCATGTGTAGAGTAGATCTTTCCCCAGCGGTCCGGGGGACGATACATATCACCCCAAGCCGGGCACCCGGGGAGACGTAGTTTCTTCCTGGTGTACCGGGCCGAAGCCATTCTGTCGCCAGATCTTCTTCGGCTCTCGGGCACAGCCCAACATCGACAAACATCAACCACGACAATAGGCAGCTCGACAACCTCGACTTCCTCGAGGAACGAAGGTGGCGCGCTCCGCTCCGCGTCGCTCGTTACCAACAAGGCCTCAAGCGCTATCTTTAGCGTAAGGTTCGGGTCCGGTTGCCTCGGGTTGGGGGGTTTGAATCTCCGCCGTATTTTCGTACGGATCGGAATGAAATCTTCCCCCCGTGGGAAGGCCCCTCCCTGGCGACCGGAACTTCCCAACCGGGCTCGGTAAGCCTGGGAGCATCTTCACAAATATTATCTGAAAACACATCCTGTAAGTGCCTCTAAACCTTAGCACTGGGCAGGCCCCATGTGTACTCGCCTTCCAGAGTAATATTTTTATTATCGTTTCCGGGCTTGTGCCCTTATCCTTTCTCTATGTCGCGATCGTGATGATCTTCCCCCGGGGGCATAATCGGGTCGCGCCCATGCGGTGGCTGGGTGTTGCGCCTAAGCATCTGTTCCCTACCAGCGAGCTACCGTATCCCATCTGCTAAACCCCGGACATCGTCTAAGCCCCGGCTTGCGGTGTCCCGCACTGGTTGGCTTCGGGCTCGGTTTTTTCCGCTGCTAGGGGGCAGATTCCTTATGCGCAATCCTTTCCTCCGCTCAGTCGCGACCGCGAAGAGGCCCCTAGGAGGTGGTAGACGCAACGGCTCGCAGCATGGAGTGGACAAGGGAGCGAGCCAAGTGCTCTCACGATTCATCATGTAGAGCCTGTCGTCGCGACATCACTGTGCTCCCTAGGCGAACGGGACCCGGGGGCACGGAGGACCCCCGGACCTGGAACACAGAAGGGACCGAGCCACCAGACTCGACCACTCCGCAAGCCCCGCGCCCAGGTGCTCGCGGCCCCTTGTGGCCGGGCTCTCGGGGCAGGCGCCTACCCCAAGCCCCGGAAAGAGGGCTCGGGCGCTAAGGCGTTTCACGGCGGATCGGCCCGATGCTCGGCGCTCCCGAGCGAGAACAACACTCCCAGTCCCGGGATGGTGCTCGCGAAGCCATGCCGCCCTTCGCAAATATCCAGATACGTTACCTTATCCAGCTTCACATATTCCTCAACTTGTATTTTTCCCTGTATGATCAGCCTAGGCTCCTGGAGAGGATGGCGGTGCCCGACCGAGGCGCCGGGGCCTTCGTTGCCTAGCGACCCCGGGCCCGGGCGGGATCAATTCCCAAGGGGCTCTCGGCGAGCCAAGAGTGTCCTCGTGGCCTCGCTACGCTCTCCGGACCAACGGCGCCCGAGGGCGCGGAGGGCCCCCGGAACCAGAAGAAGGAAGGGGCCGGACCTACGGGCTTCATCGCCCCGCCAAGCTCACCTCCGGACATCACGCGCCCCCGGGAACCGAGCTCCTGAGGCGTTTCAACGGTCGCGTTCGCCGCCCCCGGGGCCCGATCTCCCGGGGCAAGCGGCCACTACAGGGCCCGGACAGGGGCCATAGGCCCGACGGCTGTTCACAGCTGCTGGATCTCGCTGTCGGACGACGCCCGATGTTTGGCGTTCCCGGACACGAGGCCCCGAACACCGGCAACCTCCGAACAACACAATAAACCAAGGTACGAAAATATAAACATAATCGTTTACATATACAAATGTCTCCCTTGTACAAAACAGGCAAAACCAGAGCGCAAGCACGAGCGAGACCCGGACGACGACAGAAGAAGGGCGCCCGGGGGCATGGAGGGCCCCCGGGCCCCGAAGGCGTCCACGCATGGCGTCAGAAGGAAACCGGCGTCTTCCTCAACCTCTTCGTCAAGCATCAACTCTACAAGACGGTCGCCACGGTCGAAGAACCCTGCCTCCGGGGCAGCGGACTCGACCACGGCCTCCCGCGTTTTCCTCGCGAACTACCGCGACTTCCTCGCGAACTACCGCGACTTCCTCGCACGGCGAACTCACACCCCCGGGACGCGAGCCCGGCCTCTTGGGCCCGTATGCATTTTCCCCGGGAGAGCGTTTCCTTCTCCCATGCTTCCCTCTCGGGTCAGGCGCGGGAGAACTCGTTGGCGGCGGATTCGGTGGCGACAGTACGGCGGCGAGCTGCCGCAGCGCCATCGCGACTGCCGCCGCCGGCCTTCCTCAACACTTCGATCCATGTTTTCAGCCCGGGTGCCGGGTACGTATCGCATCTAAGTCAACAAATCGTCAAGCTACGTCAGTACATGGCGAACCAGGCGGACCCAGCGTCCCCTCATTTCTTCAAGACGTGACCCTGTTCCTGGCCGGAGTGGATCCCGGCCGAGCAACAGGGCCAGGGGCCACTGTCGGCGAAGTAGGACAGGGGGTCCCACATGCCCTGGGGACGCGTGGGTCTTCGGCCACGGCAGATCCCCGGGGGGCACCCTTCCACCGGCCCCGGGCTCGTGCCCGGGGCGCTACCGCCTTCGGTCGCTGACGGCCCCGGGCTCGTGCCTGGGGCGCGACCGCCGACGGCCCCGGGCTCGTGCCCGGGGCGCTATCGCCATCGGCCCCGGGCACGCCCCCGGGGCATCGTATATATCAGCTCGGCCCCGGGTCCTCTTTGGCCTCGGGCCCGAGCCTTGCCTCCGGGCACTATTCACTGCCTGCCCGGGGCCCACATGTCGGTCCCCGGCAGGCTCTGGACCAACTACTCTGCCACGTGTGGGCGTCTCCCAACGGCCCCCCGTGGACACCCGACAGCTGTCAGAAACCTTTTGACTTCTGAGGGAAGAGTGTGCGCTGAAGTCAAGAAGAGTCAGAGGCCCTTGACTTGGAGGCGTGCGCCATCACGTCTCCCGGCTCCATCACATCCCCACGACTCTACCGCCCGCAGCATACCAGCTCCGGCGTGGGCACGGCAGGCAGGGAGGTGAGCGACGGGACGTTCCTCCAACTCCGGCATGGGCGTCGCAGGCGGAGGGGTGCACAGGAGACCTCACCGGAAAATATCTCCTTCCGCGTACCGGCACTGTGGACTCCCCTCGCCTATAAAGGAGGATCCATGCCGTAGACGAACGTAGGCAGCAAGGCTCCAGTCTTAGACAACACAGAGATCTCCTTCTTCCTTAAGTCTGGCCGCTGCTAGAGCGGCCTAAGCACCTCCGAGCTCCCGGAGTTCTCTTTGTAACCACCATACCACATTCATCCACCTCATAGCATACACACAGGAGTAGGGTGTTACGCTCCGGCGGCCCGAACCTGTATAATCCCCGTGTCTCCTTGTGCGTGCTGTTCAACGTCTTCTCCGCGTATCCTTCTTCTACACCCTGACGCCGGCTTCGCCTGAGAACTACTCCCCTGGCCGAATCTCAAAAGGGGGGTCTCCCGACTTCCCGCCGTCGAGGTTTCATCCTACGACACTAGTATTTTTCTAGGTGGTGTTTTTTTCTGCCTGTGGCTTATGGCTTATGTCTCGGTTTTCGTTATTATATTTTCCGAAACATAAATGTGTTTTTTACAAAAATTTTTCTATAGAAAACTATCTCTTAAAAAATCAAAACAATCTTTTTTTCAAGTTTTTAGTAGCTAATACTTAATTAATCATGTGCTAATAACATTTCTCGTTTTGAAACACCCCCTCACGGAAAAAAGCCGAGTTGTCATGCCATATGCGTGAAAGCGAAAAAAAAGGAGAGTTTCTCTTTTCATCGATAAAATATAGGGAAAATATAAAAGTGGCAAAAAAGTAAATTTCGTTATAGCGTGCCTTTTTGGTTAGAGCTACCGTAAAACAATACAAACTTTCTCTTTCTCTCTAATATAATAATCATGTAATCTTAAAATTTCTGTATTTTTCTTATGAGCCATTCAAACACATACTTTAAGTAATTATTGTAGTTTTGTTTTATTTTCTGTAGTATTTAACGTGCCAAACATTTTAATCATACATTTTTTCTGTTTCATATTTTTAAACTTCCGTGTTTCAAAGGAACCCTAAATGGGTTAAGGCTTACTTTAATCGTAAGTAAAGAGAAAGAAGAATAAAATCACGCAAAATGAGATAAATCATTAGTGCATAATTAATTAAGTATTAGCTATTTCAAACTTGAGAAATGGATTTGTATAATTTTTTAAAGCAACTTTTATATAAAATTTTTTTAAAAAAATACACCGTTTAGCTATTTAGGAAACATATTTATAGAAAAAAAACTCAGATTCGAACAATGCCTAAATCATGTTTGAGAATAGGGCAGCGTACCGGGATGTATTACTGTTCGGCTTTCTAGGTCCAGCCGTGGCCCATGGTGATTGTGCAACGGGCAGGCCGACATCTCTCTTTCCTGAGTCCTAATGGCATATTCCCCTGTCGCTGGAGGCCTGGACACCTACGAGAAAGCGGATTCCACTCCATCAGATGGGACACGTACGAGTCGGTCCCTCGGCCACCTGTGCGCACAGCACACAAGTGCGGCCCATCATACACAGTTACTACGTGCCGGTGCGCCGCCACACCAAGCAAAAACAGCTGCCGCGCACGCGGGCTCACCAGTCACCACGTCCACGAACTCCCAGGCCGTCGCTGCGAGCACGCGCCACGTCGCCATGCATGGCCCCCGCGCGTCCGTAGTACGTGCGCGAGATGCCGATTGCCCAATAACGTCGCGCGCGCGCCGCGCGGCCGCGACCCGGGTGAGCCGCGTGGTGGCGGTGCGGGCGCAGACGCGCACCGGCGCGTCGACGCGGAGGCCGATGTAGCGTTGCGTTGCACTCCACGTCCACGTCGTCGGTGCGCGGGCGCGCGGGTAGAGAGGAAGCAGGCATGGCTTCGCATCCCACCGCGCGCGGCGACGGCGACGCTCGATCAACCAGTCAACCGTCAGCGCGTCAATGCCCTCCCGGCGCCGCTTGAGAACCAGCTAGCTCCCCCCTGACTTCCAAACCACCAAATTTAAAAGGATGGAATCGGATCGATGACCCGTTCCTTCTCCCCTAGTGCTCGTCCTGTCGCTCGCTCGCTTTCTCTAAGAGTTGGACGTTACCAGCGAGAGGTCCATAGCCTACCAGCTATAGTAGAATCACACTACCCTGTTACTACCTATAAACGAGTAGGCAGACGACTGACTGGTCGATCCATCGATCTCTCCTTGTCCCCTATCCGAAATGTCCATGCCAGGTCCGTCGTCCCTAGCAGTAGTAGCAAGCAAGCTACAAGTGGGAAACCTGCCGTGATCAGTAACACCTATCAGGCTACAAAGATGGACAGTATCATAGTAGATCAAGCCCATCGCCATATATAGGGACTGCCCATGGAATTTTTTTATAGATTTAGGCCCTGTTCTTTAGTGTTTATTGAAGGGCTTAAATAAGCTGCACGTAAAACGAGAAACGTTATTAGCGTGTGATTAATTAAGTATTTACTATTAAAAAGTTGAAAAATAGATCTATTTGCTTTTTAAGCTACTTTCATATAGAAAATTTTTAAAAAAACGCACCGTTTATCGTTTTGGGAAACGTGCGCGCAGAATCAAAAAAAATAAGTTGGCTCAAAACCTCTTGCCGAACAAGCCCTTAGGGTGATCGTATCATTCGTATTTTCTAATTTCAATCAACTAGCATATTACCCATACGTTACAATAGGATTTTAGTTTAAAAAAATTATTATTAATCAGTTATTATTATCATCTTCTGTATATATCATCTTTTAATTGTTGCATATATTTGTTACTGACACATGGGCCCCTTAATTCTATACTATCATCTTTTCTTTCCACAAAAAGTAACAAGTTAGTAGGGGTGGTTGACATGTGCGTCCTCTGGGTCCACGCTGTCATTTTTTCTTTTTAAACAAACAGGAAGTTGGTGGTGGGGGTGATGGCAAATTCACCACTCAACACCACCACTACTCCCTTTTAAAGGACTATAGAAAATCAAACATCCACTCTTCCTTCTTATCATGTGTAACGTGTATGCAGACTCAATCCCCCTCCGCCGACGCTTAAGCTCCGCTTTTCTGCTCGTATCTCCATCATCATCGGCATCGCCTTGGTAGCAAAAAGGCTTGCTGGACCACATCACCTCCCCCTATGGTCAGCCCGTACCCTAGTGCCACCTCTTCACCTCACTGATTTCTTCACTTTTGCTTTATATTCCCCTCCTCCAATGTCCCCATGTTGTCCTTATGTTTCATCTCTGGCGACTGCTTGATTAGATCCATCACCACCTAACCACTCGCTGAAAATCCGCCCCTCGCCACCACTGTTCACTGCTCTCTTCTGTCCTCATGGTTTCGATGGTGTCACCCTCACCTCGCCATCCTCTAGTCGCCACCGGCCCACCGCCTACTACTGGGTCGCCGCTGTCCCAACCTCCCTTTAAACATGGAGAACTCTTTTCTCTTCCTCTTCTATCCTCTCCTGCCCCGTCTCCCATCTCGAATCATAGCTGGTAGGGTTCGATGTCACGTTATCACCATGGAAGGGTTATCGAAGTTGCTGTGTGTCACCGGAGCTGATAAAAATGGAGCTCGGGCATAAATCATGGTGCGGATCGACCGTTCGGAATATGTAAGATTTTAGCACTCCTTTTTCTAGCGAACGCTATTTAGCAAACCTGCCATATATAAAGGGTCAAGACGTGGCCGATCAAGTGGCGAGTCGGACTGTGCGAGTCATTTCCTGGTCGTAAGTCCTAACTAGTCATCACAGGCACATGCACGCACGCACTAGGCAGCGAAAGGCATTGGACCCAGGAAAGCCAATCCATGCATTGATTCAGTAGAGGAGATGAGATAGGAGGAACCCAAAAGCTAGCCAGGGCACAATGATTTGGTTGCCCTTTCAGGGAGGCGCCACATCCGTCCCCAATGATTATTGACGAGTTAGTTCGCTGTTTTGGCAGCCAAAATAATGGTGATGATACTCCTTACTTTGTCCTCCATGATTGAGATCGATCGTACATTCTACACTGCTTCCTGTCATGGTGATCTGAATACCCGTGAATGAGATCGATAGTACTGTTTATAACGGATTCCCCATGACATTGATTGATCATTGATCAAAAGTATAAAACGAAACTGATCAAGTATGACACGCTGACATGACCATGAATCCATGACGATGAATGCGGTAGCACTGTCAACTTACTGAGTCATGATTATTAGTCCATTTCGGGCCTCGCTGTTCCTGTTCCTGTACTCAAGTAGTGCAATTTATAGCCGCATCTTCGATGCTCTCTCATGTCCGGTTTCTTTCGGGGCTGTGTCTTAGAGAATTCACCTCTTACCAACAAAAGGAACCTAAATTAAATGATACTGTAACGAGAGCAAAGTTAGCTAAGCATTGCAATCCCATTAACAAAGCTTCTTTCAGGTGACTCTGCAAAAGACAAGAGAGATACTATCATTAACACAGTTCTAGAGAAACAGCTCACCTACCATTACCAATCTTATGATCCTATCTTCAACATTTACCTTCCCATCCACCAATCCACGCGGATAACACATGCGTATATACCGCAAATATATGCCAAATATTTCGGGAGGCGGGATAAGAGTGCTTCACCAAGATCAGAACAACAGTTGAGCACTCTACTACGTAACATGCACCCATAATTGATGAATTTCCACGTGATGACAAAACAAGAGTTTGATATTCACACGAGGACGTGGCTTGTTTTTACACAGGTCGGCACGCAAAAAGTGACACCGGCCAGTGGCGAAGTAAACTGGAGTACTAGTACGTATAGCCAGTGTTATTGAAACTTGTACATATGTTGATCAGTAGGTGCAATTTAATTTCCTTCTGTTTGCAACCTCTCCTGTTGATTGCCTTTTTTCCTCATTTTCTTCTTTTGTTATCTGCTTCATGGACTAGCCAAAACCTCTGCCAAGACGGCAAGAACTGTGACTTTCAGTGCCATTTTGCCATGCATGACTGTTAGTGTTGTCAGCTATGGCTAAGGTGATATTTAAATTGGTTTATTGTCCTGGTTTATAAGTCACATCTAAAACGAGAAACGTTATTAGTATATAATTAATTAATTATTAACTATTAAAAACTTAAAAAATAGATCTATTTGATTTTTTAGAGATATTTTTATATAGAAAATTTTTATAAAAAATACACCATTTAACAATTAAAAAACGTGCTTACAGGAAAAAAAGCCAACTTTATATGCTGCAGGAGGATGTAAACCGAAGTTTTGGGAGCTCTGATTAGGCTATTCTCAGTGGACAGTTTCACTTCACTATTTCCAAGACCGTGAAACTATAAATAAAATAGGAAACGGGTTGGACTAGTTTCATGGTGATGAAACTAGATCCCTTCTCTCCTCTTAAATAGCATGCCATGTCATCATATTTACTGATGTGACGTCCTATTTAATACTTGAAACCCCCACTGAAAATAGGCTTAGTCCAGCAAGAAACCTCCCAGCTAACAGGAGCGCGCGCCTATCGCGTGTGCGCGTGCGTGCGGTCCGAGAGTATGGGAACCGGAGGGAGGGGAAGGGAGATATTGAGCGCGTGCTTCAATGGAAGTTTCATCCAATTTTCAAGACATTGGAAACGGGTTGGACTAGTTTTATGGTGATGAAACTAGAATCTATTCTCTCCTCTTAAATAGCATGTCATGTCATCATATTTACTGATGTAACGTTCTATTTAATACTAAAAGGCTTAGTCCAGCACCAAACCTCCCAGCTAACAGGAGCGCGCGCCTGTTGCGTGTGCGCGTGCGTGCGGCCCGAGAGTATGGGAACCGGAGGGAGGGGAGGGGAGATATTCTCGTCGGATCGGGGCCCTCGCGCGTAAAAAAATTAGGAAAACGAGAGTAAGCTTGATTGCCCCTCGACACGCACGTCGATCGCCCGGTCTAGGCCGGCGACAGCGACGGCGCGGACGCAGCCAGCCAGGCGGCGATGTGACCGGAGCCAGACTTTTCGCCACGTCAGGCTCCGCCGCGACCGTTCTGGATGGCACCGATCGCTGCAAGCGCGTCGCTGATGACGCATGTTTGACACTTTGACTATGGCTATTTTCCTTCTAAAATTTAACAGTACTAGATTTAATATAATTTAATAATATAAATCTAATGTTATAAATTTAGATCCAATCTAATATTAGATTATTGTATATCACTCTACTGGTAGCAAACCAAGTAACCAAACATTATAATCGGTCAGCCTATTGGTCCACGTGGTGCACCATACCTTTAAGATAAATCTGAAAATATCTGTAAAAGAATTAAGAAAGAGAAATGGTTTGGAGAAAAGCACCGTCCGAAAGAATTTGAACTTTCTCAAAACGCTGAAGCCGCTCTAAGTGGAAACAGGACGGCTCGTGTCGTGAGCCACCTCCATGCTCCTGCAATTATGCGTTTTCATCCATGAGAATGTGTGCTAACTCCACCAAATAAATAATATTTATAAAAATGCCACTATGCCGGTCAATTCAAAACTTAGATTTCTACATTATGAAAGCCTTAAGAAGTTCTTGGCCCATGCCTGACGCTCTTAGTTTCAACCCACTATTTAATCAAACTAATTTTTAAAATCGACATTATATGTTCTTAAAGGCCCTTTGAAATAGTTTGATCATCGGATTATTGCTGTAAATTATCAACAATATTTTCAGATATAACTTTAACAAATAGTTTTGAAGAAAAATTATTTTGATAAAATAAATTTTTAGAGACGTGGAACAAATAATTTATATCAATAATCCAGTGATGTAGAAAAAGATAGGATGTAGCACTTAACAATATTCCTAAGTAAAACAGAAATAGTACATAACCATATTCATGGGCTAAAAATTAGCGTGCCAACAGACGAGTCTATTTTCTAGTCGTCAATTACCCGCGAGGCTGAACACATGTACCAATGCATGCTTCAGAAACCAGATCGAACTGGTCCAGTGTCAAATTTTTTACATGTACTTTGCGCCGTGAGGAAAGCCACGGCTTTCATGTAAAGTAATTTTGTCGCGTGTAAATTGTTTGCGCATGTACTGCTACAGTGTGTAGTTAGCGAGCAGTACTACTTTCGTTGAGTTGAAAAATACGTGCAGATGCCCTGTCAGATAAAACCATACTCTAGCAGAAAACAACATCTCTCCTTCCATCTGTAATTTTCACTTTTCAGTAATGTGATGGGAGACAAGAGGCATAAGCATCATATAACCATGATATTTGGAAAAGTCGAGTAGTCATATTTTTGCTGAGAGCATATGGGGTTGGAATCTGCCGCTGTCGAGGTAAAACTTCAGATGCAAGCTTGTTACACTCTGATGAATCCTGTAAAACAGGTGATGCAAGATTCCTGATGAACGACCAAGCTGTAAAAAGGCAGTCTTTTGCTCTGAAAGGTCATTATATTCCTATGCATCCTTCTTGGAAACAAAAGAAATTAAGTACTTATCTTCTCTTTTCCAGTAGTACTAGCGTTTTCTTTGCTCACCAACCCTCATGACTTATGGATGATCCAAGCAAAATTCGTCGGGCGACTTCCCTTTAGATTCTCTCCAGACTCCATGTAAGCACTTACTTTTGGTGTTTCCACCACGTAAATCTGACACAGATATATCTACAAAATCTTGAATTCAGTTTCTCAAATCCAATATTCTATTCACCTTAGAATTTTTATTGCTCCCCCATGTGTCATCACATCGAGATTCTAGGGCATACATCTCACCTGGAAATGTCCCATTTTGATTTCTCTGATTTGTTGGATTCCAATGATTAAAATATCCTTGCTCTGTCGGGTGTAGCTGGCACCTATTGAGTTTTTTTAATAAAAATATCGTGTGTTTTCTGGAATGATTACCAGTTTGTCTATTAGTAACGAAAAGGGAAAAAATAGAATTTGTGTACCTACTAAGTACTAATTGAAACAGTTTAATGAAGTGGTGGCCTCACCCAAGACTCAAGTGAGACATTCAGAAATTTATTAGGCATGAGGTGCAATTCCCTTCCACAAGTGCAGCACGTCTGTCAACTTACACAAACTGGAGTTAATGATACAAGCTGTACAAAAATACGGATCTCCCTTTGCCAAACTATTGGATTTTGATTCACTGGATATAAAAAGGAAAGAACTAATGGTCCAAAATTGAACAGTGCCGCTAATTTCTGCTTAGAAGAATCAGAGAAGTACACTAGAAGGTTGTCAACATCTGATAACAACAATTTGAAGGGTAAAGACACCGGTAAAATGCCAACCATCCTTGCTGACTGGTAGCTACTAGCTAGCTCCATGACTGAAATCTGCTTAGAAGAATTGAAGAGGTACACTAGAAGATTGTCAACATCTGAACAACAATTCGATGGGAAAAAAGAGTGGTACAATTAATGCCAACCATGTACTTGCTGACTGGTAGCTCCATGATTCTGAACTTATCTTAGGCAAAGTGCCGTATGAAATCAGGAAATAAATCACTACTATTAATTAGTAGCAACATACTTTTCAGGGTTCAAATACTATATGGACGCCTCTTTGGGGAGAGATGGATTATTTTTATGCATATGGTTCGCCCATCATTCTCCTGTAGCTTTCTAACATTTGTTTTCCCCTGCATGTAGCTTTCCAACATGAAGTACACATCCGTGCTATCCCAATTTTATTAGTATATTTTATGTCCTGTCACACGATCGGTAGCTTAGAAAAGTTACGCTCCTCCGTTCTAAAATAAATAAATCTGTTGCATTCTAAGAGAATAAAACAATTATTCTCTCTGTTTTAAATATAAACAATTTTATGTTATTTAGTAGAAATTAGCATTGAGGAGAAAAGACTTGACAGATGAGAGATGGTTAGAAGTGCAAATATGGTTTGGGGTAAGACAAAAAATTTTGAATATAACGTAATTAATAGGATAAATAGTAGCTATGGATAGTGTTATAAATGTTTGTATCATGGAACAAAATTTGAACACTAGATTCTTATACTTTAGAATAGAGGAAGTAGTATTGGTGGATAAATAGATATCGAAGAGATAAAATTTTTGATTTATGGACTGTTGATAGGAAAGAAGCTAAATAATTTGGGATATTTTAAACTCTATGAATCAACTTATTTTAAACAGAGGGGACATTTTATCATGCTTCCGTCGTGTAGAAAAAAATAAAAGAAAAGCACCAGTCAGAAAGATTTCAAGATCCATTTAGGAAAATGTACAAAATAGTTTAATATCTTCTAGCAGAAATCGGAAAAGTTCTACATTTCGGATGTGAAAGAATGAAAATTTTCCTGGCCTTATCTTTATAGGGCTGAAATAGCTAGCACCTAAGACTAGTATTATTTAAAAAATAAAACGAAAAATTACTATATCTTTAGAAACGCATAATATTATGATCTATGAACCATGACATACTTGGGCAAGTAGAAAAATAATAAAACAATAACAACACAAGGAAAAACCTGCTGAGAAAAAAAGGGCTCACTTGGATCTTTGGCTCTATACTTTGGTTCAGTCTTAACCTAAGAGGTGCTAATTTTCAACCTGGCAGTTGAGAGGTATAATATATACTCTTCCATCCCCTTCTATAAAAATTCTTTTTTTAAAAGATTAAGACCGAGAAAAAAAAGACTAGTATACCCTTCATTAAATAAATGATAGTTTAAGTGAGATAGCAAATGAGAAGTAAGATGAGAAATAATTTAAATAAAAAATGATTGATGAGATAAGTAGTATTATAAAATTATTTATATTAAAGAATAAATTAAAATCTTAAAATCAAGAGGATGGAAGAAGATATGGTTAGAGGTTTATCCTAATAAGGTCGCGTCTTTCTGGGTGACTTTTTGACTACACGATAGCAGATTCAAAATCTAACCTGTACACGTAATCTTCTGTCCAGTGCTAAATAAGTCCAACAAAAGTTTAACTAGAAAATCAGCTGATTTGGGGCTGAAAGGCACAGTATCACACTGATTAAAAGGTACAACCACGTATCAACCAACCCGCTCCGGTATACCACCCCACGCGTCCAATTCCCTCTCAACCGCACGTAATTTCCAGCCACGGCGCGTCGGCTACTCTCCGCTTGTCGACTGCCACCTTCGGCTGCAGATACAAGAAGCGGAGAGAGAGCAGGCCACCACACGGTGACCCCATCGGCTCTAGCTACATCTTCTTCCGGCTTGGTTGGTTGCTCGCTCTCTCCGCCAAAAAAAAGTTTCTCCTTTGCTTGTCGTGGCGTTCTTGGATACAGACAGCGAGGGAAGTTACCCATTTTCGTACTAGCTACGAGCAACAGGTTAAGAGGAGGCGAGCGGAGGAGGAGGTGCGCTTCTTGCAGGAAGCTACTAGAACTCTAGTAGAAGAGGAGAGGGAGGGAGAGGAGTGTGGAGCGTGCCTGCTCTCGCAAGCTGCCAAGAGCGATAGATTGATAGATAAATCCTGCAACTGCGATTCGATTCCGTCACCGAATCCCTTGTTTCCTTGCAGCAATTTGACGCCGAGCGGGTGGTTTGTGCCCATGGGTGTCTCCGGTGCGGCGCATTGAGCCCACGTGCGGGGGAGTATGGATCTGGAGGGCGCGCACGGCGCGGGGGCGCCCGGGAAGGTGAGCTCGTCGCTCGGGTTCTTCCACGCTGACGCGCGAATGGTTCGAGCCCTTTTCTCCTCGGGTTTCTTGGTTTTCCTGACTGGTTGCTTGAGTTGTGGCAGAGGAGGGAGTCATGGGGCTCGTCGCTGCTGCTCGCTTACCAGAGCCTCGGGGTGGTGTACGGCGACGTGGCTACGTCGCCGCTGTACGTGTACAAGAGCGCCTTCGCCGGCGGCGACATCCAGCACTCGGCGGGCAACGAGGAGATCTACGGCGTGCTGTCCTTCGTGTTCTGGACGCTGACCCTCATCACCCTCGTTAAGTACGTGCTCATCGTGCTCCGCGCGGACGACGGCGGCGAGGGCGGCACGTTCGCGCTCTACTCCCTCATCTGCCGCCACGTCCGCGCGGGCCTGCTGCCCGGCGGCGGCACCGGCGACGAGCTCACCGCGGCGGGAGGGAAGGGCGCCGGGCGCCGTGATGCCCGGACCATGTCGACGCTGAGGGCGCTGCTGGAGAGGTACAGGGTGCTGCAGAGGCTGCTGCTCTTGTTTGCGCTGCTCGGGACGTGTATGGTCATCGGGGACGGCGTGCTCACCCCTGCGGTCTCTGGTTTGACCTCTCCCATCTTGGTTTTGGGATGCTTGGTTACCTTGGCAGTGTGAATTGTGATGATGCTAATTATTGTGCTTTGATGCTGCCTTTTTCAGTATACTCTGCGGTCTCAGGGCTTGAGTTGTCAATGGAGCATGAGCATCACAAATGTAGGTTAATTGTTTGTTTTAGTTTGATATAGGGGCAATTGCAAATTTGCCACCGTTTTGAATCATTATTGTAAAACTGCTACTAGAAAATTGCAAAAATACCACCAGAACTATCATTCGAATGGCATTCTTGCAAAATATAAAAAACCAGTGACAAATTTGCAAATGCCCCTTTGATATATTGAGCACTGGGAATAGAAATTTGGAGTCTACATATTGATTTTACTTTCTGATTCTGGTCAATTTAGGTGTGAACAACTATTTGGTATATGACTGGTGTTTGTTATATTTTGGTTGAGATGCTTACTGTTCCAGTGATGTAAATGTGCAGACGTACAACTTCCTGTGACGTGTGCTATAATTATAGGCTTGTTTGCGCTGCAACACTATGGTACACACAGAGTTGGATTTCTCTTTGCGCCAATTGTCTGCATCTGGCTTCTCTGCATAAGTATTATAGGGGTCTACAATATCGTTCACTGGAACCACCATGTGTACCGAGCCCTCTCACCATACTACATGTATCAGTTTCTCAAGAAGACCCAAACAGGTGGTTGGATGTCACTGGGTGGAATCCTTCTCTGTGTAACAGGTATGGATAAGCTAGACTGTTGCCTACTATTTGACTTTTGACTTTGGTTGAATAATGATGGCAGAGAACTTAGTTTCTTTTTCGTTGTTATAACTTCTAGGTTCAGAAGCTATGTACGCAGATCTTGGACATTTCTCACAATCTTCAATTAAGGTATGAGATTTGAGATGAGTCTGTCACGATATGATACAGTGACAAACATAGTAGAGTACATGGTTTAACTGTGATGTCCCTGTGGTCTAATCTTTTATTTCTTGCCCTTTTATTTAGGAGTAATCATTATAAAACTATACCAATCTCTTGAATAAAATAATCTCTATAGAGAAGTTCAATAATAAATGTGAATGACACCACTTATTATCTGATTCGTTCAAAAGCTCGAATAATTAACTTGACTAAAGGCATATCTAAGTCACTTTTAGATGCATTTTTTCTTCTGTTGCAAGGTGCTCGGTGTGTACTATTCCTAGATTTAGCAGATAAGAAAAAGAAACAAAGTCACTTTATCATTTGTTTATTTCTTGCGCATGGTTACTATAGTATGTATGTTTATGCTCAGTGAGTCAGTGAACTTTTCATTCCTATATTTCGTAATGTTCCATCTTTTTGCTCCATGGTCTTCATATCTTGACATGTGCTTGTCATTCTTGAACTAAATCTTTGATTATCTTCAGTTTCTTATGTTATTTCTGCTTCCAACAGCTCGCGTTCATGTCCGTAGTTTATCCAGCTCTAGTTCTTGCTTACATGGGACAGGCTGCTTATATCTCACAACACCACAGCTTTGAGAATAGTTATCATATTGGTTTTTATGTGTCAGTACCAGGTACTCTCTCGGTTGGATATTGTCGTTTGTAATGTTCAACAATAAAGCAGTTCACAAGTATATTTCTGAGCACTGATTCATGTAACTCTGTCTTCAGAAAAACTCAGATGGCCTGTCCTGGTGATTGCTATACTAGCAGCTGTGGTTGGGAGCCAAGCAGTCATTACCGGCACCTTCTCAATTATCAAGCAGTGCTCTTCATTAAGTTGCTTCCCTGGAGTGAAAATTGTGCACACATCGTCTACAGTACATGGTCAGATATACATACCTGAAATCAATTGGATTTTGATGATACTCTGTCTGGCTGTTACTCTTGGCTTCAGAAACACAAAACACTTGGCAAATGCACAAGGTAAGACAAGTTATATATACAGTTATTTCTAATGCACATTGAGGAGCAGCTAGTGCTTGTTCTCACTGTTTCTCGACGTCTGGCACAGGTCTGGCAGTTATAACTGTTATGCTTGTCACCACTTGTTTAATGTCACTGGTCATTGTGCTTTGCTGGAACAAAAGTATCTTCCTTGCGCTCGGTTTCCTGCTCTTCTTTGGCACAATCGAAGTACTCTATTTCTCAGCTTCCCTTGTCAAGTTTCATGAAGGCGCGTGGGTCCCAATTACCCTCTCCTTTATATTTATGATAGTCATGTGTGTGTGGCATTACGGCACTATAAAGAAGTATGAGTTCGATTTTCAGAACAAGGTTTCAGTAAACTGGCTCTTGAACCTTGGCCCTTCATTGGGGATTGTACGTGTTCGAGGCATTGGCCTGATACATACAGAACTGGTGTCTGGAATTCCAGCCATCTTCTCCCACTTTGTCACTAATCTGCCTGCGTTTCACCAGGTTTGTTACCATACATTCGTACCTTTTTTTTTCATGTGACTCTTTTAACTTCTAGGGTCCTTACAAATTTTTTTCCCATCAGGTGCTGGTTTTTCTATGTGTTAAATCAGTTCCAGTGCCACATGTCCAACCTGAAGAACGGTTTCTAGTGGGTCGCATTGGTCCAAAAGAGTACAGGCTATACAGGGTCATTGTCAGGTATGGGTACCGTGATGTGCAGAAGGATGACCTAGAGTTTGAAAAGGACCTAGTCAGCAGCATTGCAGAGTTCATCCGCAGTGGGGATTCTGACCATAATGGTGTTTTGGAGGACACAGATAAGTCCTGTGAGAAGCTGTCTTCCATCAGTAATGGTATTCCATTGTGGGAGGAGGATGGAGAAGTAGATGCTTCAGTGTCCCCTCATAAGGAGACAAATACACAGATTGTATCACCAAACCGAAAGAAAACAAGGTTCGTGCTGCCAAAGAATGCCCAGGTGGACAGCGAAGTGCGCCGGGAGCTGCAGGAGCTCATGGATGCAAGGGAGGCTGGGATGTCCTTCATTCTAGGGCACTCGTACATGAAGGCAAAGAGTGGGTCTAGCTTCATAAAGCGAATTGTGATAAACTTCTTTTATGAGTTCTTGAGGAGAAACAGCCGTGGACCATCGTATGCTGCTACCATACCTCATGCCTCCACACTGGAGGTAGGAATGGTATACCAAGTCTGATAGTAGCAGCTGTATAAAGCTAGAGATGAGATGACGTTTCTCCATCTGTATATACCACTTCATGCCGACACAGCTAACCTGATGGTGGCAGTTGATGTTGGAGTACCTCATGGGCTATCAGCAAGCCAGTTGCAAATCTTCAGAGAGCCTACAGGGAGTGCATTTTTGTCTGTAAAGCCTTCTGTTGAGTTGCCCAGCGTTGTTTTTTTTTTTTGAAGAAACCTTTCGATATTGTGGATGCCACTGCGAAACTGGGAAGTGTAAGTCTGTAAGAGCGACTAGCAAGATAGCATTTTTGTTGCTTTAGCAACTTTGATCACCTGTCTAAAATTGCAGTGTATAGCCAGCAACGCATGGTTGAAAGGAAATAGCATATCTCTCCTCGGCTTTCTTGGGCCAGGCCCAGGCCCAGGCTCAGGTCTGATCGGAAATCAAAATCTGAACATGTGCATATGCACGCTTGTGGGGATTGCCGGATTGCAAACTTGTGTACTTAAAGAGAATCTTAACAAAATTAATTAAAACATATACATGTTACGGCAAATTTTGTGAAAATATATCCACGTGTGTACGCTTTCTGAGGTTCGGTCTGTTTTTCATCATCTTCATTTGAAACGCAAACATGATAATATTTCTGCAGTAAATTTTGAAATGTACATTTTTGCCTAAATGTAATGTTTCTTTTGTCGTGCATTAGGCCGAAAAACGGCTGGAGTCCAGACAGAAGGGTCCGATAATCTGTTGATGGCCCTAAGGGTGGATATCGAGCCGACTTGAGCTGGCTCGAGCTCGGCTCATTAAGGTAACGAGCCAAAGACCAGGCTCAACTCGGCTCGTTCGCCAGCTCGAGCTAGCTCGCCAGTACATAAAACACTGTAAACACACATACACAGAGCACATATATGCATAAATTTCTACAGCTCTGAGCTGCCATACAATGTAAATATGCAATCACGAACCAAGCATTGATGCAAATTAGCATATCCAAATGCTTGTCTACTTACATCATGTCCAAAAATAACATGCAAGTCCAAATGTAAGTGAAAGGGCAAGGCAATAGGCAACAGTAACACCGCAAGTCCGCAACAGTCAACACAGACACACAGTTAAACAAGTCACAAGCTCAGTCTCACTCAGTCACTCTCAGAGACATAACACATGAGCACATGACATGAGAATAGAATTTCAGATTACATCAACACACAAAAGCTCAGCGCTCAGAGCCTCAGATATACTGCAGTCTTGCAGAAACAAAATCCATGCCTCCATGGCTCCATCCTGCATTCCTGCTACATGCAGACATACCTTTGCCTCCATGCCTAATGCCTCTATGGTTCCTGCAGGTATACAGAAGGTAAAGCACCCCAAATAGTTGAGTAAAAATGACAGTTTGTGATGCACCCCAATTCAACTAGATATAGGCGAAAGAATTCATCTAGAGCTGCAGTAAAATGACTTTGGATGATCAACAACTCATCAAGTAACATGAAGCATACTTACTAGTTACTTGCCACCACACAAGTAGGAAACTCCACAACCTCAATGTCATCAGCATCATCTTCCCCCTGAAAACAGTCCATATATAAGCATTATATATCACAACAATTAGCGAAACCAAAACTGATATGAAAAAGAAATAGAATCGAAATGAGCATTACATATTTACATACCAAAAGAATAGGAATTTTCTCACTTTGAGCACCCCGTATCCAGCTAGAAGCACAAACCAATACCTGAACCGTCGCTGGTTTCAAAGAGCTCCTGTAATCATCAATAATTCTTCCTCCACAACTAAAAGTGCACTCTGACGAAACACTGCTAGCTGGAACAGCCAAGAACTTCTTTGCCATACTAGCCAGAACAGGAAATCTTGGAGCATACACCTTCCAGTAGTTGAGTAAGTTGAAATTCTTATAATCTATGGGATGGTTTGGTTCTTCTAGATAGATAAGTAACTCTGATTTTGAACTTTCTGTAGCACTCGATTCCAAAAATGACTGGAATCCACTTGGTACAATAGAGGCTAGTGAACTGCTGGTACCCTTTGATGAGGTTGATTGACTATTTAGGCAAGTCTCACCCATTTTGTGGCGATACACCAACTCAAACTTCTAAACAGATCTTCCAACTCTCTGTTGATCTCATTCAGTTCTCTGTCACACCTTAAGGAGTCATAAAGCTCACTAAAGCACCATCTAATGTATCTCATTTTGAACCTAGGGTCAAGTATTGTAGCAATAACCATTACATTGTTTCTCACCTCCCAATATTTATCTAATTTGTCTAACATTGCAGTAGCCAAATTTCTCAAATAAGCATCTCTAGATTGCTTTGCCCCTATCAATGCAATCTTCACTTTCTCTATGTAGGGGTAAAAAACATTTGCAGTGGGGTAAAGTGATCCTGAAAAGGCAGTGGTTTTTCCAGCCATGGTTCCCAAAATTGGGCCGATCTTTTCATACAAATCCCAATCAGATTCTACAGGTTTCCATATGTAGTTATGGTCTACTTGAGAATAGTAACCAAATGCATCCCTATACTGAAGGCAAGTATCTAGCATTCTATGTGTTGAACTCCATCTTGTTTTAACACCAAGAGACAACCCTTTTCCAACCTTAATAGCATACTGATTGCAAACCTCCACAAATTTGTACATACAGCTTGGTGACCTCTTAAAATATTTCACCGTGTCCCTTAGCTTACTTATCAGATCATCTATTGGTTGCAATCCATCATTAACTACTAAATTGACTATGTGGGCAGCACAGCGGACATGAAAATAAGCTGGATCAAAATTTGTATTCCTTCTAGCAAGAAGCTTGGAAGACAAATTTGCGATAGTAGTATCATTATTTGAAGCATTATCAAGAGTGATTGTCATAACCTTATCTTCTATTTTTCATTCCACCAAGCAATCAAAAACAGCCTGAGCTATGACCAAACCAGTGTGGGGAGGACCAAACAGTCTAGTGTGCTCATGATCATTTTCAGCAGGATTGACAACTGGAGAACCATCATCAGCTACAAAGCTTAGAGTACCTTGAGAAAGTTGAGCTTTAGCTTTAGCCAACTTATTCAGATATTGCGTGCACTTCTCTAAATGCCGGTTCAGCTGTGAAGTTGGTCCTCCTGGATGATACACATAGCTTTTACAACAGAACCTGCACTTAGCCTTTGACACCATAACCCCAAACTCCTTCTTGGATTGAACTTGGATCACCTTAAAAAACTTCCAACAATCAGCCCGCTTCACCCTCTTTACCTTGCATTTGGTAGGAGACAATGAAACACCACCCTTCACTCTTTTTACTCCTCTCTTTGTCTTCTGAACCTGTGCCACCTCATCTGCACCCTCCCCTTGATTTTCATCATCTGAAGGCATACTCACAGACATTTCATCATCCATGTCAAAGCTGTTATCTTCCTCATCCCCTTCCTTCGACAAAATCTCCATTTGCTGCACAAATGAGCAATTACATGAGCAAGTTAGCAACTAACACTAGCACTAAGGATAAGGAATTTGGATACTAAACACATCTAAAGAGCGAGTAGCAGGAGGAGCCGATGGAGACTCGGTGATGGTAGGCACCGGCCTTTTTGAAGATCCTTGACCTCAACCGTGGCCAACCTTGACCGACGACGAGGACCTCTTGCTGGCATGGTTGCTTCTGGATCCCAAACTTGTCGGCTGCTGAGGAGGAGGAGCTTCCTCTCGCACTTGCACCTCGACCTCGTCCTCCATGGTGGACAGGGCGGTGCCGCGACGGTTCTAGGCGTCCAGGGGCAGGCGGGCGGCGGGCGCCGGCAGCTCTGGCGCGGCGCACCGCGGCGTGCCGGCGTGCCGCGTGCGGCTGCACTGCTAGAGGCGGAGGCGGCGGTCTGCAGAGGCGGAGGGGCTGGAGGGCGGAGGCTGGAGGGGGCCACAGGCGATGGCTGACGTCGGGCGGCGGCCTGCGTCCTGCGGCGGCGGTCTGATGTCTCGGGCAGTCGGGCTCTCGGCGTGGTGGCGTGGACATTCGGGAATCGGGGGCGACGGGGGGTCTGGGGAGTGGGGACTGGGGACTGGGGTTCTAGGGTTAGGACTTGCTGGCTTGCTGCCTTGCTGGGCCGGGCTATAGCCTATATGTGGGCTGTCATATGTGCACTCGTGGGCCTTTGACCTCAGCTAGTTGGGCTCGCGAGCTGGCTCGTTAACTTACTGGGCTAGAATGCTAGCTCGGCTCGTTACAAATCGTAAACGAGCCGAGCTACTATCAAATCGATCCGAACGAGCTACGAGTTTTCTGTCTACTCTTAGATGACCCCCTCCAACAAACTATGCGCAAATCGAGGCGCCAATCATCTCTAGCTCATGCTTTTGTGGGCTCTATTCTATCTCTGTGCGGCCCACTTTTGGCCCTTAGCTTGCAGCAGCCTTCTGTTCAGCCCCTTGGCCCCGTTGCTGTACAGAAACTCTATTTCCCTCTTTAACTTTTCCTTCTCGCCGATTTTGCTATTTCCTCTATTTCAAAATATAACAAGTTTTGAGTAAAAAAATATATCAAATTTTAGTTTTTGACACGGCTATGAAGTAGAACTAAAAATACCTATTTGTCTCCTTAGGATGGATAATGTGTAGGCCTAGAATAGTTTGGATAATAATAAAGCCTAATAATAGTTAGTAAAAATTATGTTTTGGGCTTTTATAAGTACTAGGTTTGTTATATTTTGAGACGGAAGAAGTAGTTGCTACTCGTAAGATCTCCACCTGAATTTGCATCCCCTCATAGCTTCCAGTTTGCTTTATCATAGCATAAACCATTGAGATGGTGAAGATTCGAGCAAAAACGTTTGATTTGCGCCAGTCTTGCATCCGGTAGGTACACTGGTGCAGGTAACGCCACACACAGTCTTGGAGTGAACCAAACTTGGCTCTTGGATGCCATGCCAACGTGATCTTTGTTCTTTCCCTTTCTCCAGATTTTGCCTCCACAATGGCCAAAGAATACGTGCATGCATCGCGAATAAATGCCCTTTTGATCTTTGTTTCAGCGTTTCACCCTTTCCAGGCTCAGCTGCCTCGTCGCGACGGCGAACAAGACACAGGAAAAGGCATCGTTGCAGCCGTTTTTTTCCGGCCACGCCCAGACATGAGCGCGCGCCCCCCTCACATGGCACGCACTCTCTACCCGTGTGCGCGCGCGCCCGCGAGCAAGGAAAATGGAAAGCCTGAAAGGACGGCAAAGCGAGCTTGGAGCAAGTGATGGGCTCGCCATGAACGAGAGAGTGTGAGAGATTGGGGAAGAAACCTCGTAGGTTCGTACAGATCTCATCGTGTAGCGGTTCGAGCAAGGTACTACTAGCTAGTAGCTCATGTGTACCTGGTGCATCTGGAACATTCGAGAAGGAATCTACTCCTATCTACACGTACGTTTCAGCAGTGGTAGCAGTACAGTACTAGGAGTACTTGAGTTCTCATCAAGATCAAAGCATCAGTAGCACGAGGTGAAGTGAAGATTATTTTTTCTTCTCTCTCTTTGATGCGGTGGGAACCAGTTGTGCAGAGGCAGCAGTGGTGGCCCAAAAACTAGTAGTGTGGCCCTAGCAGGAACATAGCCGGGAACAGGGGGGCCTTGAGACGTGTGAATGGTTGGCAAAAGATAGGCAGCTAAGCACAGACGCAAGCGTGGAAAACACCCGGGCTTTTCCTTGTTCTTTTTTCCTCCTCGCCACTTGCTCTGACAAAGAAAAATGTGCAGTATCAAAGCAAATTGCTAGATGTTGTGTACTGGAAATTGCTGCAGTATCTCCCATAAGATTTCCAGGGTCTGGAACAGTATGGGCCTGATGAAGACAGTGAATGGTTAGTGATATTCATTATTCAGGGACCTACATCTGCATCGAGAGACATTCAGTGATATGCCAATTTAATTTCTCCAGTTGATTACATATACGTTCCTGGCAAAAAGATCAGCGTGATTTGAAACACTCCTCCAAGATTGGGAATAAGATGCGCACTTCCATTTTAAGCCATAGGTTGCACCCTGCTGCATTGATTTAGCAAGCACCTTTATTAAATGAAAAGCCGTTATTCAGGTTCCTGTGTTCCACTAACGAAAAGGTTGTGTCTAAAGAAGGAAGAGAGCCGGGACTTGCTGTAAGAGATAAGACGGAGTTTATAGGTTGTAGCCAAAATTTAAATTTTAAAAATTAATTATATATTTTTTATTATAGTTTATTTTTTATATTTATTTTTAAATCGCTAAGAACACATATAAAAATTTTATCTATAAATTATTTATTATTTATTAGTTGCTAAAAATTTATAGTCGGTATGATCGAAACGATGAGATTGTGTTGTCCGATAAACACTGCTCTTAGGTGATGAATGAATCAGTTTACGAATGTAGCTTATAAACTGTACGTAAAACGAGTAACATTATTAACGTATAATTAATTAAGTATTAAATATTAAAAACTTTAAAAATATATTTATTTAATTTTTAAAAATATTTTTATATAAAAAATTTAAAAAAACATACTATTTTATGTTTTAAAAAACAACACCACCTTACCTCACCACCTGCTGCACGGCTGCACGTGACCCTCCTCTCCATGGAGTATTCACGCTTCTCTCTCGCTTAATAAACCCCCACAAAATTTCGTAGCAAGAAGGCGAGTGGAGGATGGAGATAGCAGCAGCGAGCGAACACCACCGCGCTTGTCTCTTTCTCCGCGCCTCTCCTCCCCTTCCCTTTTGATCTCTCTCTCCTCCTCCTCTGCTCGATTCTTGGCGGCTTCCCTCACTATTCTCCCCTTCTCGATCTGGGCCTCCTCCGCTCCGCACCTCCCCGCAAGCGTGCGCCTCGCATTCCCATCGGGTGTTCCGCGTGCTGCGCTGCGGACGATGGAGGCTGGGGGAGGAGGCGGGGGGAGAGGCGGCGGCCCCGTGGTGGTGGCGCTGCTGCTGGCCGCACTCCTCCTCACTGCCATCGTTCCGGCCTCCGCGTCGTCGTACCCCGCAAGTGAGCATGCCTGCCTGCCTCCCGGGTTCTGGGCTTCTCCACCTTGCGCTCCTTTGCTGATGGGTGTTTTTTTGGTTGCCATTGCAGAGGTGGTGAGTGGGTTCCTCTCCAACGCGGCGTCGTCGGTGATGAAGCGGCTGTGGTCGCTCAAATCCACCACGAAGACAGGTCATTTCTGAAATCTTTCTGGTGCCTGGCGTTTCTCCCTGTTCTTGGTTTGGTTGCCTGAAGCAATTTCGCTTTTCTGATTGTGGGAGCAGGGAGCGGAGGGAAGTCGATGGTGAAGTACGAGGGCGGGTACACCGTGGAGACGGTCTTCGACGGCAGCAAGCTGGGGATCGAGCCGTACGCAGTGGAGGTCACCCAGGGCGGCGAGCTGCTCGTCATGGACTCCATGAACAGCAACATCTACCGGATCGCGCTGCCGCTGTCCCGATGTGAGTGAGCCCCTATCTTTGCTGCCTTCCTAAATTCGGCATGGGGCGTTCTGGTGCCCAATGGGATTCTGGCGTTCTGGCAGTTAGATGTTTGTCTAGTGTTTGGTAGGGGTGATGCTGATTCTGCGGGTTGGTTGGGAGTCATGAATTTTGGTCTGCCTTGGTCTATCGCTTGATTGCGATGTGTTTGTTAGTTTTCAGTTTGCAACTGTGATGCTTAAGTGCCTTTTAGTTGGTTTATTTGCCTTGGTTACCCATATTTTTATGTTTAACCAAAATTTTACACTTCTAGAAGAGGGGCAATTGGGTTAAAAATGGTGCAATTGGGGTGAAAAATGGTGACCCTTTCAATAGCCTCATCGAGGTGGCGCTATAGTATTATGACAACCCTGAGGCGTCGATACTTGAAAGCCTGACTTTGATTAAGCCGTGTGCTTTATGGCTATACACTGTGATATGTCTTTTTCTACATGCATCTTCACTGAGGCAATGAAATGGAAAATCATGTTTCACATAGCAGCAGATTATTTTCAACTACACTAAATTTCATCCGAACTTCTGAAAATGGACCAAACAATGCAGATAGCAGACCAAAGCTTGTAGCTGGTTCTCCAGAAGGATTTCCTGGTCATGTTGATGGGAGGTCTCGAGAGGCCAGGATGAACCATCCAAAGGGATTTACGGTTGACGGCAGGGGTAACATTTATGTGGCTGATGCTATGAACATGGCTATTAGAAAGATCAGTGACACAGGTAAGCTAAAATGTCTTGTGGTGGGGGTATTTGCACATGGTTTTGTCTGTTCCCTAAGCATCCTATGTCTGCCTTTTGGTTTTTGCTGGGCCTGTCCAGCATGTATTTAGCGCTTGCATCCAAAGTTACATATGAGAAGAGCAAACCTGCCAGACAATATGAAGATAATGTATTTAGCTTGAGGAAAAAAAAATCTGCTTAGGCCATTATCTCTGCAAGACTACAAGGCACAAATCTTAATTTTGTTCAAATTTATTTTTTCTTTCCAAACTTATTTTGGGAAAAAGATCCTGAAAATATTTGCTGATACATATGACTTGATGTTAACTGAATTTGATACTTTGATTTCTTGGTAAAATTAGATAGGCATGCTGCCATCATCATGCACATACTTGTCTAATTTGCAGTAAATGGGAAGTGCTTGACATATAGTGTTCTGACATTTAGGGGTTACAACTATTGCTGGGGGGAAATCAAGCAGAGGAGGGCATGTTGATGGACCAAGTGATGATGCAAAATTTTCTACTGATTTTGAAGTCCGCTATATTGGCAGTAGTTGCTCCCTTTTGGTGATTGACAGAGGAAACCAAGCGATTCGGGAGATTCAACTCCACTTTGATGACTGTGTGTATCAGTATGAAGCTGGTTTTCCTCTAGGTATATCTTCATATCATACTCCATTCTGTTTTCTATAGACTATTATTACTTGACCCATAAAACCCGATGTTGAAGCATTCAATCTGAGGTAGCTGTTTAAATTTAGTTTGTATCTGAGGGAATGTTGACCTGTACAATACTTGCAAATAACTAATTACACGTACTTTGTATACTCACAGGAGTTGCGGTGCTTCTTGCTGCTGCGTTCTTTGGCTACATGCTTGCATTGCTCCAACGCAGGGTTTTAGGGATGGTGTCAACAGAAGATGTAAGTACTAAATGCTCAACGCTGTCTTTGTTTTGTGAGAAGACATGACAAAATTTCACTGGTAGATTGGCAGAGCTAGATAATAAGCAAGGGTTACAATGGACCGCAGGTCTGCTGTAACCCAGCAGGCCAGCACATGAATATGTTGCCATCAGTCTTTGTCACTACTGGTACCAACTGTCCATCAGACCATCACCCACTGGCCCCAGCCTGCTTTCTTACTATGTCCATACCTACCCCAGTTTTACTGTCTCATGTGAAAGCGCACTGATTCAGCATTCTTAGTGGCATTGGTGGGTAAATGCTAGAAGTTTGGGAGTGTAGTTGCCAATTCGGTTAACATTACACAGAACAGAAACTTCTACATACCTAGACTAATGGGTAAGGTTAGAGCTGCTACTTATTTAGTAGTTGACTCATTGTGATAGTTGTATAAACATCCAGTTTTTATGATGGAAGGTTAGTCAATTATCTGCGAGACATAACACAAAAAAACAACATAGTAATAATTTATTTTTATGCCAACTTTCTCCTGGTGTTAAGCTCAACAATATTAGTACTTATCCGCGTACACTATCTCGCTTGCCTTCGCCTTGCAGTCATTTGGGTTGCTACATTGTTTTGAATTCAATTTTTACCACGCAGGAACCTGAGGCTCAGACTCCACTGAAAGCTAGCATTGCAAGCATCCCTCCATACCAGAAGCCACTAAAACCATCTATTCGTCCACCGTTAATCCCAAATGAGGATGAATCTGAGAAACAAGAGGTTGAAGAGGGGTTCTTTACCTCAATTGGTAAACTCATTGTGGGAGCCAAGTCGTCTGTTGCAGAGATAGTTGGTGCAGCCTTTTCCAGAAAGAAGCGCTTAAACATTCATCAGCAGCAGGCCAGAGCACACTCTTGGCCAGTTCAAGAGAGCTATGCCATCCCACGTGATGAGACGCCTCCACCACTTGATACAAGAACTCCAACCCCTCGCAAGAACTATGCTTTCATGTCAAAGGAGCCTGAAAAGATCCACCACATCCGGCATGGTCGGTCTCAGTTCAATGGCTGGAACGGAGACGCACCTCAGCAGCAGCAACAGCAAATACATCACCAGCAGTACTTACAGCACCATAGGCAGTATTCATCAGGACCGCAAACTTTCTATGAGCCGAGCTGTGAGGCAACAAACGAGATCGTCTTTGGAGCTGTGCAGGAGGTAGACAGCAAGCGCCGCGCTGTGGAAATCAAGGCCGTGAACCATGGTGATGCACAGTATGATCAAGACGGGTTGCGGCACCGCAGCAGCTACACCGGTTACAGCAACAACTGGTAGATGGCCAGATGTCTTTTTTGCAGCTACATGATTAGATTTACTGCTCGTTAAGGTATTTTGCCGTCGTCTAATTTGTACTGCCTGAAACAGATAGATAGAAATTCAGGAAGTACCGGTGATATGGGCAATTGAAAGCTGGTTTTTGTTGGATGAACGTCGTGATCTTAGACCTCTACTAATATATATCTATGTAAATGGAATGTGTTTTTGGCGTCTGATCCCTTCGCCTGAGCCTGTTCGATTGTTCATTCTGGAAATCTGGAGGCATTGAGTGAATCTGGAGGCGCCCAACCTCGGCGTCGGCAGCGGTCTCCTTGGTGACCTTGGGAGTCCCCGGAGGGCGGAGATCACTGCGACGTCCATGCAGTGCGCCCCCGTTGTGCGTGCCCTCCCGCCGTTTGAGTAAGCTACAGCGCCATCCATGAGCGTGCAAACCCAGTTGAGGTGATCCTGAGGGAGGTGAAAAGAGCCCTTGTCACCATTCACCCCGCTGCTGTGATGCTGTCCATATAGGCAATTAATTTCTGTCAACCAACAGAGTAGACTCCTCACATCATGGCCGGGCACTATGTAATCAGATGGCTTGATCATGGTTCACGGGAGTACAAAGGTGCAAGTGGCCTTCATGAACTTCAAAGCACATATTCTACGAAGTAAAAAAAAAATCTTACATTTGTATAACAGCTATGCTGCATACGATCAGGACTGCAGGAGAAGTGCCACAACCAAGCAATACGCAGGTACTTTCACTCTGAAATCCAGGTACGACATACCTGAAACCTTGGGCTCATTAATGAAAAGGAGATACAGCAACCCACAAGTTCAGCTAAACCCAGCTAATACAGAACTGGAAAAATGCATCCATCATATTGCATAAACCCCACATTGCAACGGTATCACAATCTAGTTTTGTTGCAATTTGAAAGTTATCTCATCCTTTGGCTCCAATAATCTGTCATCTCTTCCTCACAGTAAAACTGAGTGAAAGTAACGGCAGTAAAAACTCATTTCCGCCGATCCTTGGCTCTTTTAAGTGTTTTCTTGCCCTTGTTCTTCCACTTCTGGTTGCCTCCTGGAGTGCGGCTCTCCTGAATTTCCCTTACTTTGCGCATCCTGCATTGCAGTCGACATTGATGACAAACTCGATGTCAGAAAAGCTCTAGTTATATGGAATAGATCTATTTGCTAGCAGGCAACCCTAACATCAATCCTCAGGAAGTCCTAACAAGACATCAGCGAGTTTACAGTATAATCCTGTTTTGGTATGAGATAAAAGTACGGTGAGCTTACCTGTAGTTCTTAAGATGTTGATCAGATAAGAGCTCATCAACCAATGTTGTCTTGCGCTCCCTCTTTGTCAGCCTACTTGAGAAGAACTCAGATGCAGGCTCAATAACTGTACCAACCTAAAACCATTACAGAAATTTTCATCATATAAGTTGATAACAAGCAGCCATAAGCTGATATAGAATCTAAAATATACTGGGCGGTTTGAGTACTTACTTGGAAGTATTTCGGAAGGTCCTTGGACTTTCCTGCCCTCTTGAAGTGTCTTTTTGGGTCCATTACATGTCTCAGCTGCAGGATGGATGGAAAAAAAAGAAAATTTTCAATTACAAGATAGCACAAGTGCAGAGCCAACTTTATACTGCAGCGTGTGTTACATTGATCTCAACTCTCAAACAAAATAGTTTATCAGATGGCAATATTATCACATTAACCTCGAAAGAAGGAGCAGAACATGGATCCTAGTTCTCTTAAACTACAGATTAGTAGATAATGTTTTGCCGATTCTACCGATTCAAAAAGGAAAATTCTTCTGTTTTGCTTAAGGAATTATCTAGAGTTTAAGAAAAGGTAGTGTCTAGATTTCAGGTGAAATTTCAGTCACTTTTCTCTTCCCTTGTATGGTAATCCAAATGGTTCTCATCACTCCCACTATTAGTTATCCAAACAAAGTCATTTCTTTCCTATATAAAGGGTTGAATACTAAATTACTCTAACTAAATATGAAATAAATTTGCAATTCACAAAATTTTACAAAAATACATGTAAATGAATTCAGATATGGTAAAAATAATGTAAAGCCATATACAATGACAAAATGTCAGTTAAAATGAACTAAAATCGCACATTACATAGTATTGCAAATCTAGGGTTAGCAATTTGTAATTTTAGGTGACTGAAAATTTGCGAAATTTCAGGCTCTTGAAATCTAGAGTTTAAGAAAAATAACTGAACAGTCACACGAGGATGAACAGCGAATTCTGTACAATTGTCGACTGATTACTGAATGATGCTGTGAGTTGCGCTACCACGATTGCCTTCCTAAAGTTTCAACAGCTACTAGTTCTCTATTTCCCAGACACATAATAGGGTCTTGATACTAATAGCTAATAGAATCAACTTCAATAGCACCATACCTGCAAAATCTCAAGATCTTTCTTCAACTCGGGAGTGATGATCGGAGCCGGCATGTCGAACCTGAAAGAGCCAAAGCGGCCAAAACGACAGATCATAAGCACTCACACCAGAAATCCTCCCTTGTGATGTTAATCAAGAAACCTGGACACATTCAAAGTGCGATGCAACTCACCAGCCCTTGCCGGAGGTATCCTTGACATTCTTCCTGGCCAGCTTGTTGGCCTTCCTCGGGTCCCTCGGTGGAACAAAGAGCCCGTCGACGAGCTCGCTCCCGGACTTCCAGAGCGACCCCTGCGCTTTGCTCGGGCTCGGCCCCGAGTCCTTCTTCCCGCCGCTGCTCGTCGGCAGGGACGGCAGCTTGGGCGCCCACGACAGGCCAATCGGTGCCGCCTCAGCCATCGTCCCTTCCTCTACCTATTCCGTCAACTGTGATGCCGGTTGTTGGATTAAGCACCGGCGGTGGCTGTGGCGGAGGCAGGGAAGAGGGAGAGAGAAAATCGGCGAGGCGGCGGCGGCGGCGCGAGAGGAGGTCTCCGATTGGGACGGGAGCCGGAGTAGGGCTGGTCGAGTAGGCGAATCGTCGACGCTGATATTTAGGCCGTGGGATTTGGTATTTTTCTTGGCCCAGAAAGAAAATTTCATGGGCCTTGGTGGCCTGAATTTTCAACCGAGTGGGCCGACGTGTTCTGCGTTACTGCGTACGTGTCGTCGTCGAGGCGATTTCCTCGAGCTGTTTTTTGGCCCGCTCGCCGCGCCGTTGCCGGTCGCGGCGGTGGGCAGCCTACGCGTCGCGCTCGTCGAGCAGCCGAATAATCCCGGCGCCGCGCCAACGGTGCCACGCTTTGACGTTCCCCGTGTGGCGAGGCGACACCGTTGCGTCCCCGGTCGCGCTCGCGTCACTCAAAACGGAAGCCGCAGCGGGCGTACTCACTTCGCCGTCGCTGTACGAGTGTACGCGGACGCGAGCCAGGACAACGCCGCCGCGTGCCAAAGATTTCTCTGGAGCAGCGAACCGAGAGGCGCGAGCACGAGAAAGAATGGACGGGTGGGATCAGGAGAGAGAAGCGCGCGAGCGACACGAACCAGGAATCCGAACGGCATACGACGAACGGGCAAATAAAACTGAATTCCGAGGAGCGGGGGATCCCAACTCCCGGCGTCCTACGAGCGCGCGCGCGTCGTTGCATGCAATCACGCACGCACCGAGCCGCGCACTCGCGTCGCCGCGGCCATGGGGTCGCTGCCGGTCTCCATGCCGCCGCCGCCGGAGCTGCGGTCGCTGCGGTCGACGCTGGACCAGCGCGGTGGGCTGAGGGACCCGCTGCTCTCGTTCGACTGGGGTGTCCCCGCCGCACGCCCGCGGGAGGAGGAGGGCGATGGGGAGGGTCCGCTCCGGCGGGCGGCGGGGGCCGTGCGCGCGGCGGCCACGGAGATGTGGGCGTTCGCGCGGAAGGACCCGCGGAAGCCCGTGTTCGCGGCCAAGGTGGCGACGGCGCTCGCGCTCATCACGCTGCTCGTGTTCCTCCGCGAGCCCACCGACATCGCCAACCACTCCGTCTGGGCCATCCTCACCGTCGTCGTCGTCTTCGAGTTCAGCATCGGTGCGTGTTGCTCCTCACCACGGCATGTCGCGATCGTCAGCTAAAATAATGCATGATTTTCTATGCATCGATGCGACTACCTGTTTTCCTTTTCCTGCTTCAGAATATATTTTTTTTAAATCGATCGCATGCTGTTGCCCTAGCTGACGAACCTATGGAACACTACAAATTACCAAATTTTTATCATGCAGACACAATTAGCAGATCCTTTTCTCCGATGCTACAATTGTCAAATCAGATCTTTTTTTAACCTATTCAATAACTAATTTGGTTTCTTGCTGCACAGGTGCAACCTTGAGCAAAGGGCTCAACCGAGGATTGGGAACTCTTACTGCAGGAGGGCTTGCTCTAGCAGTTTCTGAACTGTCCTCACACATGGGAAAATTTGCCACTGTGTTTCTGATCATATGCACGTTTGTTGTTGGTGAGTACAGAGAGATGCTGAAATCATTCTACGCATGATGAATAACTGGTTATGACGTTTGAGCATATATAATCTCATGTCTTTATCTTTTTTTATTTGTTTAGCATTCGGTGCGACCTTGACAAAGCTGCACCCCAAGATGAAGCCTTACGAGTATGGACTCCGTGTCTTCTTGCTGACATTCTGCTATGTCACGGTCTCTGGATACAACACGGGGAAATTCACTGCTACGGCCATAAGCAGATTTATACTGATTGCTATTGGTGCTGCTGTCAGTATGGCACTCAATATTGGCATACATCCAATCTGGGCAGGGGAGGATCTGCACAATTTGGTGGCAAAGAACTTTGCTGGTGTCGCAAAATCGTTAGAAGGTATGGCCATCCAACTTCCAACATTGTTACAATCTTGTCACACTACATAAATAAAGATAATAGGCTTGATTAGTGGCCAGAATTTCAAAACTTTCTTTTCATTGCGTATCCCAGGATGTGTTGATGGATATCTGAAATGCATGGAGTATGAAAGAGTTCCATCTAGGATACTCACATACCAAGCTTCTGATGATGATCATCTGTATAGTGGGTGTAGGGCAGCTGTTGAATCATCAGCTCAAGAGGAAGCACTGGTATGTTCTTGCTCCAAATGTAGTTCTTTTTTGGATAATTTTTCTTGTATGCTAACATAGGTAATTTCCTGCGTTTGCAGTTAGGATTTGCTATCTGGGAGCCACCACATGGTCCTTACAAAATGATGAAATATCCTTGGAGGAACTACACTAAAGTTGGCGGAGCATTGAGGCATTGCTCCTTTGCTGTCATGGCACTACATGGGTGCATTCTCTCGGAGATTCAGGTTTGTGCATCTCAAGCAAGCAACACAGACTCTACCGAATTCTGATTTTTTTTTCCTTTAGCGAGACTGAATACTGAATTTCCTAACCAAATTTTCCAATCAAATTTAGGCGCCACCAGAGAGCAGAAAGGTTTTCAGTGCAGAGCTCCATAGGGTCGGCCAAGAAGGCGCCAAAGTGTTGCGTGAACTCGGGCACAGAGTTAAAACAATGACAAGACCGAGTTCTCCAAACATCCTATCAGAAGTTCACTTTGCAGCTGAACAGCTGCAGAAGAAGATCGACCAGAAGTCCTACCTCCTCGTTAACACAGAGAAGTGGGAAGCCATGATCAGGCGCCAAGAAGGAGCCAAGGATGAACTTGCTCCCGGGCGCGCCATTGCCAATCCATACCCCGGTGCAGTGCACAAGTCCAACAGCTTCGCTTCGTGCCCGTTCCTCTCCAGCTTCAATTCAGCACCGAAGAATGGCACTTCTTTCAAGCCGCAACCACCATGGCCTCTCAGGCAATCGTCCTTCCACCCAAGCTTGCCGTTTGAAGCTGCAGCAGCGGAATCAAGAACTTATGAGAGTGCGAGCGCCTTGTCGCTGGCCACGTTCGCGTCGCTTCTGATCGAGTTTGTTGCTCGGCTCCGGAACCTTGTTGATGCGTTCGAAGAGTTGAGTGAAAACGCCAACTTCAAGGACCCCGTGGAGGAACCCACTGCGATCAGCAGGGACAGTGGGGGTGTTTTGTACAGAATACGCAAGTTTTTTGGGCTGAAGAGTTGATGCAGATGTCAGGGAGACTATAGTTCTGTACAAGGGGAATGGGTAGCTAGATGTGTAGATATATTACCTAGAGATTAAATTAGATGTAGTAGAAGCTTTTTACTGACGGTAAAAATGGCCGGCCATGTAGGAAATGTCGATATGTAACTAACCTACATGATTTCTCAGTCGCCCTTGGTTGCAACGTATACACATTTCTAGTGACTGTTGCAGTGGATACGGTGAAGGAAATATGTTGTCACCTGCATCGAACCATAGATGTGGAGCATCATGTCATAACCATATGGTCCAATCTTGCCAAACCTAGATCATTGGGCTGAACGAATTATTTGATCTCGTCAGATAGACAGCTACAAATTTCTAAACAATCTTAGACTTCATTATGGTCTTAATAATGATGATGATGATTATAACTGAAACTCTCTAAATCTGAATAATACATACACTGCTTCTTGGGCATGTACAACACACTATATATTACAAAAAGTACCCAAGTGTACAACAAACAAACAGGATTTATGACTATGGACTGTAGAGGAGATAGGGCGGCACATAACAGCAGCTGCTATTTGTAAGCGGCTCCATTGGTATTCTCTGTGCATCATTTACATAGGTTTATTGCACAATACTACTCAGAGGAAGAAGGGGAAGCCCTTTTGTGTTTGTGGCTTGGTGCAGTCTGAATTAGTCCATCCAATCTGCCCCTGTTGATTGTCATACACAACCAATTTGCCGCGCAGAGCATTATCTATATGGAAAACCAGGACAGGATTATTCCAATGTTTGACAAAACCGACCATCCCCACTATACAGCTAGAACTGCGAATGGAGGTAAAATTGCAAGTGCTAAAGAAGCTCATTTTTACCTCCGACTATTATTGTTGACCCATGATCGATCGCCATTCCATTGAGGAACCCCAGGCAGACATTGCCTTTATCCTGTAAAGTCCAGCAAGAGAAACAGATGAGTTATTTTAGCACATAACTTAAGTCAGAGAGGCCTAAAATGCCTACCAGTAATGTATGAGGAATGCATCAAAACTTACACTGATAATCAAGTAATCATCAGGAAGAATGGTGAATGTTCTGGGCATGACAAAAAATCTTTTCCCAAAATGAAGATTCAAGGGCTTGAAGAGCTGTTTGACATCTTCCAAATACCTGGATATCATAAGATCATTAGGAAAAAAACATAATTGCTTTTCTGGAGAGTTGCCTGTTGCACTTCATCTGTAAAGGCAATCCATTAGACTGCTATAATAACTCCATTGTTTTACCTCACAGGAAAATCAGTTGTCCAGCATAAAGGTAATGCGCGATCTGAACTATCTTGGACGAAATTTGGGTAGGCATATTTAATCTGCCAAGGTCGAGAGAAAAAAGGGAAGTAAAAATGTGGTTGAATAGTTGAATCCTTATAAAAAATTAACAAAAATTCTCACAGCTGCAATAAGGTTTTTGTATATTTCATCTGGGAGGTATGTATATGAACTTCCACTGTCAAAAATCACTTGAACCGAGTTCCCTGATGCCCCACGCATACTGATCTGCTGGTCCCCATAATTTACCTTTTGAGCTTCTGTGTGGTATAAATTACTGGCAGTATAAAAAAGATCATTACAATGGGCATACAGAATAGTTTTGCTAAAGAATATAGAGGATTCAAAAGGTAAACATTGTCCAGGGAAAAAACATGCAATTAAACTTCCTAAGGACAGGACTTACTCCGGACTGCTTCGGACAGGAGCCGATGTCATTCCCCATCTGGGTACATAATCATCCCCTAGAAACATATAACCTCCACCATTTGGATCTCTAGTGATACAATGACCAAAAACATTGGAAATAATGCCCTGGCTGGCCAGTTGACTGGGAAGGCTTATTCCTGCACTGCTGAGACCAAGGATCCCATCAGTCTTAGCTGGTGAAGCTAAAAGCTGGCCTTGCTGATCATATGCACACCTACATTTGTAGGACATCAAGCAGTCAGATATTTAGATGATTTGACACCATTTGTTGTAATATATAGTCCACCTGTTAAAAGGTTTAAACATACCCAAATACAAAGTCTAGTTTTTCCCTTGCACCATTTGTAGTGATAAGATGCATATCATCCCTAGCAAGAACACCCATGGAGGAGCTTCGATCGGCATATTCAATCTCATAGTCACATTGCTTGCAAGTTTCACAGTAGTTCTGGTTGCCTTGCAGCTCTTGACACAACAAATCCTTGGGAGGCACTATCTTTTCTTTTGCTGGCTTATATAAAGGATGAGGTCCCTGCGAGTATGGCACATGTTCATTAGAGAACAATACAATGGGATTGAAAACAACAATGAGGCTAATCACAAAATGACAAAGGAAGATCGCCATGTTAGTTTTTTTTTTACTAACAAGATATCCATACTACACAAGTAAAGATCCTTCCATAGTTAAGGACTTCGGGTAAAGCATGTTGGAACTAGAATGGAAATTGCTCATGTTTAATTGCATACTTTGGCACAGTTTGTGCATGGTGCATCACACTGGATCCATGTCAAATCGCTTCCAGTATCAACATCAAGAAAATAAGGCCTTGGTGGATTGCCAACAAAAATAGATGTGTAGTACTGCCTGCATTTGGTGTACGATGATATTAGCAGGTGTTAGATGACATTAACCACAATAAGTCAAGCATGGCATACTAATATCCTTGCATCATATACCGAAGACTTAGGCCAGAATAACAATATAAGAGATCAGTTTGGTAAAGGGTTCTAGCCTTAACTAAAGATGTTAAATGCACAGAAATAACAGTCTGCGTATAAGAGAACAACTAAACTAGGACATATCTTAGCGAATTTTGCCGTATAATTCAAAAGGGTATAAGAGATCACTTTGCCAATATCGCCAAACCAGATCAACAAAACACAATCGGGCTGCATTTGATTATCAACATGATTAAATCCCCTCTTTCTAACCAAACTAAGATGAGAAATAAATTTCCCTTGAATCATAACATAAAGTTGCAATAGTTACGCTCAAATTAAATCCAATTCCCGAACAATTATACGCACCCATCAGGGAAAACATTCCCCTTAATCGGGAGCAGAGCCGTTGAGTTCGTCCCCGCCGCAGCTGTCTTCTTGACCTCCAACTTGTTCCTAGACTTCCTGCCGACGCCCCGTCCGCCGCCATCATCGACTCTTCTGGCCGCGAGCTTGACGTCGCCGAACTCCCGCAGCGCGCGCCCCTGCCGCGCCTTGGGGTACAGCGGCAGCAGGAACGACTTGGTCTCGTTCCTCTCCTTCTGCGCCTCCTCCTCCATCCCCAAGAACTGCACGGCCACGTCCGAGTAGAAGCAGTAGTAGGCCGCGACCGCGAGCGCCCCGAGCACGAGCACCATCGCCGCCGCCCGCCGCGGCGAGAACCCCCGCCTCGATCGCCTAGCCTCCACCCCCCTGGGCACTAAAGCCCGCGGCGACGGAGGCGTAGGCGGAGGTGGGACGGCGTCGTCGTCGGTGTAGGTGAACGCGGTAATGGTCTTGCCCTTGGAGGGCTGGTCCGGGGGAGGGAGGGTGATGATGACCACGCCATGGAGCTGCCGCGGATCCGGCGCCGCCGGGGGCAGTGGTGGAGGCGGCGGCGGCGGCATCACCGTCGAGATCCCGGCGGCGCTCCGGCGAGGTCAGAGAGGAGGAGCCATTGAAGGCATGTGGCGTCTGAAACCGGCCAAGAGAAGGATCGGTGGCTTCGCTGTGGGGACTTGAGTTCTCTTTTGGCCCGTTGACTTTGACTTTTCTGTCATAGCGGTAGTAATTTCTCGTGGACACGTCTGTGACGTCTGCAACGCAGATAGGCTCACTGGGCTGTAGATGATGTAGGCCTAGTGGGCCCTATTTATGAGCATTTTCATCATGCGCCTTCCTGGTTAGGTGGCCCAAGATTGGGCCGACACCTCAAACGGCTCATGTGGGCCACGAGATCTGTCTTGCGTGGCCCACGCGGTGCTCGTCATCTCCTCGCTAGCCGGTAACCAGCCACTCACAAGTCACGCAGACTCGAGGCCACCACTGGAGTCTGTACGAGATGGACGCCGCCCGCGTCTCCCTCCTCTTGGCCGGCGGCCTCGCCATATCCACCTCTGCCGTCGCCGCTGCCGCTCAAACCGTCTCGATTCCCTACATATCATCGTACACCAGTCGACGGCGCCAACACCGCTTCCTCCACCTGGCCTCCGTTGCGGCGTCGTCTCCCCCACTGCAGCGCAGACGCATTGCTCTAGGTGGGTTGTGGTGATGGAGAGACCCCTGCGACAGCGGGAGGTGGCGAGATGTTGTTGAAAAATATAGTCAAATTTCAACATATTTTAATCTAGAAATTTATTAGAAATATTGTGATAAAAAGGTACGTAAGTAATCCGTTACTTGTGCTAAACATATATATGCTGAATACTGCATCTATTAACATATTTAACACAAAAAGAAAGAGAATGAGCATAACATTATACCTAGAAGCAAGTCCAGTGTCAGGAATGCTAGATCCAAGAGTGGTGCTGGTGTTGGTGTCGTTGTTCTGGGTCTGATCCGTTGATATGTTGGTATGGACGTGTGGTCGATGTTGTGAAGAAGATGAAGCAGATGTATCAGGAAGTAGACGAAGCAGATGTCGATGTAGCAGGAAGAAGACGTTGCGAAGATGGAGCAGTCACGCCGGAGAAGTACTCCCTAAAAACTTGATTGCTCGTCTACCCGTGCAGGTCACCGTGTAGATTCTCAGACGGACGCAGCTTCGGAGGCCTGATTGTCCAAGAAACTTGTGTGCGCAAGTTCTCCTGGATCAGGAATGGCTAAAATTGCAACACAGGAGGAGGAGCTGGTGGTTCTATCTCTCTCGAATTGGTGTGTTCTGAGAGGAGGGTATGTCCCTTTTATAGTGTGACGAGCAAGCAAAATCAAGGAGCCCAAGAGTTGAACAAAGCCCAGAGGACGGGAAGCCAAAATACCAGGATTGAATGGACCTAATGGCCTAGATAAACAGTCACAATTAATCGTCCACCAGCGCGGGAGGTGAAAGGTGAAGAGTAACTATTCAAGTCATGGCTCGGCCACGGCCCAGCCTGGCCCGGCGCGCTCATGTGGCCCTCCATCTCTCGTCCTCAACTTGTCAACAGGTACGCACAATTGCAGTCTATTTAAGTTGAGTTAAATCCTTGTTAAATTCTCATGTGGGACTAAACCATTTTACTACCTAGCATTAACTTTGGTCCTTTGAAATTCCTTGGAATTAAATGGGCCAAGCCCAATTAAATCTAACAATCCCCACCAAATTTCAAGGCTCATAAGGAATACTCTCAGTTCTGCTCATGTTTGATATACCAGTGTTTCGATGGAGACTGTTAAGTTGAACTTCCATAAAGAAAAGAGGCTATACTTATCCACATTGAATAATGGACTATGTCTTAAATTGACAGTTTTGTGCGGACAAGCTTTACCTAATTCCTTAATTGATACTAAGCTGCCTAAAGCATCTCCTCTATTTGGAGCATATAGGTCATACTCCAGGCCTATTCATAAGTATCCAGAGATCACTTAAATCTCATAGACTGTGACCAGTAGTCGAACTTATATAGGTGTGTTCCTACTAAGATGTTTTGTAGGCCAACATCTCTACTTGAATAAGCCACTCGGATCACATTAAGGTATAAACCAACCTGCTATACAGAATAGGAGAATAGTGCATCACCATATAAATGAGCCTTTAAGGGATTCTCCTCCCAGTCAACCAATAGCCTGTTTCGCCATCCTACTTCACGGGATCTCCGATCACATAGGACAGGTTACCACTATGGTGTGACTCACGTGGGTCTTAAGTTCATCTCACTTGATGCACTGTCTATCACATTACATGATAGTCCCTTAGTGAATTGGTCTACCAGATTCTTTGTCGTCTAGACATAGTCCAGCACTATCACTCTGGAGTTTTTTAGCTTTCTGACAAACTTCAGTCTCCTTTTTACATGCCTAGATGACTTCATGTTGTCCTTAGAACTGTTCACCTTAATAATTACAGTCTGATTATCACAGTTCAACAGGATAGCCTGTACTGGTTTTTCAACCACCAGCAAATCCATAAGGAGTTCACGAAGCCACTCGGTCTCAATAGTGGCAGTGTCTAATGTTGTGGGTTCTGCTTCCATTGTTGACCTCGTTAAGATGGTCTGCTTGCAAAACTTCTAGGAAACAGCACCACCTCCAAGTGTGAACACATATCCACTTGTGGTTTTTATCTCATCAACATTAGAAATCCAATTTGAATCACTGTAGCCCTCTAGTACCCTTGGGTACCTAGCATAGTGAATGCCATAGGTCACAATGCCTTTTAGATAGCACATTATTCTCTCAAGAGTACGCCAGTGATCATCTCCCGGATTTGAAACAAACCGGCTCAACTTGCTCACTGCAAATGAGATGTTAGGCCTTGTAGCACTAGCCAAATACATCAGTGAACCAATGATCTGGGAGTATTTCAATTGATCCCTTGTTATCCTTTGGTTTTTTTCCTTAATAACACATCGGGATCATAAAGTGTAGGAGCAGACTTGTAGTCACTATAACCAAAGTGACTCAAGATCTTTTCCACATAGTGGGATTGCAAGAGTGTAACCCCACCATCACCTCCTCTCAGTAGCTTAATGTTAAGAATCACATTAGTCACTCCCAAATCTTTCATCTCAAAGTTCTTGGACAAAAAGTCCTTGACCTCCTCCATCACATTGAGGTGGTCCCAAAAATTAGTATGTCATCAACATACAGGCACAAGATCACTCCCTCTCCCCCACCATAGCGATAGTACACACATCTGTCAACTTCATTCACAACAAAGCCAGTAGATGTCAAAGTTTTGTCAAACTTCTCATGCCATTGTTTAGGTGCTTGCTTAAGGCCATACAAAGACTTTAACAATTTACACACTATTCCTTCTAACCTTCTACTACAAACCCATTTGGCTGATTCATATAGATCTCCTCCTCCAACTCTCCATTTAGGAAAACTGTCTTAACGTCCATCTGATAAACAAGAAGACCATGAGAGGCTACCAGGTCAAGTAGTACTCGAATTGTGGTCAATCGAGCAACAGGTGAGTAAGTGTCGAAAAAGTCCTTGCCTTTCTTTTGTGTATAACCCTTGGCCACAAGGCTTGCCTTGTCCTTTTCAATTGTACCATTAGGCCTGAGCTTTTTATTGAAAACCCATTTACATCCTACAGATTTACACCCATAAGGACGATCAACGACCTCCCAAATTCCATTAGACATAATAGAATCCATGTCACACCCTAAGTTTTCCCTTAAATAGAGCCACACAAAATATATTAAATAAATAGCCCCAAGAAAATATTTTAAAAGGCCAAGTGAATTAATTAAATGAGAGAAATACAAAATAATAATTTATCATGGCTAGGAATATTTTTTCTATATTCCCCTAGCCAAAATACATTAACATGATTTTTATTGGAATTTTTATAGCACTGAAAGTAATTTTAATAAATCAAAACACATTATCGGAATTAATTCCCTCTGGAAAATCATTTTCCTTTCCCTTTCTTTCTCTTTTCCTTTTTCTTTCCTTTTCCCTCTTCCTGGCCCCCAGCCCATCCCTATTCCCGGCCTGCCACGGCCAGCGCAGTGCGCCTCCCCGTGGGCCCCACCTGTCAGCCGCTTTCCCCCGCGCCTTCTCTCTCCCTCGGTCGCCGCTAGCTAGGGCCCGCCCGCCAGCATCCGCTCGCCCCGCCTCCTCGCTCTCCGGCTGACATGTGGGACCGGGGCCCACATGTTAGGGCCTTCATCTTCCTCCGTCCGGATCGGGCGGAGGGGAAAAATTTTCCACGCCGTCCGATCTTCGTCTTCGCGTGCCTCCTCACGCGCCCGCTCCGTGTTCAAACCCTGCAGACTGGGTCACCGCCTGTTACCCCCATGTCCACCGCCCCGCACGCACATGACTTCGTGTGAATTCGCACGTCTCGCCCTCGCTGCCATTGCCCTCTAGCCGCAAGATTCGGCCGCCTCGGCCACGATCTTTCCAGCCCGAGTCCTTAAAAACCTTCGCCATCCTCCCCTCTCTCTTTTCCCTCAAACGCCGACGCATCCCGAGCCCCTAACCCCCTCCATGCCATAAACCGAGCCACCGCCATGCTCCGCCGACTCCAGCCGCCCGCCGCCGCCATTGTAGCTGCCGCTAGGCCTGTCACTCGCCACAGCCAGCTCCGCCACACGCCGAAGAAGCCAGGCCGCAGCTCCCAAGAGCCCGTATGCCGCCGGAGGCCAATCCTCTCTATCATCCTTCTCGGTGCGTCTCTCCGCCGGCCTTTGGCCGTGAAATCTCGCCGTCCCATTCGGCTACACCTTCCCCAAGACATATTTATTCTATTTGTAAGACGCACTCTGTATGGCAACTTAGTACTGTGTACCCTGGCTTTCCTGGATAGGGATTTATTACACAGAAATGTTCAGAATTCCGGTTACGAATTTCTGGGCGTTACTAGTTGGTATCAGAGCCGAACTTGACCGTAGGACCAGCCAAATGGAAACCTTAAGAGTTCTCTGAGATTCTCATGTGCATATGCTTTTTGCATTTGGAGTTATATCGGGAAAAAGTGGGAATTTGTTCTCGGATTGGGATGAAATCTTGACCTTTATTTGACCAAAATTTTTGAGTCAGGTCAAAGCTAGGGTAGAAATTTTATTCGAAGGTTATCGCATAGGTGTTTAAATTTTGGAAAAACATTGGTTTATCGGAGTGATGTATGATTTAAGGCATGCATAAAATATTTCTACTTGCTTTGCAATTATTATTGAAAATTTCTTCGGTACTATTTGGTTCTGTTGTTTTATTCCGTTAGTCTTCCAATAAAGTTTATATACAAAATTATTTCATGCATAAAATTATTGTTTATTTTCAAATTATTTACTATTCACTCTATTTGGATATGCGCATACATTGATTCTCCCTCCTTGCCTTCTATAGATGGACAGCCTCCCCAACCAACGTAGTGCAAACATGGGCGGATTCGTTGAAGAGCTTCGCATGATGAATTTCACTTTGGGGTACAGCCATGCCCCGGAGTACACCACAGTGCAGCCTATGGAGGGTGAGCTCCCACACCGTGTTCGTTTGGAGCTGCCAGGCGAACTATATCTCCTACCAGCCATGGAAGTTGAGATCAATGGGCATACCTACGACCACGCCTGCTAAGAGGCAGCCTTCCGTCTGATTGGAGAGCTATGCCAGAGGCACTACTCTACCCTCCGCACCACCGCCTACCGCTACCTTCCCTGCTGGGCACACTACCAAGTCTACAACACCTTCTAGCCGGCTGACACCGAGAACGACACTACCATCGTCCACATGAGGCCGGTGATGTGGGCCATGGACTTCATGCACGCCAACTGGGTGCGTGCAGCCCACGACAGGGACGATGCCAACCGGATGACCATCATTGGTCTCCAGGAACAAGATTGACCGCCTGAAGAAGGAGATCGCGGAGCTGAAGGGATAGCCACCACCTGGTGGGGCCAGGATCTGTCTGACCCTAAGGAAGAGGACCCTTCCTCCGGTGCGTATTCAGTTGGCCCCCAGGAACGGGCCACATGCACCGCCAGCGCCAACACCAGCTCTAGCCCTAGCTCCAGCTCTAGCTCTAGCCCCAGCACCCGCACCAACACCAATCGGCGGCATGATCAGTGCGTCGTCGGGTGACAGCAGCTCCCAGGGCGGCACCAGCATCCACGGGGGCTTCACCTCCACCGACGATAGCAGTTCCTTCAGCGGATCCCGCACCCGTAGTGAGGCTATTTCGTCGGCTCACGGTAGTGAGGACTACGTGAGCGGGTCTAGGAGCCACACTGACGACGAGGTGAGCGACGAGCAAGAGCCAGAGTACAACTCAGATGACCGCAGGAGCCACTCGGAGCACTAGATGCGCCGTCCTTAGCTTTATCATTTTCCTTAGTTTAATTTCATGCTTAATTGTAATGTCAGGATGTTTGCTTGGGGTTAGTCAGGGGTTCATACCGCCTGTTGTGGTATGGCCGCCTCAATTAGGAGTCGAATTGTTTTTGTAATGTTTCTAAACTATGCACTTCAGTTAATTTAATTCAGTCACTTAATTATCACTTCTGTTTCTGAGCCACCTATTTTTCTCCTTCCCTTCCACTTCCATCTCCCTTCAGATGGTGAACACAAGGATCGGTAACCTTGCTGCCAGCGATGCCAATGCGACGAATCAACAGGATGGAGCACCACAGAACAACGGGGCCCCCCACCACATGCCACCTCCCTTACCTGAGAACCCGACACTCGCCCAAATTCTGGCCAACCAGAACCAGATGATGGCGATCATGATGCAGCAGATGCAGCAAAACAACCTGCAGCAGTAGCACTAGCAACCTCACATCCCAGCCATCACTCCCTAGTCAAAGTTGCCTGAGTTCCTGAGGGTCAAGCCGCCGACTTTTTCAAGCACCACCAACCCCATGGACGCCAACGACCGGTTGTTGGCAATTGAGAAGAAGCTCAACCTCCTCCAATGCAACGACCAGGAGAAGGTCGCCTTTGCAACGCACTAGCTCTAGGGTCCCACCTCAGCTTGGTGGGACAATTTCCTCGTGACCCACACTGCCACCACTGAGGTCACTTGGGTTGAATTCTGCCACAACTTCCGGAAGTCTTAGATTCTGGCCGGCATTGAGGCACAGAAGAAGAGGGAATTCAGGGACTTGGTGCAGGGAAGCAAGACAGTCACGGAGTACCTCCATGGCTTCAATCGCTTGGCATGCTACGCGCCAAAGGATATCCACACTGATGCGGAGAGACAGGAGAAGTTCCTGGAGGGACTTGACGATGAGCTGACCAACCAACTTCTCTTCAGTGACTACCCCGATTTTGAGAAGTTGGTGGACAAAGCGATCCGCCAGGAAAATCAGCATAACAAGATGGACCGCAAGCAGAAGGCGGCTCATTTCCGAGCTCACCAGGGGCAGCACCAGAGGCCAAGGGTGATGCTGGGGCATCAGGGTGTACCTTCCACCATGATCATCAGCCAGCAGCATCCGTTCCAACCAGGGCACTTTGGAGGCAACAGCAACAACAGCCGGCAGCACAACCATCATCCAGCTCCACGCCCACCAATGGCACCAGCACAGCAAAGCCAGCCACGGAAGGATAGCGGGGGCAAGACTCTCATCTGCTTCAACTGCAATTGACCGGGTCACTTTGCCGACAAATTCCCGAAACTGAAGCGCATGGGACCTAGGTCCGTAGCTCCATAGAACCCCAACGCCAACCAGCAGGTGATCAAGGGGTGTGTTAACCACGTCTCCACTGAAGAGGCGCAGGCTGCACCGGAAATGGTACTGAGTACGTTTCTTGTGAACTCAATACCCGCAATAGTACCTTTTGATTCTGGTGTAATGCAATCATTCATATCCAAGAAGTTTGTGAGGACACATGGGATAAAAGTAGTGGAACTTAATATCCCTATGCGGGTTCATACACCAGGGAACCGCATGACCACAGCTCACTATAGCCCTTCAGTGAGCCTAGAAATTTAAGGATCACCCTTTCTAGCCAATCTCATCCTCCTAGAATCCAAAGACCTAGATGTCATTCTAGGGATGGATTGGTTGACTCGACACAAAGGGGTGATCAACTGCGCCGAACGCGCCATTACAGTAACCAGTCCAAAAGAAAAGGCAATTACCTTTAAATCGCCAGTGCCACAGAGGCAGAAAGCAAGCTTGAATAGGTCGCAGCAGAGCAATAGTCAGAAAATGGAAAGAAGCCAGATCGGGAGATAGAGGATATCCCAATAGTGAGAGAGTATCCAGATGTGTTCCTGAAAGATCTATCGGGGACGCCACCAGAAAGGGAAATCGAGTTCAGAATTGATTTAGCACCAGAAACATCGCCAATATACAAAAGGCCATACAAAATGGCACCAAACGAGATGTAGAAGTCAAGAAGCAAGTCGATGACCTACTATAGAAGGGTTACATTCAACCAAGCACGTCACCTTGGGGTGTACCGGTCATCTTCGTGGAGAAGAAAGACAAGACGAAGCGGATATGTGTGGATTATCGCGCACTAAATGACATCACAATTAAGAACAAATATCCCTTGCCAAGGATTGATAATCTCTTCAATCAATTGGAGGGTGCCACCGTCTTCTCCAAGATGGACCTGCGATCAGGCTATCATTAGTTGGGGATCAAGAAGAAGATATTCCGAAGACAACCTTCACCACTCGGTATGGGCTGTACGAGTGCACCGTTATGTCCTTCGGACTAACAAATGCATCGGCCTTATTCATGAATCTAATGAACAAGGTGTTTATGGAGTTTCTAGACAAGTTTGTGGTTATTTTCATCGACGACATCCTCATCTACTCGAAATCAGCAGAAGAATATGAGCAACATCTCCGGTTGGTTCTCGAGAAGTTGAGAGAGCACCAGCTATACGCCAAGTTTAGCAAGTGCGACTTTTGGCTGAAAGAAGTGCAGTTCCTTGGACACGTCATCACTGCCCAGGGAGTTGCTGTGGATCCAACGAATGTGGAGTCCGTTACCAATTGGAAACCGCCCAAGACAGTGACACAAGTGCGGAGCTTTCTCAGACTCGCGGGCTATTACCGCCGGTTCATTGAAAACTTCTCAAAGTTTGCGAGACCCATGACTCAATTGTTGAAGAAAGATGTGAAGTCTATTTGGACAGCTGAGTGCAACCACAGCTTTGAGGAACTCAAAAGAAAGTTAGTATTGGCACCAGTCCTAATCTTGCCAGATCCCAAGAAAGACTTCCAGGTGTATTGCGATGCATCTCGCCAAGGGCTAGGATGCGTGCTGATGCAAAAAGGCAGAGTGGTAGCCTATGCGTCACACCAGTTGCGCCCCCATGAGGGCAACTACCCGACACACGACCTGGAATTGGCTGCAATGGTCCATGCTTTGAAGATTTGATGGCATTACCTCATTAGTAACCGCAGCGAGATCTATATGGACCACAAGAGTTTAAAGTATATCTTTACCCAGCTCGACCAGAACCTCCGTCAAAGAAAGTGGCTGGAATTGATTAAAGATTATGACGTGGGAATACACTGCCACCTGGGAAAAGCCAACGTCGTGGCAGACGCTCTGAGCAGGAAGAGTTACTACAACACCGCTCGAGCAGAGACGTTGTGCAAAGAAATGCAGCATGAGTTCGAACGTCTGAATCTGGGCATCGTTGACCCTGGATTCGTGGCGGCCCTAGAGGCCCAGCCCACACTCTTCAATCAAGTTCGTGAGGCACAAGCCAATGATCCTAAGATTAAAGAGCTCAAGAAGAACATGAGAGTTGGAAAAGCCCAAGGTTTCACGGAAGACGAAAACGGGATAGTCTGGATGGGAAAACGGTTGTGCATCCTAGAAAACAAGGAACTCAAAGACTTAATACTCTGAGAAGCTCATGAGACGTAGTACTCCATCCATCTTGGAAGCACTAAAATGTACCAAGACCTCAAGACAAAGTTTTGGTGGGCCAGCATGAGAAGAGAAATCACAGAATTTGTGGCACTTTGTGATGTGTGTCAGCGAGTCAAAGCAGAACATCAACAGCCTATAGGACTTTTACAACCGCTTAGAGTCCCAGAGTGGAAGTGGGAAGAGATCAGGATGGACTTCATCACAGGTTTGCCCCGCACATCTTTAGGATACGACTTGATTTGGGTGATCGTGGATCGGCTCACCAAGGTTGCCCATTTCATTCCGGTGCATACAACGTACTTGGGCAAGAGATTGGCAGAACTCTACATGGCTCGCATAATGTGTTTCCACGGAGTACCCAAGAGGATTGTATCTGACCGTGGTAGTCAGTTCACTTCCAAGTTCTGGCAGAAGCTGCAAGCAGAACTAGGAACCCGACTGAATTTCAGCATAGCTTACCATCCACAAACAGACGGTCAGACTGAAAGAGTCAACCAGATATTGGAGGATATGCTAAGGGCTTGTGTGTTGGATTTTGGTGGGACTTGGGATAAAAGTCTGCCCTACGCGAAGTTCTCGTACAACAACAGCTACCAAGCCAATCTGCAGATGGCCCCATTCGAAGCTCTATATGGCAGGAAGTGCCGTACTCCCCTCTTCTGGGATCAGACAGGCGAATGCCAGGTATTCGGGACCGATGCACTCAAAGAGGCGGAAGAGAAAGTGGCCGTAATCCGGGAACGATTAAAAACCGCTCAGTCAAGACAGAAGAGTTACGCCGACAACCGTCGTAGAGACCTGAGCTTCGAGGAAGGAGATTATGTGTATCTTCGCGTCACACCACTCCGCGGGGTACACAGGTTCCAAACCAAAGGGAAGTTAGCACCCCGTTTCGTGGGACCCTACCAAGTGTTAGCTCGTAAAGGCGAAGTTGCATACCAGTTGGATCTTCTAGCTTCAATGGCAGGTATACACGACGTGTTCCATGTGTCACAACTAAAGAAATGTCTGAGGGTATCAGCAGAACAGGCCGATCCGGAATAGATTGAGATCCAGGAAGACCTCACTTACGTGGAAAGGACGATTCGGATCTTGGAGATCAGCGAAAGGAAACCAGAAGCCGAGTGATCAGGTTCTGCAAGGTACAGTGGAGCCACCATTCAGAGGAAGAAGCCACATGGAAACGAGAGGATGAATTGAGGTCTGTCCATCCACACCTCTTCGTCAGCATGTCCGAATCTCGAGGACGAGATTTTGTTTAAGGGGGGTAGGTTTGTCACACCCTGAGTTTCCCCTTAAATAGAGCCACACAAAATATATTAAATACATAGCCCCAAGAAAATATTTTAAAAGGCCAAGTGAATTAATTAAATGAGACAAATGCAAAATAATAATTTATCATGGCTGGGAATATTTTTCTATATTCCCCTTGCCAAAATACATTAACAGGATTTTTATTGGAATGTTTAGAGCATTGGAAGTAATTTTAATAAATCAAAACACATTATCGGAATTAATTCCCTCTGGAAAATCATTTTCCGTTCCCTTTCTCTTTTCCTTTTTCTTTTCTTTTTCCTCTTCCTGGGCTGCCAGCCCATCCCTATTCTCGGCCAACCGCGGCCCGCGCCACGCGCTCGCTTCCCTGTGGACCCCACCTGTCAGCCGCTCGCCCCCACGCTCCCTCTCTCCCTTGTTCGCTGCTAGCTGGGGTCCGCCCGCTAGTGTCCGCTCGCCCCGCCTCCTCGCTCTCTTGCTGATGTGTGGGACCAGGGCCCACACGTCAGGGCCTTCGTCTTTCTCCGTCCGGATCGGGTGGAGGAGAAAACTTTTCCCCGCCATCTGATCTCCGTCTTTGCCCGCCTCCTCGCACGCCCGCTCTGTGTTCAAACCCCGCCGACTAGGTCGCCGCCCGTTACCCCCACATCCTCTGCCCCGCACGCGCACAACCCCGTGCGAATTTCGCACGTCCCACCCTCACCGCCATTGCCCTCAAGCCGTAAGATTTGGCCGCCTTGGCCACGATCTTACCAGCCCGAGTCCTTAAAAACCTTCGTCGTCCTCCCCTCTCTCTTTTCGCTCAAACGTCGATGCCTCCCGTGCCCCCTAACCCGCTCCACGCCGTAAACTCGAGCCGCCGCCGCGCTCCGCCGACCCCAGCTGCCCGCCGCTGCCACTGTAGCCGCCGCTAGGCCGCGCGCTCACCATCGCCAGCTTCGCCGCATGCCGGAGAAGCCAGGCTGCCGCTCCTGAGAGCCCCTACGCCGCTGGAAGGCAATTCTCTCCGTCGTCCTTCTCGGTGCGTCTCTCTGCTGGCCTTTGGCCATGAAATCTAGCCGTCTCGTTCGGCTATTCTTTCCCCTAACCCGCTCTACACCTTCCCCAGGATCCCCCGAACATCATCTGCCCCTCCGTCGCCAGTTATCCTTGCCGGAATGCTCCCCTCGCCATCATCTCGAAGCTCGGCCACCGCCAATCCTCTCCGTTCGCCGCCGTTCGTCATCCTCCGACCGTCGCAACCCCTCGGTGAGCACCCCCGTGGTTTCCTCGTTCCATTTTGCCGCTCGCCGCCATCCTCCAGGGGCCGGATGGTCGCCAGCGGCGACCATCGGGCCGCTCACCCCACGGCGGCACGGCTGCACCGGCGAGGGTGAGCCCCGTTCATCCTGGGCTGTCCGATCTGCTTCGGCAGATCAGAGTCGTTCCCGCACGCTCGTGCACTGTGGACCGCGTCCACCGGGCGCCGTCCTCCTCGCACCACTAACCCATGGGCCCCACCTGTCAGAGCTGGTCCTGCGGTCCACTGATGCCATAATCCATATAATTGCGTAAAAAATCATTAAGGACTTATTTTTGTATAGCAAAATCATAGTAAAACTTCAAAAATCCATAACTAATTCATACGAGCTCCGATTAATTCCATTTAAATTTTATTAAATCTAGAAAAATACCAAGAATATATTAAAAATACTTTTATCCCTTGTTTTAGTGCCCACATGTACTACTTTTAATTGTTTGTGCTTTGTATGCTATAGAATCCGACATAGTCGACCCTCCAGTGTATTACGAGGTCGTAGCAGAGTTCGCAGAGCTGGAGCAAGGCAAGTTACATCGTTTCCTCGATCATACTGTACCCATTTATTGCAAAATATTTGTTTTAAATTAATAAACATGCATTATTTTATTATTTCATGTGGGAAGGTTGACCTATATGGATGCAATTTTAATTGCTATGGCTTGATTCCTCCTATATACTTTTATAGCTGGGTAATAATATGATTAGAGGATATGATTAGGATGCTTAGCCATGCTTAGAGACTATAGCTCACATGGGGAATGTCGATGCTTTGCACCGGCAATAAAACTATGGGGCTACTCGGCGAGAGTGAATTCGGTGGACTACAGAGGAACACAGGAGAATTATACTGGTTTAGGCCCTCAAGGTGAGGTAATACCCTACGTCCAGTTGAGGTGTTATTCCTCTGAGGTGTATGGTGATCGATGATCTTGTTGTTCTTGCCCTGAGGGGTGCCCTGCCTCCCTTTATATACTAGGGGACATGGGTACATGATAAGGATTCCAGCTGGATATGGCCAAGGGATTTCCTCCTTAGAGATAGAGTCCTATCCGACTAAGACTATGTTTCCTTATTATACAAGGCAAAGCCTGCCGGATGCTATCTTATCTCTAATTACATGGTTCGGCCCATCCTCTATCCGAGTGGCCCATGTACTAGTAATGAGGTACCCGGGGCCCATGGCCTCCACAGTAGCCCCTGAGACCTTCATAGTTGAGTCACAGCTGATGCCGAGTGCTCGTCCTCCACGGTGAAGGTTGCCCGAGTGCAGTGCGCCCGAGTACTCTTTGTCCGAGTAAGTCTTCTCCCGAGTCCTGCTTCATGTCAGCTGGCAGCGAGGCTATGAAGGGCTTCATGTAAATATATAAATAGTGTGCGCCGAATAGGCGCACCTATTAGGTGTAGCCCCTGACTTTGTGCTTAATTGTGAAGACAATTAAACATAAAGTCAAAGATCTTTAACCTGGAAGTCTTTCTCGAGTAGATTACTACTGGTATTTGCGACTCTTCGGTATCATGTCAACCGGAATAAACTTTATAGTCTTGCCGAGTAGGAGACTACTCGTATATAGGACTCTTCGACTTCATGTCAGTCGGAATATGTGTTTATAGTCTTGCCAAGTAGGATGCTACTCGTGTATGGGACTCTTCAGCGTCATGTCAGCTGGAAAAAAGGGGTTTATAGTCTTTTCCGAGTGGCATCCCACTCGGAAGTTAGACTCCTCCACATCATGTCAGCGGGAAAAGATATTTATAGTCTCCCCCGAGTAGTGCACTATTCAAAAGTTAGACTCTTCCGCATCATGTTAGCGGGTAAAATGTTGCTCATGGCAACTGATGGCCACGCATGTAGGCCGAGTACCACGCATCATGAGGAAGATTTCCTCATCTTCCCCAAATCAGCCAACCGCTTCGTCTTCCGCCTTCGCGCCCAACTTTTCGCCTCCCGCTCGGCTAGGGTTAGCTACTGCCATTCCCACCCGAACTTGGGCGATTCCGATCCTCTCTGTTTGGTCCAAGCCCCCGATTTGCTTTTCCCCAAATCTCATCGCCTCCAGTCATGCCGAAGGCTTCGGATCTTGCGGGGGCGCCGGGAAGTTCTTGGCCGATGTCGGATTGTGGCTCGGTGAAGCTGAAGCAGCTGGAGAGTGAACTGAAGTTGCCCAGCCAAGAAGTGATTCGCTGGCGGCCGGCTAAGGGTGAGTTTGTCCCAAGTCCCCATCCGGGTGAGACGGTAGTTTTCGCCTCTTTTTTCGATCGAGGCTTGTGCCTTCCGTCTTCTGATTTCTTCCGCCGCATCCTTGACTTCTATAAGCTAGAGTTGGTGCATTTGAATCCCAACTCGATTCTTCAGATCTCCATCTTTGTCACTCTGTGCGAGTGCTACTTGGGTGTGGAGCCTCATTTCAATTTCTTTAGGCATTTGTTCCACATTAAACCTCAGCCCTCCAAAAATAGCATCAATGTAATTGGGGGGGGGGGGGAGGGGTTGGTCTTCAATTGAGGGGTGATAGGAAAAAGTCGTATCTTGATCTTCCCTTGAAATCCTCCTTGAAGGGCTGGCACAAGGAGTGGTTTTATTGCGCAGATCTTGCTCCCTCCTTGCGGCCATTCACCGGCTCGCCGCCGGTAGTTTCGCCGAATTGGTCGGCGGACCCGACCTATGAAGAGATGGGTCAAGTGCACCAGCTGCTGACAAAGCTGAATAATTTCAAGAAGGCCGGCCTGATCGGTCCCTGGGTAGCCAGGCGGTTCCTGACTTGGCGCTTCCGGCCCCTGAAGCTGAGGAGCGTGTTTGGCTGGGTTACCAGGGAAAGCATGACCCTGACCGGGTCAGCCGGGAATCGGCCGACGAGCGGAAGGTGACGGAGACCCTGTTCGGATACTTCTCCAACGGGGTGATTGAGACCGAGGACAAGAAGAGACGCATTGCGTCTTACAGGCGTAGCTGGCCCCGGTCCGAGGTAACATCCGTCTTCCCTTCGTGGCGCATGCCCGTGGACTCGGATATCTAAGTCCCCGATAGTATATGATGTATCTTGTTGAATTTCTTGTTGTGGTGCGTGGAGTTTGATGAGGACTCCCGCCCGTTGTCGGCCGTCGCATCGAAGAAGAGGCCGAGAAGTCCCTCTGCTGCCCAACCCGACTCCAAAAGAGCGGGGAAGAAGCCGATATTATATCGGGGCGAGGGGGCCATGACGGCGCGCGCCGTGGCCGGAAGTCTGAAGATAAGGGACGCCGTCGCCGCGACGCCCAAGCGGTCAAGTCCTAGGTTGAGACCTGCGGGTTTGAGCCTGTCGTTATCGAGTCCGGCCGTAGCGCCACCGAGGGGCTGGCTAGAGCTGACGCCGCCTGGGGCGGAGGGCCCCAAGCCGACCACGCCGGAGTCGGAGCCGACTCGGGCTGAAGCACCACCGCCGACTGTGACGCCGACCGGGCCGACTGCCGGAGCTAGCGCTTCGCCGGGTACCGGGTCGCCCGGCAAGAAGCTGAAGTTCTCCAAGAGGTGCGCTGCCCCGGGTCCTCTGAGGTTCTTGTGTGTTGGAGTAGTGTCATGATGTACTGTTTCGTCGTGCAGGAAGCAGGCCGATATCGATCTCAAGGAGGTCGACCCGACCGTTCCACATGATGAGCCTGCCCTAGCCGAGCCAGCAGCCGCGGACACACCTATTGAGCCGGTGGCCAGCCTGGTCGTGGAGACTGAGGTGGCCCCAACTGCAGGGTCGCTGCCGCCACCCGACCGAGAGGCGGCTGCTGAGGCTGAGGCCCCAGCCCCCGAAGCATCACTCGTCGCGGAAGCCACGGACGGAGCCCCTGAGCCGGTCCCCGAGGTCGCGGGGGACGGTGGCGCTGAGGCCAGGACCCCATCGCCGTTGTGGTGGTCGTCGTCGTCGTCGCCGCCGCCGGAGATCCTGCATCTGCCCCGGATCGAAGCTCCTCCACGTGTGATGCCCCGGACATTCACATGGACGGCTCCTGATGGGACAGCGAAGAGCTTCAGGCTTGATGAAGTCGTCACGAGGAGGGAGCGCAAAAGCTTGCTTCGCGCCGCCATCAGCGGGTCCCAGGGAGTCGCGGTATGATTCTTGTGGTAGAGCCTTGGCAATCTTCTTGTTTTGATATCTGACTCCGTCCTTGATCCGTCTTTTATCCTAAGCAGAAGCTTGTTGACCACAATGAGGCGATGACGGAAATCTTGGTCGAGGTGGCTCCCCACCTCGCAGAACTGGAGCAGCTCCGGGCGTTGAAGGCCGAGATGGAGGCGCGTCATGCGGGGAGGGAGGCCTGGCTGAAGAGTGGTGCCGATCAGCTCAGGGAGGAGACATGGGCCCTAGCTGGAAAGATCAGAGGTAAGATCCCCGAATATATCTTCCCGACCGAACCGTTGATGCATTCATCCAGCTGCATTGTTTCTGACTGCCCGGTTATGTCATGACTGCACGGTTGAGCTCTTGGCTATTCTGTGGTGCAGCCCTCGAAGCCGAGTTGAAGACCCAAACAGAGAGGGAATCACAGCTGAAGGAAGCCAAAGAAGCCAGGGCCGAGCTTGAGAAGGTCAAGGCCGACCTAACAAAGGCCAACACCGAGCTTGATCGGGAAAAGGCCGAGTTGAAGGAGACCGTCGCCAAGCTCGGTAAGGAAAAAGCTGAACTGGAGAAGACCGTGGCCGGGTGGGAGGCCAACTACGAAAGTAAGTCCTCAACCCGACAGCGACCTTAGCCAATCCACTAGTCGTTCCGCCTGTATCCGAATCTAACAAGTTCACTTGCCGGCGGACCTGGGCAGACATGAGAGCCAATGTCCAGGCCCAGTATCGGTTCTACACAGAGGAGATAAGAGTGATCAGGGAGTCACGGGAGGCCCTCGTCGGGTCCGCGAAAGGGCTCCTTGACCTCATAGATCCCCGCCCTGTGGGGACCAGTTGCAGCAGAATCCCCTAGATAGAGGCGCGTCTCGAGGATGCACCGAGTGCCTTGAAAAAGTACTCGGATGAGCATGTTGTCGCCGGCGTGGCCCAGACCCTGGCGATGACCAAGTCCGTCTACCCAAGGGCGGATATTGAAGCCATCAGGGAGGGGTTTGCCGAAGAGACGACGCCCGAGGAGGCGCTGGAGCTGATCGCCTGGGCGAAGCTGACTGCTAAAATAATTACCTGAGACCTGGGCCTGTAAGGGCAACATGTTATGTAGTCGGTGTATATAAACTTTTGTTTAAGCAAGCGTGTGTAAATATGTGTGTATTGCCGCCAAGCTCATTACTCAGTCGTCATTAGCTTTACCCGACCGTGTAGTATGCACCGAGTTAGTCTGTCAGAACTTAATAAAACGTTCAAAGTAAGAAGTTGTACTCGGGCGAACGTAACAGTCGTATTAAGGCTTCATAACCGAAGTAAGATAAGCTCGTATGTTATTGACAGGACACATATATACATGCAGCCTCCGACTCACTACTCGGTTGATTCAAGCGGCGTAGTGAGTCAGAAGAACTGTACACATGAAAAATATAGAACTCAGGTATAGAAAGGACGTAGCTATTCTATGTTCCATGAGTTGCTGATGAGAACGCCGTCTTCGGTCTTCAGTCGGTAGCGCCTGGCCGCGTGACCTCGGCTATAATGAACGGCCCTTCCCAGATTGGGGATAATTTATGCCTGTCTTTGGTGGTTTGTATTTTCCTCAGAACGAGGTCCCCGACCAAAAAGGCGCGGCCACGGACATTGCGATTGTGGTAGCGACGTAGGCCTTGAAGATACCTTGCCGACTGGATAGTTGCGGTGTCTCTTGCTTCTTCCAGCTGATCTAGTTTGACCAGTCGGGTATTGTTGGAGTCATCTTCCGAGTAAGCCCTGACTCGCGGAGAGCCGAACTGTAACTTTGTAGGTAGCATAGCCTCGGCACCGTAGACTAGAAAGAAAGGGGATTGCCCTGTTGCCCGACTAACCATGGTTCTGAGAGACCAGAGAACGGATGGGAGTTCTTGTACCCACCGGCCCGTATATGGTTGTAGTCGATCGAATATCCTGGCCTTGATGCCTTGTAAGACCATACCGTTGGCTCGTTCGACCTGCCTGTTGCTCCGCGGGTGTGCCACAGATGCGTAGCAGATCTTGATGCCGAAATCATCGCAGAAGTCTTGGAATACACCGGCCGCGAACTGAGTACTGTTGTCGGTTATGATGCGGTTAGGGACCCCGAACCGGTATAATATACTCATGATAAAGTCCTTTGCTCGTGCCGCTGTAATTGTTGCAACGGGTTTAGCCTCAATCCACTTGGTGAACTTATCCACTGCGACGAATAAATGTGTGAACCCTCCTGGCGCTTTCTTGAAAGGCCCGACTATGTCGAGCCCCCATACTGCAAATGGCCAGGAAATGGGGATAGTTTGGAGTTCCTGGGCTGGAAGATTTGTTTGTCTTGCGTAGAACTGGCAACCCTCGCACTTGCGAATGATGTCTTTGGCGTCTGTTACTGTTGTGGGCCAGAAAAATCCCTGCCGGTAAGCCTTTCCGACTAACGTCCTGGATGCGGCGTGGTTGCCACATATGCCCGAGTGGATCGAATGCAGGATCTGCTTGCCCTCCTCGGTGGTGACGCAGCGCATGAGGATACCGGATGCGCTCCTTCGGTACAGGTCTTCTCCGACTAGCAGGAAGCTTTTGCTTCGATGCTTGATTTGCTCGGCTTGACTGCGATCTTCAGGGAGTTCATCGTCCAGTAGAAATTTGACAACAGGAGCCCTCCAGTCTTGACATATGTGCAGCACCTCATTTGTAGCCGGGGTAGGCTCGCCTCCCGACTGCTCTGGCGCCGGTTTCTTCTTGACTGATGGCTCCATAAGTTGCTCGACAAAGATTCCAGTCGGAACTGCTTCTCGCTTGGATCCCATGTTTGCCAGCTCGTCTGCCGCGTCGTTGTATTGGCGCAGGACATGTGTGATTTCCAGCCCGTCGAACTTGTTTTCCAGCTTGCGGACCTCCTGACAGTATGCCGCCATGGTATCGTCGAGACAGGTCCAGTCTTTCATGACTTGGTTTACTACGAGTTGAGAATCCCCGCGCACAACCAGTCGACGTATGCTGAGTGATATAGCGATGCGGAGCCCGTGAACGAGTGCCTCGTACTCGGCGACGTTGTGGGAAGCCGGGAAGTGGATTTGTAGAACATACTTCAGTTTTTCGCCAGTGGGGGACGTCAATATGACTCCGGCCCCGGCGCCTCCGATCCGTAGAGAACCGTCGAAGTACATTGTCCAGTACTCTAGCTTTGCTGTTGGTGTAGGCAGTTGGACTTCTGTCCACTCGGCCACGAAGTCGGCTAGAGCTTGAGACTTAATTGTTGTCCGTGGCTGAAAGGTGATGTCAAACGCCATCAGCTCGAGTGCCCATTTAGCGATTCGGCCGGTGGCCTCGCGATTATGAAGGACATCCCCGAGTGGAAATGCTGTGACCACCGTGACTTGGTGTGCTTGAAAATAATGCACCAGCTTCCAGACTGTGATGAGTAGGCCATATAGCAGCTTCTGGACCTACGGATATCTCGTTTTGGAGTCGGCAAGGACCTCGCTGACGAAGTAGACTGGCCGTTGTATTTTTTGAATATGACCCTGTTCGGATCGCTCAACCACCAGCACTGTGCTGACTACCTGTGTTGTTGTCGCCAGATATAGCATTAGCGGTTCCTGGGGCAGAGGTGACGCCAACACGAGGGGTGATGTGAGGAATTCTTTGAAGTCTTCGAAGGCTCGTTGGGCTTCCGGAGTCCATTGGAAATTGTCGGCCTTTTTAAGTAGCTTGAAGAAGGGCATGCCCCGTTCGCCCAGTCGGGAGATGAACCGGCTGAGTGCCGCCATGTAGCCTGTCAGCTTCTGGACGTCTTTGAGGTTAGTCGGGGGTGCCATGTACTTGATGGCGTTGACTTTCTCCGGGTTGGCCTCGATGCCGCGGTGCGAGATGATGAAGCCGAGTAACTTTCCGGATGGCACGCCGAAGGCGCATTTTTCCGGGTTCAACTTCATCTTGAATCTTCGAAGGTTTTGGAAGGTTTCTTCCAAGTCAGCGATGAGGTCTTCTTTGGACTTGGTGTTGATCACCACATCGTCGACGTAGGCTTCCACATTGCACCCGATCTGAGTGTGCAGACACCGCTGAATAGCCCTTTGATAGGTTGCGCCCGCGTTCTTCAAACCGAACGGCATTGTGATATAACAATACGCTCCAAACGGTGTGATGAAAGATGTCTTCAAGCAGTCTTCCTCCCTCAGGCTGATTTGATGGTATCCCGAGTAGCAGTCGAGAAAACTGAGTAGGTCGCACCCTGCTGTGGAATCAACCACCTGATCTATCCTGGGAAGACCAAATGGGTCCTTGGGGCACTCTTTATTGAGGTCGGTGTAGTCGACGCACATGCGCCATTTACCATTTTTCTTTCAGACCAGAACTGGGTTTGCCAGCCAATCCGGGTGATAGACCTCTTTGATGAACCCGGCTGCGAGGAGTTTTGTAATTTCCTCCCGAATAGCATCTTTGCGGTCTTGAGCGAAGCGCCGGAGCCGTTGCTTGACTAGCTTGGCGTCTGTCTTCACGTTTAGGGTGTGCTTGATCACCTCCCTTGGTACGCCCGGCATGTCAGACGGTTTCCACGCGAAGATATCCTTGTTGGCTTGGAGGAAGGTGACGAGCACGTCTTCCTATTTGGGGTCGAGTCCGGTCCCGACTAGAGCAGTCTTGGAGGGGTCGGAAGGGTCCAGGGGGATCTTCTTCGTGTCAGAGTCCCCTAAAATTCCCTACTTCACTGCTTTTTTCGCCGGTACTTGATCTTGCTCGACTTCTGTTGTGGCGGCTTGCCGAATGCTATCACGCCCGACTGCCGCTTCTTGTACTTGAGCCAGTTCGCAGCTCTCTTTGTCGCAGGTGAAGGCTTGCTTGATGTCGCTGCGGAGGGAGAGGACTCCTGCTGGCCCAGGCATCTTCAGCACCATGTATGTATAGTGCGGTATCGCCATGAATTTGGCGAGTGCCGGTCGTCCGAGTATCGCGTGGTACGCGGTCTCGAATTCGGTGACCTCGAAGCAGACGTTTTCTGTGCGGAAATTATCCCACGTGCCGAAGGTTACCGACAAGGTTATCTGCCCGAGTGGAGTTGATGACAGGCCGGGAATTATCCCGTGGAAGGGCGCAGTGCTCGACCGTAGTTCTGAACGAGGAATTTTCATCTCGTCCAAAGTCTTGGCGAACAGGATATTAAGCGCGCTGCCTCCGTCGATGAGGGTTTTCTTCAGCCTGATATTTCTGACGACCGGGTCCAGGACGAGTGGATAGCGTCCCGGGTGGGAAACCCGATCTGGGTGATCTGCGCGGTTGAAGGTGATGGCCATCTCTGACCAGCGTAGGTATTGGGGGGTATCTGCCGCGGAGACTGTGTTGATGTCGCGCGCTGAGAGCTTCTGTTTGTGCTTGGACTCGTATGCGAGTGGCCCCCCGAAGATGTGGTTGAGCTCGGCTTGAGGATCTTGGAAATCATCAGCCAGACCCGAGTCTGGCTTGTCTTTGTCCTTGTCGGCGCCAGACGATGAAGCCTGCTCGGAGGCAAACTTCTTGAGCATGTAGCAGTCTTTGGCCGCGTGCTTGCCCTTGGGGTGGAAGGGGCATGGCCCGCTCATGACCTTTTGGTAGTCGTTGTTCCGCTGGGGTCGCGACCGACTGCGCTCCATGTTGGCCACCTCGTTGTCTGACTTCCGCTTGCGGCTGCCAGACTTATTTTGAGACGGCTTGTTGTCGGCTTTCACCTTCTGGTCCTTCTGTCGGGGCTCCTTCTTCTCGTCGAGGGCCTCAGCGACCGCCTCGGCCGAGTCGGCGTATTTGTTGGTCATGTCGAAGAGCGCCCGGACCGTGGATGGTGGCTTCCGAGTGAATTTTGCAATAAGCGGAGCGTTTTTTACCCCCTTGCGAAAGGCGGCGATGACGGCCTCTTCTTTGACAGTTGGGATTTGGTTGCGCTTCTCGGAAAACCTTTTGATGAATTCGAGCAAAGACTCGTTTTTCTTCTGGTGCAGTTGATAAAGATCATGCTCCAAAGTGGGTCTGTCGTAGGTCCCCTGGAAATTAGCGATGAACCGCTCCCTGAGTTGTCCCCAGGAACCGATCGACCGCGTCGGGAGGCCTGTCAGCCATGTCCTCGCCGAGCCGGCTAGCGCGACTGGGAGGTAGTTAGCCATGACTCTGCTGTCGCCCCTAGCAGCTCGAACTGCTAGGGTGTAAACGGTGAGCTAGGACTCGGGGTTTGTCTTGCCGTCGTATTTTTCGATCCTGATGGGCTTAAAGCCAGTCGGCCAAAAGACGTCCTGTAGCTCCCGAGTGAAGGCCGGGATGCCTTCGTCTTCGTGAGGGCTCCGACTCCGATCTTGGCGGTGAAGCCGCTCGTGGTGGAGACCGAAGCGCTCGTTTTCGTCCTCTAGTCGGCGGCGTTCATCTTCTTTGCGTTCTTCACGTCGAGCGTTTATGGTGTGGCGAAGGTCGCAGTGCAGTCGCACTCGGAGGTCTTGGTTGGTGTTGACGCCGAAAACCGCCGGGGCCGTTCGGCGCCTTGGAGACACGCGAAGGCCTGGGAGATTTGCTTCACTCCAGTGTAGGTCCTAAAATCTTGAGGTTCGTAGGCGTGCCAGTCAATTTGACCCTGCACTTGACAAGGAGATAAGATGTCAAATTCGTGAGCCAATCGGCTGGAAGCCAGCTTGGACTCATCTCATCGGCCGATGGCCGATTTGCACTGTAACACTTATACATCGACTGTAAGCCGATGATGGCATGAGTAATAGCATAATAATAAACGAATATTAAACTAGCCGATCATTGAAGAAATGCTCAAAAATCGGCTGTAAACTGATAAAGTAAATAGGCAGGATGCATAAATAAATAGATTAAATAAACTCCAGCCGATTATGATTAAAAATTACTATTATCACTGCAAAGATATTGCCCGCACCCGCGCCCGGGCCCTTGCTCGTGCCTGTGTCCTTACCTGTGCTTGAGCCCAGGTCCTTACCTGAGGTCGTGCCCATGCCCGGGTCCTCGCTTGTACCCGTGCCCGGATCCTTGCGCACTGATTGTGCCCGGGAACTTGACTGGGCTCGTGCCCGGGGTCGGCAGAGTAAATCAATCGGCTGGCCCTTAGCCGATCATAATAGTAACATAGGCAAGAATGTATAACAAGGCAAGCAGTATAATCGGCTGTATTTAAGAGATAACTTATCGGCTAAGCACTCCGATAAAACGCCACATTAAAACCCATCGGCTCATCAAGAGTAAAGCTATTATCGTCAGTCTAGTAGATCGGACCCAACCGTTGCAGTACAGACTGATGATGATAACAATACCTCGATAGGCCGATAGATCTGATGCGATCGTGATGTAAAATACGATAACTTATCGGCTATGCGCTCCGATAAGACGCTTGCGCACAAGGTATCAACCTAACAGGAACGATTTATCACTTACAGTTTAATAGGTCGGACCTAACCGATGCAGCACAAACTGATGATAAACCGCTCCCAGTAAGCAGATACGATCTACGCACGCGTGATGTGATATACCTAATCAATCTATGAGATCAAACTGAACTGATGCAGCCATAGACAAAATAAATATATCGTGGTAAGCCGACTACCATAAACCGACTAGAATATCGGACCTAACCGAGGAAGTCCTAGCCGATAGGTAGCCGGGGTGACGAGACTTACCCTCTCGCAGGAGGTCGAACTTAACCGATGCAGCCCGGCTCGAGAAGCAAGAACCCGTCGAAAGGGTGACGATGCGCCGAATTTGATTGATCTGTGTGGATGATTTACAAGGTCCCCGGGCGTACGTATTTATACCCCGAGTTACATGAGTCCTTATTGGACACGGTACATGATTTCCTAATTATAACAGAAAACACTAATAAGACCCAACCGGACAAGAGGTCAGGTTTCCTAAAGATAAGCACTTGCTTAATTAATATATACAGTAAATAACTGCCATACAGCGGTCTTCACGGCCCCCTTCCGGAATCGGTCTCTTCTGGATCAATCTCCGCCAGTTTACTGCAATTTTCCCTTTGACCGAATCTGATACAGGGCCTTAGCAAATTTTGGCGTTAACAGTTGGGTCGGCGATCGTACTGGCGACACCGCCGGTTGTCATTGTTGGTGTTGCCGAGCATAGTTTGCCGGGACTCTTCACGTTGCCGACTGGAGCCAGCCGCCCAGCGTCGTGTTGACGTAGATGAGTCTGCCGCCGGAGAACCCGACAGGTTGGTCGGTATAAATGTGTCGCCCGACTGCTGTTGCTGCTGACAGGCAGCAGCTGTGATCATCGCCTTGATCTTAGCGATAGTCGGGGTGGCCTGGTGATCGGCCCCGAGCTGGAGTGTGTCTAGCAGAGTTGCGGCGGCCACAACGTTCTGTTGTGGCGTGACGAAGACGTCGTGGTCGCCAATCTTGGTTTGGAGGATTTGTTGCTGAGTGACTCGCCCAGCCTGGCGTAGCTCATCATTGCGGGCCTCGCGGTTGGCCTCCTCTTGTCGTAGTCGGCGCGCCTCCTCCTGTTGCTCCTCTTGAAGTTGGCGTACCTCGGAAGGTGGTGTTGAAGCTATGAAGATCTCGCGGGAGAGGAGGAAGCTTGCCGAATTAGAGTCCGAGCTGGTGCTCGAACCGCTATCCGACTTAGTGTAGGACTCCGAGTAGTTTATCGGAGTGAGAACGACTCCGACCTCTCTAGATCCAATCTGAAACGGCGCTTGGTCGTGTCCAAACTGAATTGCTAGAGATCAGGTTTGCTGCGCGGGATTTTGATGCGCAGCGTCGCCTGAGCTGTGATGGAGATTGACGACCTCTCCCCTTCTCGGCCCAACCCGGGCTGGCTCAAGGCCTAGCGCAAGTCGAACGCCGAAGGAGAGGGTTGTCCCGATGCTTGGCGATGTGAAGGACTGCTGCAGTAAGTCGGGGAAGGAGATCGCGACGTCCTATGAGACGACTGGCGCAATGTCGGCTAGTTCCTTGGCCGGCAAGATTGGATTTGTCTCAGCCAAGGTGAGATTGCCGAATTGATCGGCAATGAAGTCTAAGCTCCCGAAGGTAATTGCATCTCCGGGGGAGAACTTGTTGCTGTTGACTTTGTTGATTGAATCCATCGAATCTTCTGATGGGGAATTCGCCGGACCCCTACCTGGCGCGCCAATTGTCGATGCTTTGCACCGGCAATAAAACTATGGGGCTACTCAGCGAGAGTGAATTCGGTGGACTGCAGAGGAACACGGGAGAATTATACTAGTTCAGGCCCTCAAGGTAATACCCTACGTCCAGTTGAGGTGTTATTCCTCTGAGGTGTATGGTGATCGATGATCTTCCCTGAGGGGCGCCCTCCCTCCCTTTATATACTAGGGGACAGGGGTACATGATAAGGATCCCAGCCGGATATGGCCAAGGGATTTCCTCCTTAGAGATAGAGTCATATCCGACTAAGACTATGTTTCCTTATTATACAAGGCAAAGCCTGCCGGATGCTATCTTATCTCTAATTACATGGTTTGGCCCATCCTCTGTCCGAGTGGCCCATGTACTAGTAATGAGGTACCCGGGGCCCATGGCCTACACAGGGAATTAAATGCTCTTGTTTACACTTATTGTTCGACTTTATGTCGGGAAATGGAACTTTGGATACGCAGATATTAAACTACTAAAATTTGACCTAAATGGTGGGCTGTGGGTGTATGGTTCTGCTAGTCGCACCCATGGCAGTTAAGGACCGGTTCGCAGGAACCCCTTGGGCAATTAATCGTACATACCACAAGCCAGCGTGGGCAACGGCTGGGCTTGTAGCGTCTCTTCTCCCTCTCCTAGGCACCGTTGGTGAGAATGGGCGTGATGGAGTTGGGTCGGCTCAGGGTCGGGTTGATCGGTTTCCGGATCCATTGTGGCGCAAGGGGGGTAGCCTGGTCGATATGGTGTGTCCTGTCGGCAGGTGCAACCTCAGCGTGGTGTGGATGGTTAGGGAGAGGTTGCGCAAACGGTCCTATCACAGTCTCTCGCGGGGTGTCGTGGTGACACGCCGGCACACGAGAACGTGTATGGGGTTGTGTCTTGTGGGTACAGTTGTACACCTCTAGCCAGAGTTAAAATCTATTCGAATAGCCACACCCGCGGTCATGGGCATCTTGGTCAAGACTCACCGTGATTAGCCTCACCATAATAAATTGACTTAAAATTTGCTATAGTGATAGGATGGATGGTTGGGTCTAGTTAACATGGTGTAACGTTGATCGGTAGAGGATTAATATTGTTCAATTAATCAACCTTTTTACTGTTTGCGAACTACTATTGTTTACAATTGCTTATACTCAAATAAACCCCTAGCCTATCTTTGTCTCTCGTGCATTGTGCATATTTGCGGGTGTGACTTGTTGAGTACTGTGGGTGGTACTCAGTGTTGCTCCTTTTTCCCCTCTCAGTGGTGGAATACCTGTCCGACGAGGATCATCAGGAAGACTAGGCTGGATCCACCGTCAAGACGCCTGTGGACTAGAAGCCTCCGCTTGGCTAGCTATATATAGGCTTTATTTATTGTTACCATTGCATTTATATAAGACAATTTTATTCTGTTTGTAAGACACACTCTGTATGGCAACTTGGTACTATATAACCTGGCTTTCTTGGACAGGGATTTATTACACAGAAATGTTCAGAATTCCGGTTATGAATTTCTGGGCGTTACAATCCATCTCACTCCATACCGTTTCCTTTCAATAGTCAGTGTCAAGAGATGAGTATGCCTCTTCTATGGTTCTTGGAGTGTCATCCACGAGGTAGCATAACCAAGAAAGACACAATCAACGATTTTCGGTCTAAGTTTGCGCTTTTTGATTATTGGCACATTTACTTTGGCCAAATATCCCCAAGTACGCAAGTATGAAAGAGTCAACCTTTTCTTTTCCCATTACTCGAATGGTGTTACTTTTTTATTCTTTGTAAGAACTCTAGTCAGGACATGACATGCAGTCAATATAGCCTCACCCCACCATTCCTTGGAAATTCCTGCAGTGTTTAACATAGCGTTAACCAAATCAATTAGAGTGCGGTTCTTTCTTTCGGCAACCCCGTTTGACTGAGGTGAATAGGGAGGAGTCCTCTCATGAATAATGCCAAGTTTCTCACAAAATACAGTAAACTTATGTGAAAAATACTCTTCACTACGATCCGACCTTAACCGTTTGATTTTTCTTTCAAGTTGGTTTTCTACCTCAGCCTTATAGATCTTAAAGTAATGGAATGCTTTACTTTTGTTTTCCATAGGTACACATAGCAAAAACTAGTACAATCATCTATAAATGTCATGAAATATTTCTTTCCCCCTTTAGTCAGTACGCCACTCATCTCGCACAAATTGCTATGAACAAGTTCTAGTGGTGCCAAATTTCTCGCCTCCTTAGCCTTGTGAGGCTTGCGAGGTTATTTTGATTGAACACACTATGGCACTTAGAACCCTTGACCAAATTGAACTTAGGGATTAAATTTATGTTGGCTAAGCGTGTCATACAGCCAAAATTAATGTGACAGAGTCAAGAATGCCAGACATTAGACTCGTCATCATTATTCACATGGTTCACAACTTTATTACACGCATCATTTAAAGAGAAGTGGAACAAGTCTCCGCTTTCATACCCTTTACCAACAAATGTACCATATTTTGATACAACACATTTATTGGACTCAAAGACAAGTTTAAAACCATCTCTACAAAGTAGAGAGCCGCTCACGAGGTTTTTCTTTATTGAGGGGACATACTACACGTTCTTTAGCAGCATGTTCCCCATCAACAAGGAGGTACCTGTACCATCCTAATAAGATAAAAACAGGAAAATGTCAGCACACATATGAATATTAGCACCAATATTAACCCACCATTCAAGTGAGTAAAAAATAGATAGAACTGTAGGTAAAAAATTACCATACCCGTAGTTCCTCCAGCTTCGCTAATGACTATGTTGGCAAACCTCTTATGCTTATCCTTGCGGTCTGGACAATCCTTGGCCCAATGGCCAGAATCACCGCACACAAAGCAACTGCCCTTCCCCTTGACCTTTTTCTTTTTAAAAGTGGTATTGCCCTTGGGCATGACATCGGGCTTGTTCTTCTTGTGGGAGGCTTGAGGGTTCTTCTTCTGCACTAGATTAGTGCAAGAACCTCCCTCAATTCTCTTGCCACGATTGTCTTTTGCCCTCGCCTTCTCTTCAACACCCAAGGAGTCAATGAGATCAGTAACACTGAACTCTTGTCTTTTGTGTTTCAGAGAAGTGCAAAGTCTGTCCAAGAAGGTGGCAGTTTGGCAATAATGCCACCTGCTACAAACTTGCCTGGCAACTCGCAGTTGTTGTTCTCCAGTTCGTTTGCCAATGTCTGAATCTCATAAGCCTGTTCTACTATAGAACGGTCATCGACCATCCTATAGTCATAGAGTTGCTCCATGATATACAGCCCACTGCCAGCATCAGAAACTCTGAACTTGGCATCGAGTGCATCCCACATCTCTTTGCCCATATGCATGTGCATGTACACGTCCACTATGTTGTCAGCCAGCACGCTTATTAGTACACCTCGAAACAGGCAATCAGCTGCCTCGAACTTGCGCTCCTCCTCAGGGGTAGGAGGCGGTTCAGTAGGCTTGCCTTGTGTAACGTGAAAGCATTGCATGGCTATCAACCACAGTAGTGCACGTGCCTTCCATCTTTTATAGTTGGAACCATCAAAAGGATGTGGCTTTAATGATGCAGCCCGTATGCATGTGCATGTACACGTCCACTATGTTGTCAGCCAGCACACTTATTAGTGCACGTCGAAACAAGCAATCAGTTGCCTCGAACTTGCGCTCCTCCTCAGGGGTAGGAGGCAGTTCAGTAGGCTTGCCTTGTGTAACATGAAATCATTGCTTGGCTGTCAACCACAGTAGTGCACGTGCCTTCCATCTTTTATAGTTGGAACCATCAAAAGGATATGGCTTTAATGATGCAGCCCGTATGCATGTGCATGTACACGTCCACTATGTTGTCAGCCAGCACGCTTATTAGTGCACCTCGAAACAGGCAATCAGCTGCCTCAAACTTACGCTCCTCCTCAGGGGTAGGAGGTGGTTCAGTAGGCTTGCCTTGTGTAACGTGAAAGCATTGCATGGCTATCAACCACAGTAGTGCACGTGCCTTCCATCTTTTATAGTTGGAACCATCAAAAGGATGTGGCTTTAATGATGCAACAAAACCAACTATCGAAAAAGACATATCAAGTTTTTGGATTGTTGGAAATATAGTCAAATTTTGATATATTTTAATCTAGAAATTCATTAGAAATATTGTGACAAAAAGGTGAGTGAGTGATCCGTTACTTGTGCTAAATATGTATATGTTGAATACTGCATCTATCAACATATTTAACACAAGAAGAACGAGAATGAGCACAAGATTGTACCCAGAAGCAAGTCTTGAAAGTGGGAGGTGAAAGTTGAAAGTGGGAGGTGAAAGGTGAAGAGTCTGACCCTGACACGCCACGTCCCGGCGCACACGCGCTAGGCCCTCCATCTCTCATCCTCAACTTGTCAGCAAGTGTACATAGTTATAGCTTATTTAAGTTGAGCCAAATCCTTGTTAAATTTTCATGTGGAACTAAACCATTTTACCACTTAGTATTAACTTTGAGCCTTTGAAATTTTTTGGGATTAAATGGGTCAAGCCTGATTAAATCTAACAGATGTCCCATGCGGAGGCCGTCGAGTACGTCGCCGCACTGGCGAGGGTATTGGGGAGGTAAGTTGTGGGAAGCTGCCTTTTTTAATTATCTTTTTCGCTTTACGAGGATGAAAGAATGGTGAGGTCAGGAGGAAGCGCAGACGCGCATATATGATGCTTCGTGGGATGGGAGCTACAAGTTTTGCTGTGAGATTGACAACGTAGTGGTAGGGGACCTTGCTAGTATGTTGTTGAATCCCTCGGTGAAGTGAATTTTGCAGTTTAATGAGCTGGTGCTGCTTTTTGTAATTTTGCATTCAAAATTTCTGAATTCTAGTAGTAGAGGTTATATGTTATAACCTTAACTTATCATTTATACGTTAGTTTCTTATGCTCTTGCTCTTCCACTGTACTCGGGGTATTAGCTGTTAGGCCGGATAAGTTGATAAATCAGAGAAGTATAATCATGGCTCGGGCTCCTCAGCAGCAAACCTTCAAAATTTCAGTGATGTTGTTTATAATCACTCTTCTACTGGGAAAATGGGTTTTGGCTTGTCCGAATGGAGAAGCCTGGGGTTGAAGTTGTGACAAAGGCTCAAATGGTGGATCATTATACCCAGATTCTCATGAAAATGTCGGGGAAGTATGTACCCTCATCGTCAACCTAACCTAGCTACTATTTTGCTTATCTATGCCCTGTAGATGGTATAACTATTCTTTCTTCCCAATTTTCTAGTGAAAAAGATGCACAAGTTAGCATATATCACATCTCATGGGAGAGGGATTATGGTTTCTGTTGCCACATTGACGAAGAATGTGCAAAGGAACTAGCTGGTGAGCAACTTGTATTGTCCACTCTTTAATATGCATATATTGTTGTTATTCTATTTTTATAGAAGGCTATATATTTATTTAGACATATTGACAGTGTAATTTGCATACGGGATGTTCCTGGAGTGTTATCTATTCAACGGGACACTATAGGATCGACTCATATTAAGATAGGCAATCAGAGGGGGGTGAATAATTGCGTAAGTCAAAAATAAAATTTAACACTTTCCCCTAATCACAAAACCTAAAAAACCGCGTTTTCAGAATCTTCACAGAACACCGTTTCATCACTAAACAGATTGTAGCTGTAGATCCGTAATTCCGATCAACCTGAAATTTTGACAGAATAAACTAGACAAAATTTGCAAACAAACCCAACTGGAATCACGTCAATCAGACTTCTGAATCTCGAGATATTAACGAAACAAAATTACTGAACAGAAGGTTAACGGAAATTAATTAAACCATAATTAATTGATTAAACGAGATTTGAAAATAATTAACCAACCAAACTTTTCAGAACACTAAAAACACCCTAGCTAGATTTTAGATCAAAGAAACCAACCCAAACCACAAAGAAAAACAAATCAATCTAAAATAAATCGCTAAACATGCACAAAGATGAACGAGAAAGAGAAATTAATTACCACACTAATCTTCCATAAACTTTACCTTTATTATCAAGATTGTGCTTACAAGATGTTTGCTTCTCAAAAATCAAAAGATTTCTCCACGAAATCACCAAAACTCTAGATTAGAACTCTAATTAAAACAAATTCGCTCTCTAAAAATCTCTAAAAAAAATCTCAACCAAAAATTAACAGGGTTACTATTTATAAGGTCTTGTGGGCCTCCGAGGCCATCACCTCGTTCCTGGCCTGGACCGTGGCCGTTGCCCATCTGGGCTGCTTCTTGCCTGCTTATTGGCCGTCCTGCTTCTTGCCTGGCTGCATTAGCACCCTTGTTCTGCTTCTTTGCCTGCTGCATTGCCTTTCGCATGCTACATGCTGCAGCATGCTACGTACACATGGTACTGTTATCACCATGCATGTACTCTTTTTTTCCGATTTTTTCCGCGCGTTTACACACTGCCTTGTGAAACTCGTTCTGAATATTTTCTCACACGATTTTTATCCATCGTGTATCACCTTGTGTCCTACCATATCACCCGACATCCTCAACCGTTTTGGACATAAACTCCTCCCTGAGTTTAATCCCGATCCCTGCCGTTGATCCCAGGTTGACCCAAGTACCTATACACAAATAGATAAACACACGTTTTCGGAGCACAGATATTCGTAACCTGACCAACGTCAGTCGTACATAAGCTTGTCACACGTTCTAAATGCCAATTCATAAATCACAAGATAAGCCAATTTTTCAGGCACCTGATTTACAATCTCCCTTGATGAAAAATTGGCAACAACATATATAAACACTGAACATTAGCATTTTACCGTCGAAAAAGTCCTTTTTAAAGAAGAATGAAAAAGTAAATAAAAGATCATGAAAATCATATCATTAAAAGTGTATATAAATACTCTCCCTTTTTGGCCAATGAGTTCATCAAGAACACAAGAAGTGGGGGGGGGGGAAAGGGGGGGGGGGGGGGTGGGATTGTGTGGGGGAAGAAAAAAAAAAGGGGGGGGGGAAAATTAAAAAAAAAAAATAAATAAAAAAAAGAAGGGGGGGGAGGGGGCGGAGGGGGAAAAAAAATTTTTTTTATTTTAATTATTTTATCCTCCTTTTTTTAATAATGAGCACACCATCATCAAAATATGTATCAAATGCTCACTCAAATCATACTAAAAGTAAGTTGTACTCTCACAATCATACACCTGCATGTACTCTAGCAAAACTAAAAAATTAAGTCGTAATTAAACATTATTACAGAAGCTATTCCTTCCTCAACTATTTTAATACTTGAATTCATTGTGTGTAAAAGAGCGAAAACTGATTATTAGGTTGCAATAAGATATCAATTGCAAGGAATTATATTGCACCGTCAAGACCGTACTTTTCAACCCAGTCAAGGCTATGTCATTGACAATTATAGGCTTAAGAACAAGGTTTCTCATATCACAACTGTTCCAAGTTCATATCAAGTTGCAAAGGTAGCATCTCGTTAAAAGAAGTGTTGACAATGCATTATTTGCTGATCTTTATCAATTTTTTTCATGCAGCATCTTTTGATCTTTCTCATATTATTTGTCATAACCACAATTACACATGTAAAACAAGATCAAAATAGATAAGAAAGTTTTCATCATGCCAATATTTTATTCAAAGTGTCATTTTATTTAAGATAGTTATGCCAAAGACTACACTACATATGTACAGACATGAGGCACTCTTTCTTTATTGGCATGAACATAGCTTCAAAAGACACATATAAAATTCATATGTAGTGCTCATTAGTTATCAGTAATTTTTCATTTTTTTTAGATTTCAAATTAAAACAACCAATAATAGAAATATGTTACAAGAGTTAAATCTCCCTCTCAAAACAACCCATGATGAATAACCCAATGCTCTCCTAAGATAGCAAAACGAGGAAATCCAAAGGTTTGTAAAAATATCTGCCATTGACTGTTAGTATCCATTATGATGAAGTGCCACATTTTCTTTTTCAACATGATCTCTTAAGAAAGTGAAATCTATATCAATTATTTTGTCCTTAGAGTGTTATACTGGGGTTCTAGCATACAAAATGGGCACTTGTGTTATCACAGAAAGAGCGGAACATTTGCTAAAATAACACCATAATCCTGAATTGTAGCTACAATCCAAAGTATTTGAGAACAAACAACTAGCAGCAGCCACATACTACAGATTCAGCAGTATTGTGCTACAGAGGAATTGTTTTCTAAAGCGACCACAACAGAGATTACCCAAAAAGAAACATAGCACCAGAATTACTTTTTCTATCAAGTCTACATTCCTCCAAATCAGATCAGGAAAGCTCTTAAGCTAATACTGAGGATGCTGATTAATCAGTATACCAAAGTCTTAGTGCCATTGAATAACCTGAGAATTCGCTTATTGCTTGGAAGATGTGAAGCTACGTGGGGAAGCTTGAAACCATGTACATAAACAATACAAGCAATTGTATTCCGGTCTAAGCAGGCAAGTATAAAAAGTTAAACCATCATACGTCCTATACTCCTTTTGCTCACTTGGCTCACCTTCTTTATCAAGAGCAAGTGTGAAGTAGTTCCATAGGCTTAATCATGGTGTTTGCAATTTCTCCATTCCAAAACGCGAACCCCAACCATAGGAAGATCCTTCGTATACTTACGTGCGATGCACGAAATATACCTTCTTTTGTTTGTTTGATTTGCAATCCCCCAAAAGTGAGTCATTTCGTCCATCATTATCATCTTCAATTCCCTATTATAGTTCTGAAAAATGAGACACCAACGCATGAGATAAACAACCAAGATGATTATTATCACATAATCTGACATGAATAATGTCATTGTCTTGCTAGAACAAATGTTTATGTCTACTTTTCCCATGAAAACCTTTTTCAAGAAGGCATAGTTTTCAACCTAATCATACCATGCTTCTATGGTTCTTGTTTTACACACCTACAAGGTCTTAAATAGTTTATAAACATGATTTGGATAGTTTAGAATTTTCCAAAACCAGGTGGTTGCTTAACATTAACTTCTTCATTGATAAACCCATTTGAAAAAACTTTAGAAGCAGCGAAAGGCTAACAAAATTCTAATAGCTTCAAAATCTAACAACCGGAGCAAAGGTTTCATCAAAATCTAAACCGTTCTATCTATGTTACAAACCTGAATTGAGCAACCAATCTAGTTTTGTTCTCTAACAACGTATACCGTCCCTCACTTAGTTTCTTTTTTTACAACACCCACTTTAGTTCCAACAATAACAGAATGTGAGAAGCAGGTTTGGCACTAGTTTTCAAACCTTCTTCACGTTCAAAGTGCTCTAGTTTTCATGACATGGCATTTGACCAAGATTCGTCAGTTAATGCATGTGATATTCTCTAGGTTCAAAAGAGGACCAAACGCTGAATGAGCATGAGAGTTCCTGATCGTTTTAAACCTAAGACGGTCACTCTTTCATGAGAGTTCCAATTCATTTGTTGAGGTGATGTCTTCTTGACGCTCTAAAGGAGCTATCAAACTTCACTTTCTCTATATTGACTCTTCTACATTGATGCTAGAAATCTAGTGGGATGCTTAGTTGTAGGTCAAGTTGTAGTAGGTGCCAGATCTGTGCAATTGATTGTGTGGGGGAGTTAAACTTCAGCTACATCATCACTCATCGTCTTCTTCATCAACAAAAATGTCCTCCCTTAAATATATACACCTGTACCTACAAAACTTGGTACTAGTCCCTACGGGCTAGTCTCATCAAAAGTAACTTCACAGGTTTTCTATTATTTTGGTTAGTTCCAAACTAATTTACAATAGGCACGAGAATGATGAGGAGTAACATTCTCTCTGG